>OY740775.1:71142820-71742820 GCA_963513935.1 Aphrophora alni
ATTGCGCTATTTTTTTTCAAATGTAGTTTAAAGGATAAAAAATCTCTTGGTTATCATCGCCTTATAAAATGAAAGGAAAGAAACAACGTAAAGACTCTAAGATTGCGAATATTCTAATATCTCCAAGGTCGTAAAAACAAAACAAAAGTTTGTCAAGAGGAAAAGAATCCTAGCTTAGGAACATTATAGTACCATCAGGGTTGGAAGAGAAGAAGAGTTCGTCTAGCAGGATCTGAGAGGAAAGATGAAAGTGAGGGATCTAATCTAAGACTACATGAAGAAAGGTCCAGTTAGGCCCTTGCTGCCTCCGTATTCGCGATAGTGAGCCCCAGTGGAATCCACCACACTATGGAAATGGCGTGAACTCCAAATTACTGCCTACGTGTTCCCTAAATGAGAATAAAACAATCAAGTACAATACCTCTTAATCTCTTACCTTACAACTTCATTAGAAATCGTTTAATATTTACAGTATCAAAAACGATCTCCAGATATAATCCTTAAATTTTATTTTTATATTTACTATTTAAATTAAAACAAACTTATAAAACACAATATGAAGTGTCATTTCTGTATTAAATCTTCTTTGAATTCAAACTTACATTTTAAAATTATTTTTGGTAAAAAAGTAGACCATCTCGATTTCACAATTTTTATAATAATTTTAATAATACTGATTCATTTCGATTAAATAAATCCTACAAACGTTTGAACTGCAGCAATGAAAAGGTGGATATTTGACATTATTTAAATCAAATATGAACATTGCAATAGAAAGCGGTCTGTTAAACATATATTCAATATAAGCTGAAAATCAAATAGCTTTTAGAACTAATGTATATGAAACTTAATCCACAATTTGATTACTCATTTGCATATAAATGAGCTTTACAAAAATACTCATTAAATGCCTAAACTATTTATTTTAATATCGAGTTTAGCTAAACAAATGATATGTTTAATTTAATATTACATTGAATAGATTCACGTATTTTTTGTTACTCAATTTACAACAATATTTGTTCTGGGTTTTGGGAAATAGTTTGTCATTATCATTGAATATACCGGAATATGAGAATCCCGCCTTTTTTGGAAAGCATATTTTACTTTTTCTTGTTCACGCCTATTCTAAACACAATGTTTTTCCCACATTTAATTTTTAAAATTGAAGATATTAAGATTCGTTGGGTTATGTGATCTTGTCATCACCAGTTCATTAGAATGTACTATTATTATATTTTTAACCGAATTTGGCTCCTTCTGCAAATTTCTACAATTCAATAATATATATAATGCTCCCATATCTGAAATTTGGACTTCTACTTCTCAAATGCATTATTACTACTGTCTTCTTTGTACTGGGTTTCTTTCTATCTCAACGTTTTTCACCCTCCTGTTCTCATTGCACCAATGCAGTCCTGCAAAGACATTACACTATACCTTTCCCTTAGGATAGATCTAAAACATCACGGAAAGAGTGTCATCCTGGAGTAATTCCTGGCCTAAGATTAGCCTATAACACCGAGAATGTGATTTATCTTTCCGACCATTCATTTAGTGATGATTTATTGTACCATTGTGTCCAATGCAACCTGAAGTTTGCAGAAGTGGAAGCTAAAATATACACCCAATCGCTTTATATGCTTCCTCAGGTGAAAATGTCACATTATTTTATACCCTTCTAAACCTGATGAGTATATTTGTAATATTCTCTGTAGCACTTTTAATTATGTCATACAAACAGGTGATACTGTTTTTACATTGGATAGTCATAATTTGCCTGCGACTTGCAGTTCTCTACTTCTTTAAAGTAGTTTTCACAGAGATATGTATAATCCGAAATGCCGGTTGAAGATCCATCATTGAGTTTGCCGATGCATCCCTGCCGAGTTTATCGCCTTTTTATTCTCGATAAAACACATTCACGTTTTACTTTGTTGTGTTTTGCCAATTTTACAAATTGTTCTCTGCATTCTCTCACCCTAAATTAATTAGTTTCATAGGTGTCGTGGCTGTCAATAAAGATGTGAATATACTGTGATACGCTCTCCTAACATTTTCCTCGTGGTGTAACTTGGTGTATTCTCTGAGAATAAAACAAACGTCATATTTTTCTTTTCACCACATATACCAATCTCAATTCTCTTCGGCAATTTTGGTCCGTTTATGTATCATATGAGGTCGCGAGAAAGGGGCATGAATTTTTCCTTGGTCTAATTTTATCTGTCATCTATAAAGTTTGGAAAGATTTTATAAGGGGAGAAGCGGGCGTAATTTCCGTGAGGATATTCTAAGAACTCATTTTTCTATTCCGAAGAAGCAACATTTGCTTGCAGTATTCTGCAGTCTCCGCTTGGTTGTAGTCTATAGGAGATAATTTTTGCTTCTCCCCTAACATACACATCAACAGAGGGAAAATTGAGTGAAGCATCAAGAGCAACCTTGGATAAACTTTTTATTCTTACGGTAGTCACTCTATATAGGTTGGTTGTCATTCTTCTAATAGCCGAGGCAACCTGGAACTTCGGCAGGTTCTTGTCAAAACTATTAATGAAGCCTTCGTCGCACTGGTGATGAGTTAATGTGTTGCTTCTATTTGAATTATATTTCCAGGATAACCCTTAGATACTTCATCTCTTTCTACATATTAACTTTCTCTTATAATTAAAAAAATCACTCCTTTCAATTTTTTCCCCCTCTTTAAACGATATCAGTGTTTTTTTTATTTTTTATTTTTTTTTATACTTTTATACTATTTATATTCTTTTCTTTTTTTTTATTATGTGTCCTCAAGTTCATACTACTATGCACCGTCCATCAACATACTCATTTTTAATTTCAATAACACGTCACAGTATTTAGCTTCACCTATTTATTACAATATATTCTGCATATACCCTGATAAAAATATTCATCGTTAGTGAGAACCTTGGGGAGTCCGTCTACTACAAAATTCTAAAGCTGGATACAAAACCCCTTCATCGACATCCTCTAGGAACGGTTATCCATACGGTGTCCTCAAACACATTCCCCACTACCTTGTTCTTTAATACGGATATAATTCATATATATATGTAAGGGTTGATTCCTTTTATTCTATTAGTATCCTTACTAGAACTTTAAAGAAAAATGTTTCTGTGATTTTCATCTTTAAAATAATATAACCTCCACACCCAAACACCTGTTTGTACGTTTCGAAAATAGCACTGAGTCATTGAAATATATCCGCTATTACTTTAAAAATAACCAAAGTTAAAATTAAGTTAGATTTTATTAGGTATGTTTCCTTATAGAGAATCGAAAATAAATTTACACTTTAAATACAATGTGAATTTAAAAACTAAAAATGTGAATATATAGATTAAATTCAGATTTTCTGAAATTATATATATAATTTAATAATTTGTTTGAGGAGAAACAAAATTAGCCTAGTCATCACAAATGAAATTGAAAAAGATTTTTGAATAGTGCAAAAACAAACACAATATTTAATTGTATTGAGTCTTGCCGACCATGGTATCGCCAGCAACGGCAATTTACAAGGCAGCTTAACAAAGACAAAGTGGTGGACATTAACGCTAACAACAGTCAACGTCAACACCAGTTTACGTTTCCGTGATTAACTGTTGAAAAAACAGCTAACTTTAACCTGCCAGACAGAACAGAAGACCAAGCGTCTTTGTTCAGTGTGCACGTGTAAAATAGTAGGCTACAGCAGAAACATACGTTGATTCGTTGATGAATAAACGTTGACGTTAATTGATTCGCTTTAGTTGCTCAACTAAACTAACAGACGACTGAGAGGCGTATGTTTAGCTGAGTGCCCGCGGTGGCACTAACAAACACTGATGCGTCACCTGCAAGCACTAAGCAGTTGATCAACTTGAGCAGTTAATGAACTTCTTGGTCAACTTCGTTGAGCGTTAACGTTGGTCAACGTTGACGGTTAGCTATTACCCGTTAACGGACACAGCACTAATTGAAAACTGACATATAATATTTCAAAAAGAACAGTTACTTAGCTAAGAGGGAGCGGGAGTAGAAGGGCGCGGGAAACATGTGGTCATAAGGATGACAATGGTTTTAACAAAGGTGAGTTTGACAAAAATTTACCTGATCATTAAGTGCCAGTTTGGAGTCTTTACAAAATATTCTCCTAATCTCTAACATTTCTAATGAATTTAATTTCCTACTTTTTTCATTGACATGGAGAATCTCAAACTTAACATTATTGAAAAAATCAGACACTATATGAGTTTTTAAATGATTGGGAAAACTAGAGTCATTATGACCCAACCGCCAACTTATTTCGTGTTCACTTAACCTACATTTAAAACTACGGCCTGTTTGGTCTACATAAGCTGCATTACAAATATTGCATGTTAATTTATAAACACAACTTTTTTGCATGTTATCTATTTTATCCTTACAATTTAGTAACATTTTCCCTAAAAAGCTGGTTTACAATAGTGTTTTATATTTGAATAGTGTTAAATATTTTTGAATAGTGTTTTAAACATAGTTCTTAGAGTAAAACAGTGGGCCTAAATGATTTATCACATAACTACCTTACTAGTTGAAATTTAAAGTTGACTCCTCACCCCCAAATTGTAACATCGTGAACTATCAAATTTTAAAATCTCTAAAAATTTAGTGTTTTTTAAAAATTTTAGAATGGTTTATGCGGGGAAAACTATTTAAAAAAATCTCTGAAAGAATTAAGGGATGAGACAGCATTTAAAATCACCATACAAGCCTATATGTTAAATAATAAACGTTAAGAAAACATAAGTGACTTATACTTTGCTTTCCCATGGTTCTGGTATATGTTCCCAGGAAACCCTGACCTCAAGAGCGCAAGTATTTTGACAATTAGCACTTGTTGCTATGTTGTGTCATGCGATCGTGCGTCAGATCTACAGCGTCATGACACATCATAGCTTGTTTAAGTTGTGTCTTCTGTGTTGGGTGTCAAAACCTTCATAATCTGTCCGCCACGACTTTTATTGTAAAGATGTAATAGTCCTGCACTGAGTTTAGACATTGTAAAATACCCACGCCTTCCAGTGGTAGCACTGTATTCCAGTGATGATATGTAATACGTATCAGGTAGGAGATTTGTAGGTGCGGTAGAATATGTTTCTTTATTTACAATTTAGTTTAATGATAAAAATTTATTTTTAAAATTTGCTCAGGTATTTCTCATGTTTTGAGTCAACAGAACGGAACATCGTATTTCTTTTTTCCAGTTTTACCTATTTTGAGTATAAATAGGCCACAGGAGGGGTGGGACCATTATCCTTTCAACAAACTAATAAGTAAAGTATGTAATTGTTTTTTCTTCAATGAAGCGATTTATCTTTTTTTCGCGCCAGACACAAGGACTTACTGCGCTCCCATCTTTACTATAAATGTTTTGTCCCCAGGACGATCCCATGAACTTCAGAACATTGACAAGTTTGCCCTGGGAGATTTTCAGTTCCTTGGTAAAAATCCATTGGCCTTAATCCTTTCGAGATCGAGGTCTTTGCAGTTTTCTCTTTAATGTCACATTACCCACATAGAAGCTCCCCTGTCGATATCCTCGTCATATGAATATGTCTTCTCAGGAGCTAGTAACTGTCACATTCCCTAACCAAACCTAACCTAACTTGGTCATTGAAACGTCTGTTTGTTATTAGTAAATGATTTATTTTAAAATTAATTTTTAAGAAGGATAAACAAACTCTTTTATTTCTCTCTTACAAGTTTACCTTCCTTTTAAATCTAAACGCAGAGTATATTACGTACTGATGGGAAAAACTATAAATCCACAAAGACCTAATTAATTAAAGCAACTCAAAGTATGTTTGCTGTCACTTTAACAAACCTATTCAAGATAATTACGCAATAATGACCTCGATTTTAATGTGTTATTTCTATTACTTCTAATTATGCACACTTTTCAACTCATGTGCACGTGTATAAAAATTATGTTGTTAGAATTAGTTTATTTTTTTCCGAAGAAAATGTAGATGACTGTACAAAAACATGGAACAAACCTATTATTCTCCTTCGAAAAAACGGAATAATAACCAATTTAAAGTATAGGATGAGAAAAATGTTAGTCAGAACGAGAAAATAAATCATGAAAATTATTTTATCATGAATTTCTTCGTCTTATTAAATAAATGGAGCTTAAATTTACAAATATTACGTAATTGTTAAATAAACATATGCGATTAACATTGTTGAATCAGTAATAATGTACAAATTATTGAGTGGTTGCATAAATACATACTTATTTTTAATTATGTGAAGAAAAACTTTTTTAAGCCCAAGAAGTGACAATTTCAAAACTTGTTTTTCAAAAAAAATTTATAGGCTTTCATTTAGGATATTACAAGTCATGGGTTACAATTTGATATTTTAAAATTAGTATTGTGAAGGAAGGGAGAAGGTTTCTGACATTTGTAAATACTTTTTAAATAGTTCCCTTTGATGAGGAGAAATAGGTCCATAAACACAGATATTCTTTTGTGGTGTAATAGCAAAAAACTCCTCGATCATCACTCTAATTTTGAAATACCCTTTAATGCCTTGGTCGATAGATAAGAAGAGTTGGTAAAGAAAAACCTCATAAATTAGGATAATATTTTAAAGATAGTTTTAAATTAGCAATTGTTTGACTGTTTCCAAGAAACAATCATGTATGTATAGGTCTATGTATTTAACTAGAAATTTAAAAAGAAACTGGAATTCAGAAACAATTGGTTTTTTAGTGTAACAAATTGTTGGATGAAACGAATTCAAATTACTTTGAACAAAATTTAGTATGTTTTTGTATGGAATTTTTATTGAAAGTATCACAAGTTAAATATAACAATTTGAAATGTTTAAGTTGATTAGGTAGGACATGGATTGTTGGTCTATTAAAATATGTTTTAGATAGTTCCCCATTATAAAACTCCTAGAGATATTATTTCTCTCTTTCACATATTAAAAATAATAATAAAAGGCCTTATAAAAAAGCGTATAAAAACCCCTTACAAGTTGCTTAAATATAAAGGGAGACCTAGGATTCTATCTCTAGTTAAGGAAGAGGATTATCACAGAATAAAGCAAAAGAACGATGTTAGAATCCCATGTTACATTGTCTAGAAAATCTAGTAACAGATCAAAAGATCGTGAAAGCTACAACCTCACAAGACTCGTCAATCTGTCTACATTATCCCCAGGGCTTTCACAATAGACATATCATAAAAGTGCAGCAAGGTACCTAACAAACATAATTACAAAGTACAAAACAATGGCGGTTAATATGAGTTTTACAACTTTTAAAGCATAAACGTTCCTTTCCAATGATGTCTGAAATGAGTTTTTAAAGAGCCTAACTATAATAGTCTGGTAGTTGAATACAGAAGCAAACTATCATTGTTTACTATAAAATCATTTTCACTTTCACGGAGAACATTTTCTATCGTTTATATTGCAATGATTTACTACTTGGTGGCTGTTTATTTACTCAATTGTTTTGATCGTAATAAATTTCAAAATATATAGATTAAATTTGTTTAATATTTATTCGAGTATTATTCGTTCACGGGACGCAATGTCTCAGTTTCCAGTAGCGCTCCATCTTTGAGTGTTAAGAATCTTGCTTGATGAACTTAAAAATCTTTGTTCTGTCAAACGTACTTTTAATTTTAGACACATTAAAATTACGTGCAACGTAATTTATTAAAAGTAACTCTAATTTACAAATCGTAAAAAACAATAATTCGGCTTTTTGCAATTACTTCTACTTAATATTTTTATTTTTCCCCTATTAAGTAATATTGACAAATTAACTGTTGCGTTTTTTATTAATGGCAATTTAAATTCTAATAAACAAACTCCCACCCATTACATCAGTTTATCTAACAATGTGATAAGATTGCACACGGGTGTATGGATTATTTTCCCAACACTTAAAATTTTACCATGACTCGTACGTCCAGACCCACATGTTCACGCCGACCATATACAAATCGTTCTTCATACAATTGCTGGTATATTACGTCAAAGTCATGTAGATTTCTGTTGTATTTCTTAACCCTAGTAAAAACCTAGGAAACACAAAACAAACAAAGAGAATAGCAACAAGATCAAGATATAGACAAATTAAAAGAAGAAAAAAAAGAAAGAAAAATAGTAATATAATAAAACAAACATTGTGTGACGGGCAGTTTATCATTTTGAAAGAATATTATAATACGTTGCTGAAAAAAACAACGAAAGAGAAACCATAATACCGATATGAAACAAAAACAACAATAATGCCGAGAAACAACAACAATTAAAACACAAGCTACAACGTAAAAAGAAAAACAGCAATAAATTAAGAAAAACAACAACATGAAAATAGTAACAAAAGCATTAACAAAACGAATCATCAACAACAAAAATAAAATAATACCACAAGCAATATAGAATGTGCCTAAAAATAAGTTCAAAAAACATAGTTATTAAAAAATACAAATCATATATAGCACGTTAAAATAGAAACAACAAAGATAACAACTAAAACAAAACCAAGATGCAACAACGATAAACACACAAACATCAACTAAAAACAAATGAGAACATTAAATAAAATACTTAAAGACACCTAGAGAAAACTAAGAAACACAAATAACAACTTTAATAAATACAGCAACAAAACAATGATAAAAACACAATCTACAACATCAAAAACCAAATAATAGCCTGTATAAAACCATGAAAATACAATGTTAAAACACAAAGTTCAGAAATAACAATAAACAAAAATAATTAAAAAGAAACAATGACTTTAAGAAAAACATGCAACGCCTGTGATAAAAACACACACACAAACAAAATCATTTCAAAAACTGAACAAAATTAAGTATTAACAACGATAAAACAGAAATAAAAACAAAAGAAACAAAAAATATCTGTTATTGATGTTTGAAATAATCAACTAACAATATTTGAAGCAAAAATCAAAATTTAATTATTGACAATTTACAATTATCTTTACCTTCTAGAAAAAAGTAGTACCAGTCATAATATATAAAACAGGATTAATTTCCTGCAAGTAAATTAAATAAATTCACGACTTCCATTAACATGCAGGTACTGTAATTTTCAGGTTGTTTAGAGGCGGGAACAATTTCAAAAATTCATTTCACTTCAAGAGAAACAACTTAAATTCATTTCCAAATCTCTCCATTAAATAACTATTTTAAAACATCCTGAAGAATTCATTTAGAGATGCTTTGTTAATTGCGATGTATTTTTACACGGAATGTGATTAGAAGTGGAGCGAGTGTTATGAATGGAAATAATTGTATGAATGGAAGGTAGGCGAGGCGAGCCATAGAATGTTGCTTCGGCTCGCCCAAGTCTTGAGGCTAAACATTGTCATCAAATATACTTAGTTTTATAAAGGATGAGCAATGCGACTTGAAAAGACAGAAGATTTTAATGCTTAAAAACCGAACGTAACATGAGCCTAATTTATGTAATACTTAGGCTTAGACTTTTTTCACAATTTAGGATTTAATCAGTTAAAAATTGGATAACTACGACTCAAATAAGAAATACACAATTGTCCTTTGTATTTGTAATATATTAAAAGGTTGTTTGAAAAGTTTATACAATCTGACATATACGTTGTATGTAGAAAGTGATGGGAACGGTCAAACGATCGGTGTAGATTTTTGGTTTTATTTTGAGGTCTCTCAAACACATATTATTAAATAAACCTATTTATATGAAATTGAAATAGTAATATTTTGGTCGTACGTTGAGTTTCTCTCGATAAATAAACATTCTATGCTAGAATATTTGCTCGATTTTTATCACAATTTCCAGACTGGCTTTCACTAACTTTACGGTGGTGTAAGAACGAAGTTCAGTAGGTTCCGTCGTGTCTAGAAACTATATTATTTTAAAAGATTTCGTTTTCAATTGACTGTGCTTGAAAAACTATTAAAATTTAACCGTCGTTATTAGTTCATAACATTTACTTCAGATATTCAGTTACACAAACAAAATATATTAGTTCTTTTCCCAAAATCTAGTTAAAATTTATTGAGTTTTCTGTACAATGATCACCTATACAATATATCAAAATTGGCGCAAGCGATTTCGTTATTTCTTAAGTTGAAATTTGTGCTAACAACAGACACAAGAAAATTAAGGTACGTGAATAATTTGTAAAACATCTAAATGGTGTCCTTAATCCCTTCAAGTTAGTGATAATGCCTTTAAGCAAGTGAGTGGTTTTGAGTCCTTTAAGTAAAAAAAAAGTATGCTTGGAATGATGTCGTTTGGCGTTTTGCATTTCTCAATACCCTAAAAAAGAAGACAGATTTCGATAAAATTTTAGTTTATATCTTTAAAGATATAAACTAAACGTATTGTTGTTCACCACATCACCAAACCTTCTCATTTAATAATAAACCAAAACCAAATAATAAAGTCGAAAGAACTGTTGTACAGAAGGATATTATATTATTCTATTAGATAATATTATTCTTGTTTTGTTTTCCAAATCGGAAAACAATAATAACTTGAAGGGAAAGGCATGTAGGTGGTGGTTTAAGTTATTCCTGTTGATTTTTTAATTAAAATATCAATTATTAGTCCCTTATAGATGAAAAGTGCATTTAGGATGACGTCATTCATCTGTGAATTGCTCTACAATAAAAACAAAAAGACCAATTTTGACAAATTTCACATTAATGTATTAGTTAATGATCTAAACAAAACCTATTGATCGCCATCCTCAAAAATTCCAGTATATGAATTATTGGTAAGAAATAAAAATTAAAAAAAATACCTACAGACTCTATGCATGATCTATTATCACAAAATTTTGGTAGAGAGTAACAATGTGTAGTCCCATATCCAGGCTAGTGTGTAAAATTTCAAGTGAAGAGACGTACTGTTCAGGAATTTAAAAGAAAATCTAAAATGTATTTATATTAGATTGTTTGGTTTCGTAGATATAATGTGAGAAGTTGGTTCAATATATTTCCCCTTTTTATTTTACTGGAGTTGTTTTAGAATTGTTATTATTAGCTAACAATTAGTTCCTCTAATATTATACAAAGTTTAATGAATAATTTTTAATTACGAAACCCATTTTAATTACAATATT
This sequence comes from Aphrophora alni, assembly GCA_963513935.1. Taxonomy (NCBI): domain Eukaryota; kingdom Metazoa; phylum Arthropoda; class Insecta; order Hemiptera; family Aphrophoridae; genus Aphrophora; species Aphrophora alni. The sequence goes on from OY740775.1 coordinate 71,153,970, forward strand.
GACATCTTCATTAGGTAAAATGATTAACGTATAACTAATCAACGAATTACGTTTTATAAATACGAACTATTTTGTGAGTTTTTGTTCTAATTTAGGAGATATACATTTTGACAAGTGAAGCTCTATTTTTTATTCAAAATTACAATAACAATTATTTCACAGGAATTAAGTGAAATTCCTTAAAGGAATGCTCATGTTACAGGTAGGTCTGTGTTGAATGTTTTTTTTATAAAACGGAAATGATGCAGTTAATGTAATTGTCGATGGAAAGTAGCCAAGTATTGTATAATTATTTTTTTGTTCTTGAACATCAGAGTGTTAAATATATTACGGAATGGCAGTAGCTCGGACTGTCATGGACAGAAGCCAGCTCGATGTATCTTCGACTCTAGTATCTTGCCTTCCATCCCATACATACTGTACATACACAGCTACTGAACGTGGCTTTCCGCGTCCCAACCTAACCTGTTTTCCTTTACATCTTTTTAACTCTTGCAATTGCACTGAACAAGTTATTTTGTTTCTCATCGTACCAGCTCTGTTGAAAGAACACACTAGTGAGAAGGCATATATTTAACACGTCATAACATTAGATATACACAAAGACCACCAGGCTGGCTTTCAGTAACTTTAACGGTGGTGTAAGAACGAAGTTCAATAGGTTTCTTTGATTTATGTTTGGAAAGTACACTGTTATGAAAGCTGTCGTTTTAAAACAATTGACTCCGCTTGATTTACGATTAAAATTTATTCCTCGTTAATAATTCAATTTTCATAAATTTACGTAAATATAATTGTAACTTTTCAAATTTATTTTTCGGTAGGTTATTGTTAAAAAACGAAGTATTTGTGTTTTTTTTTTTTTTTTTTTTTTTTTTTTTAATATTTCTCACATCTGTAGGGGAGGTTTTCTGATAAGATCTTGATTTTTTCCGTAGATATGAGTTCTAAGATCTTTGAGTTTTGGAATTATGTATGGCTGTGTAACTTGGCCTGAAGTATACTATAGTCCAAACCAGTGAACTGAGTTTAATCAAATTTGATGGAAATTTAAATATAATAATACATAAAACCAAAAACGATAAAACGAACAAAAAACAAACAATCACTGTTTGTGAGTTAAATAAAACGCGATAAGAGTGACAAACGTTTTTGGTTCTATAGATTTTGTTCAAATTTATAATCATCCAATATATTGTAAGACATTGACATTTAAAGACAGAATAATTGTTAAGAGTTATTTATTTGTATTTTTTCCATGTTGTGATCTACAGTCCAATCATGTGAAATGATTTAAATAAAGTTGTGCATTTTAACATATTTTTACAACATTTAAAACTATATATTATACTCATAGCCTCTACTAATTAAAACATATTTATAGGTCATCATATCTATAAAAGGTGGGGGGGGGGCGGTACCGGTAAAAAAATAGCTTGATTTTACAGATTTCATTACAATTTTAGTGACATTATTATGTAAAATCGCTATTTAAGGAATACTTTTTAAAAGATAATTGAATATCTTAATAAACCACAGCATAAGTTACTAGACAGATTTAATAACATATGCTAAATGGGCTAAATATTTGTATAGCGTATATAAAAATTCCAAATTTGAGTTGACCTGTCCTACGATAAAATAAAAATGTATGATTCCTGCAAAATCAGCTGTAATCCTTTTAATTAATGACTATGAACTCTAAAAAAAAAAAAATGAATATGAAATATAGTTTCAATAATTATATGGAAATAAAAAACATCTTTAATGAACTCTTATAACAGATTTAATTTCTCATAATAGGCTCTAATGATTTAGATAAAATTTTGAATATATATAGAGGCCCAAATTATTGTTCAGAATAGCAAGAAAATTTCTGCTCATGAATAATAGTCTGTTTGTTGTTTTGTAACAACTTAAACGGATATACAGATTTTTATTAAAAATTATATTTGCACATTAAGCAATATCTCAAGGTATTTTTCGTACATTTTTTAAAAATCGACATGTGGCCAGTCAGTCAATAATCCAAAGTTGTATTTTTATGAAAATCAGATATATTGATTTTGATCTAATAATTATATCCCCTATAAAAAATCAGTTACCGTCTCGATCAAAATGTTACATCTGGAAAATAGGCTATCGGTAGAAAAACAGTCATATAATTTCCTAATGGAACAGTTGTAAGAGATATACTTTTTCATAATCTGAGTTACATAATTCAATTTAACTTAAAGTAGCAAAGCACTGTACAAAATGTTACTTAAAATACAGTTACGTATCAGGAACAATTGACAAAAAACTAAAACGAAACTAACATTCAATATGATTTAAGATTAGGACCCAAAAGAAATACGTTTAGGCTATATTTAATTTTTGGCTGGTAATTTTATGTGAATGTCGAGGGTTTCATTTTATTCAATTAGTTTTTTGGTTTTGTGAATGCGTGTGTAAGAAAGTATAACTACTGTGCACATCGAAGTGTCACTATAACTTACTTTGTAAAAATAAATAAAATTTACATTGTAAAAAATGAATTGACATTTTTATAAAGGATACAGTATTATTGATTTTTTTAATACTCAAATTTAAACTTAAAAATTTGAATTTGTTGAAAATAATACAAATCACTTTTAATAAATGTAAAATTTCTTTAGATGTTAATTTAAGTAGACGTTGCACGAGCCTGTATGATTAATTAACATTTTCATTCTATCCTAAATAATAGGAGGTTTCTACTGGGCTTCTAATAAACCTAAATTATTTGAGACTGAATATAAAGTTTCCTAGAGGTCAATACAAATTAAATTTTTAAGCTATATTTGGTTATTAGTTAAACAAAACAAAATTTGGGACTAAAGCTCCCAAGAAGTCTATAAATATGGAGTTGAATTACGAAACTTCAATAAACCTAAGAAATATGGAACTGATGATGAACCCATATTTACGAAGAAGCCAACTTCTGATTATGAAGTTTTCAAAAAGTTGAAAAGATATGGAGCGGATTTTTAACCTTTTTAGAAACCTAAATAATATGAAGCTGGTTATAAATCTTCCAAGAAGCCAAAACATTATGATGCTGATTAGATAATTAATGATACTTTTCCCATTTGTAAGGTCATTTTTAAAAAAACTAGAACAAAATTTCCATTTACCTACGACGTGTCAAATTTTACCTATTTTCTTCAATGAAATAATTCAATAATTTTCTTTTTAACTGTAACAACCTTCAACTTTATTAGTCGTTATTTACTACACAAGATCAAATACTAACCTTTTTTATTTGATATATAAGAAAGAAATGATCATAAACGTATTAAGTCCAATTAATATGTATTATGTAATGCAATTGTAAAGGAATTTTCCTTCTGGTGACAGTTAATTAATTATTCAGAGCAAGTGGTTGTAAGAATTGAATATTTTTCTGTTTTTACGTTTCACTTTCTGGAATTATTCCAATCAGTGACTTTTGTTTGTTTTTTCTACGCCACATAATACTATATATATATATATATATATACAAACATACAAATCCAAATTGTCGAGCGGATTCACCATTAAAGTTAAATTTTAGTTATAAATGATAGATTATTGTGTAGTAAATATTTAATCTGCTCCCATGAAATTTGTAAGATAATATTAAAGCTATTTTTCTTAATTTGAATTTTTTTCATTTCGAACTTTGCCTCGCCGTACATTTTCAATCAAGTAATTTAGCATGAACTTTCGAGATCTATAACTGTAACTATTTCCAATTATGGTAACGTACATTTGAGAACTTACAACAAAACTCAATGTTTGTAAAAACTTTGTTCTAAATACAAAAGTTAAAAACATTTATTTTCTTCTGTAATTGCTTCAGAAGTTGAGGATATTTTTTTAAATTCCACTTTAAAACAATCTGATATTTTATACATCATCGACAAAATTTTACAACATTGTAGATACTTCTTGAAAGTAGATTTAAAAAAAATATATAGACTAATTAAAGTAAATAACATTAGTCCGTGTTTTGTTAAACTGTATTTTTTTTTCAGTTTGTCTAAAACAGTTTTACTATTTATAGAATTTTTTTGACACTGTTACAAACAATATCAACGAATTATATTTAATGTATAATTTACAAAAATCTATCAAAAATCCAAGTAAATAATACAAGTAGACAATCAGCATGAATTCACAGCTAATTTCAGTGAACCGGAAATGAGATTCACTGTAATTTAATTTATTTACTCATCCTTAACTATCTTAGATTGCCTGCGCCCCACGTTTTTTCTCCAAGTATTCCAAATATATCCATAGCCACTAACAATCCTCCCTCAAAATTGTAGAAGGTTCATGAAAAATTATTTTATACTTTATAGTCCGTTTTAAAAACGTCGTATGTTAAAAACTGATTCATTGTGAATATTTTCAATTCAGTTTTTGTGAATGTTGAGTTCTATATGTGTGCATTATATTTACACCGAATTTAACCTTAAATTTTAGGTCTTTGTGTGTGCTTATGTACAAAACGATAACAACAATCAAAACATGATTTTATTTTTGGCGAAAAGGTAAGACTAGTTATTTCACCGTTTAGAAATGTTAAAATTGCCACAATTTATCTACATTGATTACCTTTTTACAATCATTCAGATCGTTACTTGACCAATTAAAAAAAAATTAAACTCTAAATTTACGGAATTATTAATCGGTTTAATTTGGTATACATTTATTTATCAACTGATATTGCTGAACAACTTTTCTGAATTTATCAATGAAATTTTGTAGTTTATTACACAACTGCTCAAATCGATAGAACAGAACGTTTGCCCAGTGCCAAGTACATTGATTGAGACGATAGTTTAATAACATAAAAACAATCAGTATTTATAGGAGTTAGTTCATCCGAATGACTATTGAATCGTGTTCGGCTGCGATTATTTCCTAGTCGTCCAAGGTTCAATTCAAGGTTGGAGTCTTGGCTGAGTTCCCGACTTTGATTTACTTTCAGAGTCGAACAGAACGTCCATCATAGAGACCCACACCTTGGTAGGTTGTCGATAGGCTCGGCTTGCCACTCCGTAAACTGTGCTGACACACTTCTGCTTCTGTACACTATAGTGTGTCCAAACATACAGGTTCTCTAGTCAAACAATCATAGAGTACATGTAGGATTGAAACTATAGTGTGTCTAAATAATCAGGTTCTTAAATCATAGGATTCAACTTTAGTGTGTCTAAATAATTAGGTTCATAAATAATAGAGTACTTGCAGGTTTCAACTATAGTGTGCCTAAATAATTAGGTTCTTAAATCATAAAGTACTTGTAGGATTCAACTTTAGTGTGTCTAAATAATTAGGTTCTTAAATAATAGAGTACTTGCAGGTTTCAACTATAGTATGTCCAAACAATCAGGTTCTTAAATCAAAGAATGCATGTAGGATTCAACTGAAGTGTGTCTAAATAATTAGATTCTATAGTCAATCATAGACCATAATTTGTGGAATCAACTATAGTGCGTCCAAACTATCAGATTATTAAATCAAAGAGTACATGTAAGATTCAACTATAGTGTGTTAAAATTAGGTTCTATAGTCAAAAAATCATAGACCATAATTTGTAGGAATAAACTAGTGTGTCCATACTATCAGGTTGTAAATAAAAAGTACATGTATTATTAATTTAAATTGAATTTTTTAAACCAAATGTGTATTATAGAGTTCTAGAAGAACGGTATAACCTGTCAGCTTGACAGATACAAGGTGACTCGACAGAAAAGGGATATAAATTGTAAGATGATAAGTGACACAAAAGAAATCAAACGTTTCATGCACTTGCTTGGTTTTCCCTCTACATACCTATACATATATTTCTCCTTTTTCATAAAACTATGTACAACTTAGAAACAATTTAAAATTCACTCATAAATTATCTTAGCGATGTAACTAATCATACTTCATTAGGATGTAAAACACAATGACACATTTAGTTTAGCCATTACAGGATGACCATTAGCCATTAGCCAGTTTAGCCATTGCAAGATGGTTGTGTTTCAAATTCCTTAAAAGCCAAAATCTATGAAAACTGATCTACAATGAATGCCCAAGCTTACAATTGTTAGACTAATCTAGTGATACATTTTCGTGAAAAATTGGATGTTACATAACAGAGATATAGATATGAATAGTGATAAAACATGCCTATTTACGGATCGCAGTAGAAAAAATTAAGAGACAAAAATTGTTTTAATACACAAATAATTTAGTTGAGAAAATTAAAAAGTATATGCACAAATTTATATTAAAATATACCGGTTTGCAAACTTTGTATTTTATATCTAAAATTTCTAAAATTTTTAGTGGATTTTGTGAAAAATATATACAGAGTGATAGAAGAAAATCAAAATATTTCTGAATAAGTTTATCATCCTTTTACTAAATTCTATGTTCTTTATCACATAATTATTTTCTTTTTCTCATGAAGCGCGTTATGTTTAGAAGTCAAAACTATTGTTTCCCGATTATATGCCTACTTCTTTATGTTCTAAATTAATAGAAAATTAACTTTAACGATGGGGTATCAAAGGTGCTCTGTTCTTGATAAACATTCAACTCATATATTTTTCAATAATTAATTTAGAACACTCGACAGGCTACTTTGCAATTTCTGTTTATTGAATATTTGATTTTCAAAATGATGTACTCGCTGAATTAAAAGTAGTTATTGCAAAATGTCAATATGTTTGATTCAAAAGAACCCTTCATTTCTCCAATAAACTATAAGAAGCAATTTATGCAAATAAAAAATAAGTGAAAGATACACATAAAGATATGTATATTTTACTTATGACAAAAAAATATGGCCCAGGAACAAGTACCTTCGAGAAAAAGCTTTTACCTTGGGGACTCAGGAAAAATTGTCACCATTTCTCGTTAGGTCCTTCAGGTAAGAAAGTTTCTACCACTCTCCTCTTTTCTGGTAGAAACCGTTCATAGAGTGGATTCTCGGGCAGGATCCTACCGGGAATAATAATCTATTTTTAAGGAAAAGTCTTGTACTCCATCCCAGGAAATTTTTTTTCCACATGGGGTGAACCCTCCCATGAAGAGAAGAATCTCTTCTGGTGAAACGACTACCTCTCCCATGTAGGAGCTTCCAGAAGCTTCTTAAGGAGGAGTGTAACGTGGAGAATCTTCTCCATTTAAAGAAAATCATCTCCTCCGGAGGAACATTTTCTCCTCTCTCGTAGAATATCTCTTGCGGACGAGCCTTCTCTTTGATGGAACACCCTTTCTTCTTAAGGAGATAAGCCTGTCTTTGTCGTACTGCCTAAAAAACCGATGAAGATATTTTGATCAAGGTATACTCATATTTTGGTAGTATCTAGAAGGTTAATTTTCTGTTTGATAATAGCTGAAATTTTGTTGTTAAATATCTTAAAAAAAACCTATACGGACCTATACAAAACGTAAACACATTTAAAACTCAATAATATTACAAATAAACTGTGTATTGAATATTATCAAAAGATGGGCATAAAATTGTATATGCCCATCATATACAATTTTATATGATGAATTATATAATTACTATTATTATTATTTAAATGTATTTAAAATGTTTCAATACAAAGAAACTGTGTATTGAATATTATCAAAAGATGGGCTTTATTTTAAAAACCATTTTGATGGGGTGGTAGAATAATGAAATAATTTACTGTGTCAATAAGCAAGTGAAAGTAATTATGGTTCAAAAACAATTGACAAAAATTAAAAATTAATATTGATGACGTCATAAAACTTGATTTCTATCATATACGACGCCATTACCTCTAGATATTGAACTTTACTAATATTTTGTGTACATGTGAAAAAGGTTGTGTATCGTTAATTTAAAATTAGACAAAAGTGTTATTCACATAAAAACAGTTTTAATGATTCTTAATATTAACACTGACAGTTTTGACGTTTGAATTTAAAGTAGGAAATCTCATTATACAGCATATAACAACATATACTAAATATGTGAGACTTTAATGAGAGGTAAAGAAAGTTGTTTTTTTTTATTATTTTACAAAGGAGCAAACTCTAACCTTTTATCATTAATTACGCAACTAATTATCATAATTATTTAATAATAAATCAATTAACTTATCTACCGTTTTATCGTCGATACAATAAAGTATTTCTGATCATTAGTTTTTACAGGTGCTATAGGATAACCTTCAACCTCTGCGACAAAAGGACAAGACGCCATACTGTGCTGTATAACTTACGTTGGCTTCTTTTCTATTTCTTATTGCTGTCAGTATTTTACAATATATCTTCGGGATTGTGACACAACTATAATTTCATGCTTCATTCAAACATATATAATATGTATGCTATGTAATATATATACTGGTGAAGTTTAATGTCTTGAGTTAATTCGGAAAAAAGTAGAAATTTAGTCAAAAAACTTCTAATAATGACATAAGTATAACCGAAACCAGCTTATGAAAATAGTTGATTTTCTAAAATAATTATATGTTTACAGACTGCCAATTTTAAATTAATTTGCATACACATTATACAAAGTCTCCCTGAAATAATGTAACGAAAATTCAGATTTTTTTTTTTTTTTACATAGAAATAAGTAAAAATATTTAGTTATTCAGTTAAAAAACATTTTTCTGTATTTTTAAATTTGATCTAAAACTGATATTTTTTTTTGAGAAATAAATTATCTGAAGTTTAATTTTATTGAAATATTTTCTTATATATTAAAAGAAAATAATCTATGATTAATTTTAAGCATAGAATATAAATATGAATTGATCTTAAAATGACCTTGAAAATATAGACAAAATCAATCAATTTTGTCTTAAACATTTTTCTTCCAAGTTTACCTTTTATAATATTTACTTAGTTTATATATACATATAAATGGCTGTATATTTGTCGGATTGACCATTATTATCTTCTTTTTTTCAATATTGTGGCTAGCTCTACGTATTCTTACAGGAACCCCTATTTTGATGACGATTTTTGTATAAACACATTAATTTATGTTTTTTTTTAATTCTTAGTATTTTCATAATCTTCAACATTATCAGGCAGTTATGTTTGAAAAAATAGCAAATTCAAGCATTTTCCAGAGTCAATTTTTTTGTTGTTCTATGTCAAAATCAGGTAAAGTTTTAACTAATGTGAGGCGAAAACTATAAAACACTGCTGTTATTTTTATTTGTTCAACAGGTTGTTTTATCGATGAAAAACAAAAATCATAATTTTCTGGTAACAGTCTAAAACAGCCTTACACTGGTTCTAAATTATTACTGAATATATTAGCCCTGGTGAATAAGATATTGCAACCGCAATCAATGTATTAACAGTGTTTAATAATACAATTTGCACTTAAATGCATTAATTGTTATTACGAGATGCAATGCATTTAGTAATAATAAAGAGCCGTGTAACCCAGTAGATGTTCTATAAAATTATGATTTAAATTTCCCATCGATAACTGTGTGCTATTTCTCAACCTACAGAACAAATAAAAATAGAAGTGTTAATACACCTTTACATTAGGTCTCGTTGAAATTTGACATCAATTTGACTGGGGATATTGTATCTAGGGAACGTTTAAATGTGGGAATTTTTGAAATATTTGAGATAGAAAAAATATAAAAGTCCTAAAATAATGCGTTAAAATAAAATCACCATGAAAACCTTTCCCTAAAATAATAAATTACGAACAATATTTTTGTAATACCTTTAGTTTTAACTCAAAAAAATCTTTAAGGTACCTTTTAATGATTCTTATAACTTGTATTTATGGAATAAAACAGCGGTCACACCTGTTTCAATCACCTGTATGGATATAATATTCCTTCATTTTTCATTAACTAAAAAATTACATATGGTGCTCTAAGGCAGCAAATAAAAAATAAACGGCCAATTGTAATCTCCCAAGACCCAACAAAACTAACAATCACATTTTACCAAAACGTCGTTTCGAGTGAAATGTTACAAAAAGAAAAGAAAATGAAGCATGTCCTTTATAAAAGTTAAACCAATTTCAATTTAATTTTAATGAAATGTGAAAACGTATAACCCAAATCAATTTGCCAAACTGCAAGTAAATTATGTAATCTTCACGAGTAATTTATAAAAAAGAACCAAATAAGAGAAAAGGATTTAAAACTTTTTATACCTAATTAATTATCATCGTTTCACTTTTGGGTTAAATCCAATTATACCTGCCACATTGAAGATTCCTTCACGATGCACCGTGCATGATGTGGTGCTTGGATTAACTGGATGAAATGGTCTTTAATTAAATTTATTATTTTAAAACTTGCACCTATCCACAACACAAGTTGTAAATTAAATCAAGTATATAACATTAGTTTCACACCACAACCATAATAATAGAGTTTACTTACCTAATAATGTACAATTACTGACAGTAAGCATCAATATACCTTGCGACTATGTTAATAATCATTTAAAATTATATCTTCATTTAAACGTCATATGTTTAGCTGTTTATACCAACTGTTTTGTACTTTCTAAATATATTAATAAAGACATTTATAACGGCAAGCTAATTTAAATATGAATAATGAAAGTGTAATACACTAGGTTTATGTTGTATTCAATGAGATTTAATCGAATGACAGGACTGTAAGCTATTGCTTTTGTAATTAGTTCGTGTTATAAGATATTGTAATAAATTTATGAAATGTCGGAGAAATGATATCATATTTATCTCAATGCTGGTTAAAGATACCGTTATATTGTGAGAGATAGAGTTAACTTTTACTGAGGAAATTTCTGAAAGAAAATGAAGATAGTTTATACTAAACTGTACAAAGAATAAAGTGGGACGTGACTAAATAAAGTATCAAAAATGTTGCACAAACTTTCTCATACAACTGAAAAAAAAAAAATAATAAAAAAACAATGTTCAATCTTCCAAAGATTGTTTCTATAAAACTTAAAAAGGAAAATAAAATAATCTCTCACCGCATTAACTTTCACACGTGAAATAAAATAGTAACTAAAATAATATTCGTTGATACATTTCTAAAAATATCTCGAATACTACTTTTATGTCCGAATAAAAAAAAAAGTAATTGCTTTATTATAGAGTCCCACCCCCATTCTCATGAGAGGGGTAAGCGGGTATGTAAGGATCTCCCCATATCATATTAATGTTTGAAAGTTAATTATATATATTTATAAGTGTTTAAATAAATAAATAGAATTTCAATTATTCATTAAAATCATTTTTTTTCCGAAATGCCCCAATAACACTATTTCCCTCAGGGTATCTCTTTAGTGAGTACAGGCTGGCAATCCCGAGGGGACTTAGCTGGATTTACATGTTTTTTTATGTAGTCCTGGGTTAGATCCCACTCTTTCATCTTTCCTAACCGGTTTTTCTTGACCAAATCTTCTTCTTTTCCGAATCTGACGCTATTAGAGTATTCTTTATTTATCTTCTTTTCTTATTTGTGATGATGACTGAAAGGGTTTCAACAAAAAACATATTTTTTTTTTTTTTTTTTTTTCAATTATTCTTGGCAATTTATTTTACTTGTAATTTTATATTATTTTTGGGTTATTAATATTCATATTTCATAGTCGTTCATATAAAACATTTCAATATCCAATAACTTTTAAAAAATGTGAAGAAGAAAAGATTATAAAATTAAGTCCCCTTGTCCTACCCATATTCTAATAGCGTTAGAGTAAGAAGAGCGACGAGATTGGACACAGTTTGCAGAGTGATGTAATCAAAGTCTACAGGAATAAGGTGTAGATCCAGAACTAAGGTCCCTGGGGGGTTGCCGAGCCCCTGAGGAAAAGATTGATAAGGACAATATTAAAAACAATTTTTAATATACGACATATTTTTGTGCAAAACTCAAAACTGCATTTTTGGAGCAATAGAGACAAAAAGTTGTGTTTGGGTGCTGAGATTCTACTTTTAAAAGTTTGATTAAAATCTTTAGTAGTTATTTGAGAAAACGTAATTTTATCTTTTGTTTTTAGGTACTCACAAATTTCGAGATGTGAAGAAAATGGGGGATTGGGTTCAAAAAAGCTTTGGAACATCGTTATGTCAAATATCAAATTAGTTAAAAATATGTCCATTCGTTTCGGCTATAGAGCACTGAACGGAAAACTAGTTTAAAAAAAAACCTTTGAGGTGAATGTGGTTCAGGGTTTGTTTATGGAATTTATGGATCTAATGTGTACATTTTTATTTTATTTTCAGTAATAAGTATCCCTTTTTTAAGTTCATTTATATAACTTTAACGTAATATAAAAATTAACCCTCTGAGAAGGTGTTCAAAATAATTTTAAAATTCAAATAATATATAATTAGATAATAATTACTCCGTAGATATCAGTAAAAATGTAGAATGGTTATATTTCCTTACTTTAGATTGATTTGATTCATTATTTTAAGTTATTTCTTTTTAGAACTATCTAAACTTTATAAAAAGTAATATACTCAATTTTTTAAAAAAAGGACTTTTTATATCAATTTTATAAACTGTTCTTAAAATACCGAAATGTCTTTAGAGAGTGACAAACTATTTTAGTTTGCGTCATTTTTTCGTTAAAAATTTAGAAAGTAAACAAAAATTTCCTTTGCTTATTAATTTGTTTCATCAAAATTTGTTGTTTCCAATATTTTTCGTTTGCTTACTCATGGGAATTGATGACATCGTATGTCTATGTTTTAGTCTTATAATATCTGCGAAGGTTACAGCAAATTTTTAGGTTTTGAATAACCTGTGAAACAATGCACAACAATGCACAGACATTATTCTATGACTCACTTAATTCGGTTTCAGATTACCACAAAACGAAATCCGAGTATTTGTTTTTAACCCATCACCTAATTACATATATGTGAAAACTTATAATGAATATCAATATTCATATAAAACTAGAATAATTTCTAATAATTTGAAATTGGTAATCATAGAAGTCACGTCAACTTGACTTCTGAAGGGGATGTTTTGGGGTGGGGGACCTGTAATTGGGATGGTCAGCAAGAAAGAGGATTACTTGGACAGAGTGTAACAAGGGCTTAGGGCGTACCTTGGTTTAAATCTAAAGTAGCTATTAGATCAAGGAAGATTTAGAAAATTGAGGCTCGCTTCCCTACTAACCAACTAAGGTTGATGGAAGGGTTGTTTTACTTCCGTTGAAGATATTTTAAATGTAATATTCAGTATTGACATAATATATTAATGGTGTGAATATATGTTCTTATTTTGTCACAACGCTTTTTCTACAAATTTGATTAGGTAATGATTTATTTTGGGTTCGTTATGTTAAACAGATGAGTTGTTTATACGCTCATGTAGAACCTTGGTGAATATGAACTACAGACACAATTTTTAAATTGGCTTACAAATTTCAAATTTTAATTTCGATTGTTAGTAACATTTTCATTCAAGGAAGAACGAGATTTATTCTAAGTGTTAAAATTTATTTCAGATTTTGCTCTAATTTAAGGTTAAATTTAAAAACATTCATTTGTCCCATACAACGTTCTTATTTTGTATCGTAATAGACATTTGGGTAGCATATCATTGTTCTAACTGCACAGAAAACTGGAACTTCTTATGACGTTTAGATAACTTTAAAAATTGTTTTCAAACGACAGCAATTTTCTCTATATACAACGATTAGTTGAATATATTTATTAAGAAAAAAATTGACAACTAGAAGTCATTATTATCAGATTTTACGTCTAACGTTGTGGTTATCTTTTCAACTCACTTATTAACGATTTTGGTAATATCAAAAAATTGATCTCTGTTATTAGACTGACATTACGTTTCGTAGTCTCAGGAAACTGAAAAAAATAATTTTCGTTATGACGCCCGTCCGTCATCGGTGTCATTGGTACGTAAGCACGATAGTTGGCCACAATATTATGATAGGAACACTAAACTTTATATAGGGGACTGTAGTGTGGTCATAGAGGAACTTGTTGATATTCAGAAAAATTTAATTGAAAATGTCAATAGTGTGTTATAACCACTAACTTAGATACAAATTTACAGATTTAAATTCTTCTTGTAATGGTACGAATCCCATCTCCTTACAATAACAAATAGTGAAGTTATTGTCAAAAATTGTAATTTTCGTAAGACCTGGTATTGCTGAGTCACCGACATGATCTTAGCTAGTTGAGGCTCCTTTATATATGTACAGCGATTATATATATTCGATTTGTTCCTAGCGATTTGTTCTGGTACATTTCATGACTCAAGTATAGGAGTTTTCTTGAAGTAATACCTGGGAATGTAAATTTAAATTTCAAAACCTTTTTTTTAAAAAAAAGACAATCGTTAACATTTGATTTTATTACGTAGACATGACAACCTCGAAGGACCCTAGCTAAATCCACACGAAGGACCCTAGCTAGATCCACATCCCTTTTCAGTTAATTTTGGGTTTAGATCACTCTCTTACGTTTTCCTATCAGGTCTGTCCTAAACAACTGTTGTTCTTTTCCGACCCTGGCACTTGTTAGAGTATTCGATGACAGTGGTTTTTATTTTATGTTTTTTTTTGCCTTTTACAACGAAAAAAAAAGTATGTAAAGTATAAAATATTACTATTATATACTGTAAAGTGTATCTTAGCTGTCAACTCATTATTTTAGACTTAAATATAGGATGACAACAGAGTTATAAAAAGGTAACATTTTCCAAATTTTACTCTGAAAAAGTTTTTATTTTGATTTGTAAATCTCTTCTTTCAACAAAAAAGCAAGAAAAAGTTTTAAATCAGTGCTTCATTATTGAGAATCTCCAGACCCTAACCAACCCTTAAGTATCTGTGAAAACGAATTATAAATGACACCTTAAAAGGTCACATTTCTCAAAATGTACCAAAACGATTTAAATTTTTTTTTTTTTAATAAATGGTTAAATTATTACTCAAATATACCAATCTCACCAGAATGAAAATATTATTTTAAGTATTATATTATGAAAAACCGAAATGAACGATAACCAATCTCGTATATATTTAGGTTTTTTCACAAATATATATTGATATAGTATAAACTTTTTACGACGGCTTCCGAATTTATTTTCAACTTTTAAGTTTTAATTTCTAAACATCGGAAAGACGGTTTTTATTATGTGACAAAGTTCGTGCAATCTTTGTGTACCATTAAGATAAAACAGATGAATTATGACACTTCACGTTAACAGAAAATCCCTTAAAAGTATCAAAATCTTACTAAAAATGATTTATTAAAAAAGATAGCTCTCGAAAAATCAGTACCGACAAAGTCAGAAGAGAATAATAGTTGATGAAGAGAGATCTAATTGTAAAGATTAATGAGAGGGGTCGAACACATGACTTCAAAGGATAGAAGAATATCCAGTTAGAATACATCGGGATAACTAAAAGACAGAAATACCTCATCAATGTCCAAGTCTAGCTTTATCCAAATTCTTCATTAGGTTTGATTGGAGAAACCATATAATGTCGTCACCCTCGTAACTAGACATGACCACTTTTGAAATCATTGGGTATCTTACAAGAAATTCAACCTTTCGGTTGTGCGGGCAGTCGTAGGGATCTTCAAGCTGGATCCTATAGACTAACAGACAGATAATCATGAGACTGGGTTATAGGAACGTTTTAGATCTAAGGAAGAAGATGGTAGTATCTAAAGAGAGTAGGAGTGCTATACGAAGTTAAGTGAACATTGACTTACAAGTGAGTCGTCTTTTTTTCATTTCGTCTAACCTACATTTCGAAAGTTTTTAAATTGCAAACGGCAGCAAGTATTAATTTATTTTAGATACTGCGCACCCTTAAAAGCAATACAATAAAAATAATTCATATTACACAAAATATAATATACGTTGATCCTAGAAAGTTATTGCTTATTAAAATCCAGAACACATATCAGTCCCACGCTACGTTCTACAGGAGAGACATGGATTTCAACTTTAATTTGACAAAAGAAAGGCATTAGAGAGAAACGAAGCATTGCAACATGTTCCGTCTCATCTACATCCCTATTGCCGCACGACTTGCTCCAACAAAATTCCCAATGGAAAAATTAATTGAATCGCTTTTCTTTTTCTCCTATTTTTGCAAACTCCGACGTCTTTATACTCACCCTCTTCGCGGAGGGTATTTAAAAAAAATAACGGGAGAAGAAGGAAAGAAAAACGTCGATCTGCTCCGTTTGGCTTGTCTTTAATTTTTACGATAAGCATTATTATTGCGTCTTGAATTGGGATGTTCCCGTAGGGATAGGGGAATTAGAATGATTTAAATAAGGGTGAGTAAAACAGCTGATGTTGAATTCGATTACTATCTTATATTAGTGATAGGAAATTTCTTATACAGGAATTTCTTCTTGTAGGAAAGTTATAAAAAACAATTCAAAATTTTTTTTCCATTAAATAATGTTTACTATGTACACAATTTCACACCATTTGATTCAAACTACAGAAAGGTTTATTCCTAGTCGAAACATTCGTTTCCCCGTGTTTTTAATGCCCGTTTAACGAAATATAAACATCGTTCGATCTAATTTAAAAAGAACATCACAATTTTTCGTAAGCCAATTTAACTGTTACTGTCTAACAAACCCACGGACGTAATAGTGGAATTAAACTATTATTTTTGTGTGATATATTTTGTTGTTGTCATATATTGTGTATAAACATCAAACTAGAAAGATTATGGAAAGCATCTTAAAATTAATAATAGAAAAGTATTTTACAAAGTTCTCACGCACCCTCCATAAAATCAAATTAAAACGAACCAAAACTGGATCACCAAAATCGTCAGTTCGGTTGGTGAAGATCAAAGAATGAAAACGAATCATAGACGTTGTCACTAAACAAATATTTATATATTTAAATAGGGCTTAAACTTGCTTCGTTTATTTCATAAACAAGTCGTCATGGTACACTGTTCTTGTATAAAATATTCCTGAATCGCAATTGCAACCGGGTTTGTGTAATCTTCACATTTTACTAAAATTTGAAGGAAATAGGTAGAGTCAGTTTTGAAATTACATGGTTAATAAAGACCCCATTACTGATCTTTGGTTTTTTATCGATAAGTCACGAACGTGTATTTTTGAAGGATGACAACAAATACGTTTTATTTGTCTCCTTAGAAGCTACACTTTGAGGGAATATTGGTAAAATTCTTTCTAAACGATTTTGTGAAAATTTTAATTTATTCTATTTTTCTTGTAAGAACTTATGACAGCAACTCCTAATATTTAGTGTTGTTAAAATGATATAAAAAGTATTTTTTCACTCAAAACGTGTATACATGTACAGAGTGTTTTTTCAAACGACTTTTATTATTATTAAGACTGGGGAGAATGTTAAAAACAATTTTTTAAAAACCCGCCTCCTGCACTGCGACCTAATTAGATCTTTTGTGCCCCCCTCTTGTTGGACTCAGAAGATATCTATGTCTTTGACAAAATTGATCAAACCCTTGGTCAAGAGGTTGGTTTAGTAATTCTTCTTCCGAAATGAAGATAAATTCTAGAAATTTATGTCTTTTTAGGCATAAGGCCGGGCACTCCATAATGATGTGTTCTATGCGTTCCACCTCTTCGCCACAGTACCTGCAAGTGTCATCATCCACCAGGCCCATCTTACTTAAGTGATTCAAACTAGTTTACAAAAATTCAGGATATTTTTAGCTAAAAATAACTAAAAATGTAGATTTATCTTAAAATGATTCGGGTCCCAATTTGGTATAGGCTACATATTCTTTACGTGAGGTTTTACGAATGTGCAAAAACCAGGACTTTGTGTTGTATGTTTTTGAATAGGTGGTAGTTTAAAATTTGGATTGTAAAATATATAAAAGGAACTATTAACTTGAACAAAATAAAATTAAAAAATTAAAATTGACCAAAAAGTTTACTTTTTTATTGACAAATAAAATTAGTTGTTTTCTTTTACAATAACTCGGTTATCCTTTAAGCTACTGAAAATTACAAAACTCATTTTGTTTGTCATTTACATCAGAAAACGTTTTTGGTCTCTTAAACATTTATTTTAAACCTATTTTTTTTTATATATTTGACATTAAATATATTCAACGCTATTTTGAAGAAAAAAAAATCACAAAACTAAGTCCTGGTTCTTGGTACATTGATAAAGGGTCACATGAAAAATATGTATAACAAATTTGGACTCAGTATCTATTTTTTTTTTCTCAAAATATAACGCTTAAAAAAGTCACAAATTGTCAGATAGACGAAAAACTAATTATTTTATAACGTTTGTTCAATAGGAACGTCTTTACTTATTTTGATCCAAGGAACCACATCCTGAAGTTTTGGAACGTAGTTTGGGAACATCCTGTATATATATATATATATATATATATATATATATATATATATATATACTCGACATAGATATTTTGACTCTCACACAACTTGCACTACACTACTTATAAGTCAGAAAAGAAAATACAACTTTACAGTTTTTGCTTAATTATAATTTTGTTTAGTTTGTTTTCAAAATATAGAGAAAACTCCATGTCAGATATTCTGTGCACTGACTCTTTTTAACAAAGAAGAGACTACAACTAACTGTGTCACAGTTTATTAATTAATTTCCACACCGCTCCTTAAAACTCCAAACACCTGCTAACCTAAAACAATGTTTTGAACTAAAAGACCCGAAGCCGACAATTCCCACGGAAGGAATAGAAACAGATCTATAAACATTGACTGAGATCTAATCTGTGGAAATAAAGTGGTCTAAAAGCTGTAATGTCAGCTTAGATGATAGATAATCAGCGGGTAAATCCGTAGCAATGAAAAGTTGTGGCTGAAATAATGGCCGCTGCTTGTGGTCACTGACTATTTCTTAATAGGCATACTTTCCCACCCTCGTTCGATAAGGTCGATTGGTTTCGAAACCTTTGACTTCGCTAAGTGCTTTAAGCGCCTTACGGCCACCTCACAAGGGATGCTCTGTCCACCCTTTTCTGACCCTTAGTCTGTAAATATCGTCTTATTTGTTGGACAATATGTTTAGTGTTTTCTAATGTCGAGGATATTTTATTTGGGTGTTACATTTTGAAGTCTGTTTTTACGAGAAAAAGTAAAATTGATTTTGAATACAAAATACGCGCGAGATACGCTTGCATGATAGAACGGGAGTTTCCTTCATTATTTAGTAACGTCTAGAGAATGTTTTGTGATCCGTTGAAAACTAATTTTTTTATTTTTTTTAGTTTACATTTTCCCAATGCAGACATTGACGTATTGTAAAAACTAACAAGAAAAAATTGGTCAACAAACAACAAAATTTATTTTCTAATGAAACCTTTAGTTTTAATTTATAAATTACTCGAAACAAATTGTAAATGTAACACTAAATGTCCTGTTTGTAAAAAGAATTGCACACGTAAAATCAAATGTTTTAACAAAATTATAGACAAATTTAATCCTGTAAGCAACATAGAGTAAAATATTTATTTAGTAACATTTTATCCACCTTTACTTGTATGATTAAAATGTCTAAAAACTGGAATAAATAAGGGCTTACTTATTTTGTTTAAATGTAAATTATTTTCCATTACAGATACCTCATGAAATAAATAGTTTCAGTTAGTTAAATGAAATAAAATGAAATTATTGTAATTGTTTTATATAATGTTTCCTTAAAAAAGTATAAGAATTGGTGTAAAGATTTTCGATTCCGACAGGTTTCACAAATTTTTCTTAGAAATTTCAATTTAACAATTAATTCAACGCAATTATTTTAGGTTACTTGGTTAACAGCAATTTAGCACCCATTTCTACTCAATATCTTTTAAAACTAACATTATTGTAGCAATTTTATTTTCTTCAAAAAATATATTATCACTAAAAATCGCACACACTTCAATGGACAATTGCCAACACTGAATGACTAGATAATTCCAGCATTAAATTTCTTCTACAAATATATTAATATTAAGTAAACATTAAATAATCCCACAAATGTTCAACTAAGTTTTGTTTCCATTGAAGATGTTGTAATTTAAAATTATTGTATAAATAAACGTCGGAGCAGGTTGATTAGTGTTGGAATCCAATTTAAGTTGAAATCAAAGAAAACAGAAGATGCCCTCGTAAAGAAGCTGATAGTATATGTATTTCAACTGCTTACGTGAATTGTTGTTTTTATTCAATTTCAAAGCATTGGTAATGTTAACTTTTAATTTATATATTTCCATCTCCAGAAGTGTACAAATAAAGCAAAAAAACGCATAATATGTTTTGTGGAAAACACACCAACAAGCACACAATACCCATAAAAGAACCGCTGTTTTTTTAATTTGTTGTACAAAATTTAAAAAAATATAAATTAAAACCAAGCGACACTACTGCTGCAGTAATTAAACGCAAAACTGCAAAAAAGTTCTTTAGAATTTGTTTTTACGCCTTTTCTTTTGGTTTTCGTTATCTGAAAATTGTAGTATAGTACATTCCACGGTAGGCAATACACTACCTATGGAATTAATCAGCAATTTCCAAAAAACTATTGGTTTTGATTTGGTTTTAAGTTGCGTGAGTGGGAAAGTTGTGCAATGATTTTGGACAATTTGTTTGTATATCTGTTAGATTGTAGATCTGGTTTTTGGTGATATTACGTATATATAGAAGAACTCCCATAAACTGTTTTTTTTAATGGGCACCATTTTGAAATTTTTTAACTGTTTTCGTATTAATTTGAACGATTAGTTAAGCCTACCTACCATACTAATTCCACTGAAATTCTTCTAAAATTCCATTTGATTTTTGTTCATTTTTTGAGGATTTTCTTTTTTCTCAAATAATTTTGTTATTTTTAACAATAAAAAAAAAAAATTTCAAATAACTAGATACTAATTTTTTGTAATGAGGCATTACGTGTGTTATACAATCTACAGGGAAAATTTATCGTTAATAATAAAGTTTAATTTCGGCTGTCATTTCGAAATATATAGGCTGACTCTTCTACTAAACAAATTAATCCACTGGTTTGTAAATCCACATCAAATTTGAGTATAATTGAATTAAAATTACAGAATGTTCATAAACAGAGATCAAATATTACCCCTACCTCCAACTTCTTCCCATAATTTTCGTCGTATCCATTTATAAACAAATGAATTTTAAACTTCTTGTCCTTACTATTTTTTTAATATTAATAATTCTCCACCATTTTAGATATGTATAATTTTATAACTCTGCAAAATCGTTTTTTAATACATTATTAAACATTGTTTTTCGTGACGTAATTTATGTTTTTATATCTTGTTATTTACAAAAAAATGAACTAAAATTGACACAAACCTTTGTTGTTGATCTCATTTCAACTTGGTGTTTGTCATTTCTCGTTTAAGTGTGTACTTTCATAAACTTGTGATTGTTCCTCACACGTTCCTTTATAGTTGTAGTTATTTCGAAAGTTCTATAATAGTTTTAACCCTAAGTTACTTTCTTAGATTATAAATTTTGGTTTTAGTTTCCAACATAGCCCAGAGATACTAGGCAATGTTAGCCTTGTACATGTTAGTTAAGTTTTAAGTTTCACTTGATATCGAAAGTTGATCTATTTCCTTGAAACGTGGTGTATTAGTTTTATATACACAATTGTAAATGTCAAAATAAGATATATTATTAATAGTAACAATTAATCATTATCCAATTATATTAACGACAATCAATAAAAGTATTTATAGGGTTGGATGAGAATTGAGAATGAATCTAGATAGAAAATTACAAATTGCCTTACTACATTTTTATTTCGTGATTTATTTGATCATAGCTCAAGCTATAAAACCACCGTCTAGAAACGTCATAACGTTAATAATTTAGGACTTTGTCTAGGAATGTAATACTCTTCTAGATAGTTTTTGGCATTGTGACTTGTGGAAGACAGAGATTCTATTTTTCAATAAGTTCCGAAGGTTGTGTGGTTTGGAACTTTGCCAAGCGCATGAATCCAGTCTCGGAACTAAGATCTCTTACAAACATATTTCACTGGTATTTCCCTCTAACCATAAAGAATCAACCGCATTTTCTCTTCAAAAATATTTTTCATTCTGCTCTACAATGTCCTATAATCCGGAGACAGCAGTCATAAAGCAACGTAGTTTAGTGCTGATAGAAAGGAAATTACTCACTTTTGTCTTTACTAAAAGGAAAAAAAATAGACACATTGGGGGATGTTGAACTTGCGAGGGGACACGCGAAGAACGATATCTCGAAGCAGATAATATGCAAATGAACTCTTACGAGAACCGTATCGATTTTTACAATCATATAATAAATGTTACTGATAGACGTTATCGACGTTTTAAATCGAAATCAGTGAATTAAAAAAAAAAGTTATAAAGAATTTTGTTTGTTGGAACTATAAACTATTAAGCCCTCTTATTTAATAGGGGGACAAAAGAGTATTTATTTGTTAAAAATAACAGGAGTATTTCAGCAGTATCAGAAACAGTTATTCAGTAACATGAGTATTTGTTTAGTAGTAAGAAGATTATTTGTTCCCTAATAGTAGGTAAATTTGTTTATTAGTAATAGCAATATTTGTTTGGTAATAAGAGAAATATTTGTCCAGTAGTATCAGGAATAGTTATGCAGTAAGAGGAGTATTTGTTTAGTAGTAAGAGGAGTATAGTTTTGGTAGTAACATGAGTATTTGTTTGGTAATAAGAGAAATATTTGTCCAGTAGTATCAAGAATAGTTATCGAGTAACAGGATACAGTACCGAGAGTATTTGTTTGCAGTTACCGAGAGCAGTAAGTGGATTATTTGTTCACTAATATTGTAGTAGGAAAATTTGTTTAATTGTAACGAGAATATTTGTTGGGTGATAAGTGAATAAGTTGCTCAGCAGTAACAAGAGTATCTTATCAGCATATTTGTTTACTAATAACAGGTGTATTTATTCAGTAGTAAGAGCAAAATTTATTCAGAAATATCAGAGATATTTGTTCAGTAGTAACAGAAGTGCCATATCAATAGTAACAGGACTAATTGTTTACCAAAAACAGGAGTATTTATTTAGCAGTAACAGGAGTATTTGTTCAGCAGTAATAGAGATATTTTTCAGCAGTGCAAGAGCATTTATTTAGCAATATTAAGAGTATTTTTTCAGTAGTAACAAAAGTATTTCTTTATCAGATAGAAGAGTATTTGATCAAAAGTAACAGGAGTATTTACAAGCAATATTACCAATATCCATTCAATAGTAACAGGAATATCTTAGTGAGAGTATCTGGAGTATTGTGTTCACCAATAACAGAAGTATATATTCAACAGTAACAGGAGTATTTATTAGGCAGTACCAGGGATATTTGTTCAGTAGTAACAGGACTAATTATTCACCTTATCAAGAGTATTTATTTAACAGTAACATGAGTATTTTTTCAGCAGTAAAAGGAACATTGTTAAGCAATGATAAGAGTATTTGCTCGGTAGTAACAAGAGTATTTGATCAGAAGTAACAGGAGTTTGAGAAGCAATATTAAGAATATTCATTCAGTAGTAACAGGAATATTTCTTTATCAGTAAGAAGACAATTTGATCAGAAGTAATAGGAGTATTGAAAGCAATATCAATAATATTCTTTCAGTAGTAACAGGAGTATCTTAGCAACAGTAACAAGAGTATTTCTTTATCAGTAAGAAGACAATTTGATCAGAAGTAATAGGAGTATTGAAAGCAATATCAATAATATTCTTTCAGTAGTAACAGGAGTATCTTAGCAATAGTAACAAGAGTATTTCTTTATCAGTAAGAAGAGAATTTGATCAGAAGTAACAGGAGTATTTAAAGCAATATCAATAATATTCTTTCAGTAGTAACAGGAGTATCTTAGCAACAGTAACAAGAGTATTTCTTTATCAGTAAGAAGACAATTTGATCAGAAGTAATAGGAGTATTGAAAGCAATATCAATAATATTCTTTCAGTAGTAACAGGAGTATCTTAGCAATAGTAACAAGAGTATTTCTTTATCAGTAAGAAGACAATTTGATCAGAAGTAACAGGAGTATTGAAAGCAATATCAATAATATTCTTTCAGTAGTAACAGGAGTATCTTTGGAACAGTAAAAGGATTACTTATAATTTCAAGTAGATATTTCGGAACCTTGAAAACTTTTGTTTGTGAATTTTATACTCAATCGTTTAAACTATACTCCTATATCAAACATTCAATCAGGTAATTTGTGGTCAGCAAATCGAGTTTCCTTTGACACAATTCTTATCACTGCAATCAAAATTCTATTTAAATCAAACACACTAGATTAAGGGTCACACCGTTATGGGGAGTTACTGGGATTGAACCCATCGCACACCAAGCGAAAACGCCAGCCGCTGGATTTTCACCCAAAATAGATATCCACGATGCTTCCTTTGGTGTAAAGAAGATAAAACTGGATATCAAATTACACATTTTACTTGAGTCCATCAATCCAAATAGTTTACCGGTATTTAAATCGATAGTTGTCCACATCTTGTGTGGTTCGTCTCACCAATATTAGCTCTGATTGTCTTACAACGTATACAAGCCACTATAAATGACCGTAACAATACTGTTTGTATTACAATATCGAACAAGGGCTAATTGTTAAAGTAACAATAAACTGTAGAGTCAGATGTAGGAGAGACGGAGTCATAAAAGAGAGAAAGAGAGAACATTGATGACATCTTTTGGCATGTTTCCAACAAATTGTTGCCACGGACACACACTCGCGCGCTCAAACACCTGTGGAACTGTCATTGGAGCTAGGAATGTAATATTCTTCCACACCTTAAAAGAACCTGCCATATTCTTTCGTTACTCGGGGATGTATAGAGTTATACTGTACAACTACGATGAGAACTGTTTTGGGTTTATTGGGAATTTATGTTAATTTTATTTCTTTTCGAACTGCGAAACGAATCTTTATGTTTTAAGTTTTTATTGACTATGGACGTTTGTGTATTATAACATCCGTGGTTTTGTTTATTAGGTAATAGTTAAGGTTGTTTTGATGTCCTGATCAATAAATGTTGTAATAAATATAGACTTGCGTATATACACAGCTGTAATAACCAGTGTGAGAATATGTATTCCTAAAGTGAAAGGACATAATAATAATAATAATAATGAATTCAGATAAATAGTATCTGTGTATTTTTTCACGTATGAAAATCAGTGAAGGATGAAAAAATCGATGATTCACCCATGATTTCACCCATCAGTGAGGGATGAAAAAAAATCCCTTTAGTGTCTATATTCACATTTATACAGATGTCTGAAAGGGATAATTCCCTCAACAAGGATTATTAGGTTCCGTCACTAAACTTTACCCAATGTATTTAGTAAAAAATAAACAAAAATATTTATCCGACTGCCCCAAACCTTTTCGTCTGCATAAATTATGATTTATGATATCTATTATCTGGTGCTCACTTATAGTAAGGATGTGAAAACACCTGCTGTATCTACATCTTTCTTTATCTTAGATTACATCTCTCTCTTGACCAATTCTTATTCTCTTCCGACCCAGTCGCTCATATAGTATTCAATGGCTAGGGGTCTCTATTTTATGAACTTTTTCTTTTTGAAGACACAATACAGGCCTTCAAGTTTTTCACTTTTAATTTAAATTTCAAATTTTGAAAAAATGCATTTGTCATGATTATTGTATATAAAATTGAATACATGACGTTTCACAATTACAGATCAATTGTTTGTGTTTATTAATTGTTAAGTATTTTCACAACTTATTTCATTCTTAAACAATGCTTCCTCAATTTAACTAAGTTTCTAATAGAATATTATTCAAATGGATAATAAATAACAGCAATGAATAGGCTATATATATATTGTGATTCTTTTATCGTTGGCACTCTTGGTATACCATAATCTATTAACCTGATGAAAAACTTTAAATGAGGGACAGTTGATAATTTTTCGTATAACTTAAAAATTTGTTTTACAAATTCTGAAAAATGGCCACTATTTTCCAATATGGCTGCTAAGCTTTTAATTAATATAGGGACCCTTATTATTTATGATGTTTGATAATTTTGTAGAAAATTGCTAGATTTTTTTAATTTTGATTATTGTTTGATAAAACTATTCGTTTAGGAGTAATATGCACTTAAAGTTTCAAATGTTTGACTTTTAGGAAGCTATTTTTCATACTTCCCGTTATTTAATCAAGATAAAAATGGTAGTAATAGGTGCTTATTGATTAGAACATTTGACGTTTGAAACATTTCCAGGAGCTGATTTTCCATACTTACCATTGTTGAAGCAAGATAAAAATGTAAGTAATATGTGCTTAAAGTTTGCAACATTTGACGTTTGAAGAATTTTCAGGAATCTATGTTTCATACTTCCCATTGTTGAATCAAGAATAAAATGTTAGTAATATGTGCTTAAAGTTTAGAACATGTTAAGTTTGAAGAATTTTCAGGAAGCTATTTTTCATACTTACCATTGTTGAAGCAAGATAAAAATGTTAGTAATAGCCTATGTGCTTAAAGTTTGCAACATTTGACGTTTGCAGAATTTTAGTAATATGTGAAGAATTTTTGGAAGCTATTTTTCATACTTCCCGTTGTTGAATCAAGATAAAAATGTTAGTAATAGGTGCTTATTGATTAGAACATTTGACGTTTGAAACATTTCCAGGAGGTGATTATCCATACTTACCATTGTTGAAGCAAGATAAAAATGTAAGTAGGCATAGTCTAGCATGTGTAAATACTAATGTAAGACTACAAATAATATGTCCAAAAAAATTAAAAGTTGCTAGAATCTAGTATGAACTATGTAAGGTAGAAGTGTAGAATATGCAAAGTAAGTCATTAAATGCCAATAAGTTTAAATTTGTAGCACAAATTATTTATATTTACACATCCTTGAATATACTTACTTAAATTTTATCTTGATTCAATATTGGTAAGTATGGAAAATCCTTCCTGAGAATGTTTCAAACTTTAAATGTTCGAAACTTTAAGCATTTATTACTCATAAACGCGTAGGTTCATCAAACAATCACCAAGAATAAAAAGTCATTAAATTGCGTACAAAAAATGTAAATATCGTAAAAAAATATGGGTCCTTATAATAAATTAAAAAGTTTTCAGTCATATTCGGCAATGAAAGCAGTTTTCAAAGTTTGGGAACCCGATTTTAAAGTTTTATAATTAAAAAAAAAAACAGTCCCCCATTTATACTTTTTCTTCAGAATAATATTTTACGATATAACAATAAAATTATAGCCCTGTATAATTGTTTGATATCCAATATTATTACAGATTAAGATGCACACGTTCACAGATATTTTCAAACCGTTAAGTGCACAGGTAGGCTTGGTATAATAAGCCTGGAGTCGTCTGACCTTACTTCCGGTAGAGTTCACCATTGTTCCGGGGTCAAGGTTGATTGTACACTCTCACTATATTTGTAATATGATACTGACAACTTATGTTAGTGTTTAATATACGACCATGTGGTCAACAATAAGCCTTTACCTCGAAATAATATTATACTAGCTTCTCTTCAGAAAGCCTCTTCACTTCGTTCGCTTAAACGTTAAAAGTAAGCTGAACGGTGACAACCCTAAATTCTTTCTATGTGTTTTGTAAATATCGTTTTAAATCACATCTGAAAATTAAATGAGTTATTATTATACAAAATGAGCAATACAAAGTCAATAAAAGATGTAAATATCAAAAAAAAAATGTTTTTCGAAAAGCCCCCATCTTAAAATGTTAACACCATCATAAAGCATTGTCGGGAGCACACGATAAACAACTAAAAGTAGCCGATCTTTTTTTGAATTATACGGCCAATTTTCTTTTTACCGAACTTGTTCATTGTTTATAAAATAGAGTCTCCATGTATGTGTGTCTTTATGCGTGTTTGCGAATATATGTGTGTTTGTTTGAGAGTTTTAATGTACAATAGATCTTTAACTTAAATAAGGAACGACTTATAAGCTGTTTAAAATGTGTACTAAATGCTGTGTTACAAATAAGTAAAAGTAACAATAAAAATACAACCCATAGAGAAATGTTTTGTAATAATTATATTGCATCATAAGTTAATTATTTTTTTAAATATTAAGACTCTAAGTGAATTTGGGGATTAAAGGTACTTTTCCCAAACGGACGCAACTCGAAATTAAAACTACTTGTCATTGAAGCTCTATTTTCCAAACAATGCGTCTTGCATTTCCTATAAAAGGAAGCTCGAGCATCGCTGACAATGACAACTAGCTGAGACAATTCCAAGAGGTCGAACCTCACATTTCGAACTATTGTCACAGTGTCATGAGAACTTAAAAACACAATCCAATATTGTGTGTTAATTAACTTAACAAGAATGACCATTTCGTAAGGGTTGAGGTAAAGGTGAACTATTTCCTGTGACGTTACACTCAACCACTTCCGGTACAAGTAGGTCATATTACGACCTTCAAGGAATTCCGGCTTTGTTTTATTTTATAATTACAACTTGTAATTTGATATTACATCCTTTACATGTAGTCTGAGATAATTGAAATTTCCGTAAGTGCGTGTAATGGATTGCACTTATTTTATATATTGAGACTGTGTGTTGATGGTTTTCAAAAATTATGGACAGATATTTAATAAATGAACAGAGCAAAAACAATTTTTGTTACAACTTATTTTGACAAATATAGTTTATCTATTAATAAACGCTGTGTGGGTAGAAATGTTTGTCACATTTAATTTTAATTTTGCTATATTCTGGTATAAGGAATTGGTTATGAAAGCAAATTGGTTAGCCTATTAAACTTCATTTTGACGGCCGATTTCTATTTTCGTTTTTTTTGGAAGTAGATTTAAAATTGTAGGTTCTACAACGTCTAATAGTTGCTCATTGTGGGCAACTTTGATATCTACCCGACCCAGTAACGCTTGTCGCTGAAGGGGATTAAACTGCAAAACAATAAACGCTTCTTGTTATAAAGCAAACTGAATGTTATTTCTGGTAACCTTTCTTTGAATTTTAGATGCATATTTGGGACAGATAATTTTGAAGAAAAGTAATTTTTACATTTCATTGGAAACAGAAAGTCGTTTTGACAATAATTATATGTTTTCATATACTTAAGCTTAAAGTAATATCTTCTCTCCTGTCCATACAGAAATATCATTAGGTAATATTGACAATTTAAAATTTGTATTTCCTATAAAAATAGTTTGGATGTTTATGAACAAATGAACGCCTAGATGAATTTATCTTTACATTTCGATCACAAAGACGGCTTTTTCGATCATTTTAGTCCTGATAATCCTCACAGAAAGTATTTCAACCAGCTGTGATGAGAGCTTCCCGCGCAGCTGCTCCGAGTATTCGAACAAGTCGGCTTTCTTCAATGGACATGACATGTCTATAATAACAAGAACAATTGTAGCAAGCAAGTGCACTTTAAAGTAGGTATGCTTTCCAAATAAAATTGATTAGTTTCGGCAGTACATAATCATTGTTATCCAATGAAATACGATAACTCCAGGAAAGCAGGTGATTTCACTTCACATGAAGTACTGTTCTTACATGGTACAAAGCTGTAGGACTATAAATTGCAGTATAACTACAATATTCTTCAAATTTCTATCTACCTACCGGCAATCTACTTTACCGACATGTAGACTGTAATTACCTCTCATGCCTTGAGCTCTGTTCGTATTTCTAATCATTCCTAATTGATTTGTTATAACTGCAATTGGCATTTCAAAGCAAATAACACACTGCTATCCGATGATCATTGTTTATAGGAAATCATAAATAACAGGTTTTCCTTGCGTGAAATCATATTTTGGTGTTATTATAGGTTACAATCTGGATATGCAAATTTTGATTAGATTTTTAGGTTAAAAGAAGAGGGTTTTAAGGGATAATAGTACTCTTTGGATGCCATCCATGATCGTCTTTAACGGTTCTCTGTTATGCTTTAGTCGGTGTATTTTTTTAATGCGAATTTTGCACAACAAAATGATAGTTTCCGATGATCTTGGTGTTTAAAGTTTGGAGATATATTTAAAAAAAAAATCTTTTCATTTTAGGCAAAATCCTTAAAATTTCGAGTAGAAGTGTCGTCCTTATACTTAAATTTCACTCATTGTTTTCCTACTCTAATTGTACACAGTATCTTTAGATGTTTGAGTCGTTTTTATGTTTTTATAATGAGAAAATGTTAACGAATTTGAGCAAAAAACCATACACTAAATCAATTGTTTATAAGATATATATGATGGGAAACTCAATTATTATTTACTTTATTTATTGTTGTTTTACTTACTTTCTATATATTTTTTTAAATTTGTAATAAAAAACATACTTATAAATATTAAATTGGTGTACATGTCTTGTTAAAAGTAGTTCAATTTAACTAATTTTGACAAGGTATGTAAATAAATTTTAATTAGTAGTTCGAAATGCCATATGGAAATAATTATAAATAATACTTGGACTACATTCCTGTCTTCAGCTTTTGTTATGTATATGCTTCGTATAGTGTTTTCGAATAGATTATTGATATTTAGGACTAAAATAGATGCTTTTTATCTTGGAATTAATGAGAAAATAGTTTTATTATCACCTAAACATAATAATAAAAATCCAGTCTTGTTTTCTCAAATATACAAAAAGCGATATTCACAATAAGCAAAACAAAAGTTTAGTTGTAAACCGCTGAGGATGATGACTATGTCATCGAAACGTACATTAGGGTAATGTAATAAACATAACTGAATTTATTACAGTCTTAGTTTTGTGGTTCGTGAATTATTCTTTCATATTCTAAGGTTTTTTAACAACTAGGAGTATTAATTATTAATCGATTCCATTCTTGTTTTTCAGTTAAATGTTGGAAGAATCCTCTACAATACTGGGCCTCTACATCGATCCTCTAATACTTGTAAGGATATTGAAAACATTTTGGTTTATTTCAAGATTTGTAACTAAAAATGTAAAATTGAAAGTTTTGGGGAGATGGCGACTATTGTTTTTTGTTTACACCGTAGTAACTAATATTTTATTTTAAAATCTTTGAGCCTATTTTGAGAAAATTGGGTTTTGATATTTTCTTCTTATCACAGGTTTTTATCTAAATGTTGAGCTTCATTGATATGTTTTTTGAATAGATTTATTAGACTGTGCAATTTTTTATGTGTATATGTATAACTTGTTTTTCATTATTTTATATGTAGGCCTATTCACATTTATTTGTTCTATATTTGAACTTCCAAGCTCTTCTACTCGTGCTTGTTGGACGATATATATATATTTCCCTGTTCTGTATGAAATTAAAGTAGTATTACATTTTAAGAAATGATACTTTGTTAACAATAACACACCCAACAGTAAGTATAATACAGGGTTATCGAAAACTTTATCCGTGATTACGTAGTAAGTTTATTTTATACCAAAAGAACATAACGTAATTATTGTACATTAATTAATAAGTTTCCAGCCTTCGCTGCTCAGCAACCATCTAAGGGTTAAAGGTTCTGCACCGATGTACCCTAGAGTTTACCAGGAGTAACATTCGCTAAATCGGCAGTCTTTTAAATGTCGTAGATCGCGAATTTTTCAGGGTAGAGAATATACAACAGCAACTCCAGAAGAAGAAGCGCATAGGGTTTAGTAATGGTTTCAAAACAGAAATATTCCTTTAATTTCAACAGCCAGAAAATCTGTTAATGAGAGCTTATCGTGCATTTTGACTAAAGGGATGACGCTCCATCTTGTGAAAAATGACATTATAATATACATTTTTGGGAACTTGAAGTTCGACATGTCATCGTTTTATCTGCAAAGAAGAACGGCCCACGACTCGGTCACGTGGTATTCCACACCACAGCTTGTGTTCACGTTTGGTGAGAAACCTATTATAGGTGTTCCTTAGTAAAAAGTTATGAAACACGTGCCCTCGGGGGCTTACTTAAGTGAGTACGAGCTTGGAAATCCCGAGAGATACAAGCTGGATTTACACCTTTTTTGTAGTCTTGGATTAGAACCCTTTCTTTCATGTATGCTATTAAAAAATTTCTCTTGAAAAATATTGTTCTTTTTCCGACTCTGACGCCATTCGAGTATTCAAGGACTGAAAGTCTTTATTTACGACCATTTCTTACTCTATTTTCTGATGACCTAGAGGTAACCCGCCTTTAAGCAACAAGAAAAAATACATCAAAAATATTACGAGAGTCAAAAATATATGAAAAATCTCATTTCTTTGCTAAACCCCCAAATTGTACAGTTGTGGCTATGAATAACACAATTCCTAGTGTTTAGAAACAATGTATCATTCAAATCAAGAAGATGGGTTGACTATATCAATTTAAAATAAAAATACGGAGATATTTTTCAATTATCCAGTACTATAAAACAAGAAACAAATATATTTCCAGTCGCTTTTAGTTTAATAAAGGAGAAAATTCGAACGAACAAATGCTTTTAATAAACCGTTCTATTACCCTTTTTTCTTATCATTGTTTTTAGTCTTCAAACTATTTAAATTTATTACAAACCTTGTTGTAGTCAAATATAGTTCTTGAAGGAAATATTAAGCTACATGTTTCGCTGCCACTGGCTGCATCATCAGGCTAGCTAAGTGTCCACAGCTTTTTATCTTGGCTGATGATGCTGCCTAAGCGACACATGTAGCTTAATAACTGCTTCAAATACTATATTTGACTAAAACAAGTTTTGTAACTTATTTTCTATCTAGAAATTCTAAAACACATTTTAACAAATAATTTGACCAACCAAGCATAACGAACGTCGCAAACTCAGTTCCCACCAATCACACACTGGTAAGGAGCATCACATTAAAATATAACAATTACTTATTCCCTGTAAACGTAAAACATCGCAAAACGCATGATAATTGGAAAGTTACAAAACATCCTGCAGGCTCGAGTCCTTGCGAGATGCAAAGATTAGTTCTAACAAGCCATCAGTTCTGTAATTTACTCTCCAATACTTTGACAATTCTTGTTCACAAATGGCGGTTACAGTAATCAATCATTTTAATTGACCGTTTTACTAGTTATGGTAAGAATTCACAGGAAAGAATTCAAGGTCAAGAGTAAATACATTACTTTGTATACAACTTGTTGCTAGATAGGTTATTAGTGATGTATACTGCAACCTACGATGATATATTTGATTTTATAAGCATTAAAAATACATTGAATTGAAATGGGCAATATTAAAAATAAAATAAAATCTTATTCAATTAACACCTATTTATCAATTCGTTTCAATGACTAAGTCATCATATGATTAATATGGTTTAATCAGAAACTTACCATAGTTTTTGTATATTATAATACACGACGTTTCGAGATTATAAATCAACTCCGTTATCAAGTGATAAAATAAATACATGAAGAATGTAGGGAAACGCCAACACAGTCTAGTAGGCTAGAAAATTCAAATTCCTCTAATTTAAAGGAAAATAATTCTAATTAATTACGACAATTGTTCGACTAACTCTCCATTAAAATAGGTCTCGCACTGAAATTATAAAAGGTAGCACAAAGTTTGTTCACTCCGATAAACTGTTAGGTCACTACCTCGTTGGCACACAATCCCTATCCGTCAGTAATTTTGTCGTTTTTAGTGTAGTTCTGTAAATTGTGGTTTTCAATCACATTATTTGTGTTTAGTCTGTTATTTTGACTGCTCAGGGCTAATTTTAGTACTAGGTTCCTATCTCAGATTACTGGTTTCAATTTTCAACTAGGTTCTTAGATTTTTTTCAGGTTCTAGTTTTATCACTCTATAATGGTAGTTGATTCATACTCACGAAACGTCGTATATATATATATATATATTAAATAATGTGAACACTCCATTATTATCAAATAACTTTAATCTTAGAATACGTCATTATCTTCTATTGTTACATGCAGGTACCATAAACCAAGTTTATTACAAGTGAGAGGTATTTATGTACGTGTACGTGTAAAAATTGAAGATGACGACTTCGAGTTTGAGACGTCCTTTGAAATAAGTAAATCTTTTATTGTTGAAAATTGTGTTTACCTTCATTTTGAATTTGTGTTTCTTTTACGTAATTTTCCTTACCCAAACATACTCAAAATAATTAGCAATTAAGCTAAACATTAGGACACGTGAAGCGGTCATAAGGATTTCTACAGTTTGATTTACTTTTTTCTAAACCCGAAATCTCTGAAATACGCCAGTTCGTAGTTTATCGATTTACAAGGAGAAGAAACCATTAGTGTCGTTTTAAAAGCTTCACTATCACAAAATCGGCGTATAATATTTTGATTAAATTTCGTTAAAATATAAAGATTTATAATTCAAAACGAATGTGCTAAAATATTTCACAGGTAAAAAAATATATAGTTAGCTAGTCATTTGGCAAACAAAAACCAGACGGCAGTTAAAGTTTTTTTTTTTTTAAATTACAGATTTAGTAAATAAATTGTTACTGTTATATGATTTTTTTGAAGAATAAAAATAGTATTTATTTAATTTTTAGCTAGTCTCTTATCGATTCATTTACGTAACCCTATAGTACTTGACTTCTGGTTTACACTGTATACACACTCTGTAAGGTAGTAAATTAGATCGCACAACACCCCGTTGTAGGCCTCTTAGAAGGCTTTTCATCGGGTAATGTGTGGGTCAACACATCAGGTTCCCCTAAAGGTAATTCTATCTCACGTGACCAGAATTCGCTGGGTCATCACCGTAACTTTTCTAAGGATCAACGGAAATCTAATCCAGAACTTCTTGCATACATGATCTCTACGACTAGGCAAATGAATGAGCTCAGAATTGATTTCATATACACAAAAAAATGTGAACAAATTGCTATTAAAAACATTTAAACTACATAAAAAGTTGTTACCAAATATTCTCACTACAAACACAAAATGAAATAAAAATATTTCAGTTTTTTATTAACATTTGGTGACATTTTGAATATCTTTTTGTCTACATCTCGTATGTTATATAACACACTAAATTAGTTTATTATTTTTAATACTCCATGCAATGATCTAACCCAACCTCTCTACGATGACAAATAGCGAAGTTATTGTCAAAAAAATGAAATTTACCTTCACCTCCCCCAAAAACGTGCTCGTGTAGTTACGAGATCCGGCAGGGCCAACTGATCGATACGAGTGTAACTAATGAAGGCTCCTTTAAGTTAGTACAGCTTTGAGACCCGCCAGGGCTGAGAAATCGACACGAGCGAAGTGAGTGTTTACTTTTAACCCTAGTAGGACCAGGGGGGGGGCCTGCCAGGCCCATACATAACTATTTTGCATTTTTTTTTGTATTATAAATAGTTCAAAAAATTTGAAAAAAATGGATATTGTCTATTTGTTGATAACCTTGAGGCTTTGATAAAAAAAAAAAAAAAAAATACTTGTTTTGGTTTTTTATATCATGAAAACACCAGTAAGGGTCTGACAGGCCCCCCCCCTTGGTACTTCCTGAAACCTGATCCAGATTTTTTTCTGATTACGGTTTCATACATTTTTAAGCGTAATCATATTAGCTTTCAAATAAAAGCTATCTAAAAGCATTTGTTATAGTACCTGACAATATTTTATGTTATATTTTACCAACTGTTGGTAACACTGGTGATGAAACATAGGCTAGTCTGCCGTCTAGTTGCACCTATTGCCAATTCTGGTAGAAATGTTATCACTAACAGGTTTTATACATCAGTAAACCTTGCTGAAACTCTATACAACGACTACAAGCTAACTCTTGTTGGCACTATGCAGACAAATAGAAAAAAAATCCCTGATGCTTTGAAAGATGTAGCTGATAGACCTCTTCATTCGTCTATGTTTGCATTTACAGATAGTCGTTCAGACCAGCCACCAGTAACACTAGTATCTTATATTGTCAAAGAAAAACCTAAGCGTAATCTTATTATGTTGTCGACTCAACATGAGGATGATAAAGTAAGTGATAATGAGAAAAACAAGCCTGATGTGCTATTTTACAACAGTACACAAGGAGGCGTTGATTCGGTCGACCAAATGGCACCTTATTCATTGGAAACTATCCACAGTGGAAAAATAATGAAAACAATCGAAGACTTCTGTTTCTACGACAACTTGCACTTGAACTAATAAAACCTCAAGTAGAAAAAAGAGGTAATAACATCACTGGCCTAAGCAAAACAGTAGTTAGTGCCATGGAATCGGTTCTTGAAAAGAAGCTAGAGTACCGAGCAGCTCATGTACCTGTACCGAATCCTCATGAAAGGAAACGAGGAAGATGCCATATTTGTGTTCGTGAGGCGACATCAAAACAAATGAAGTATGACAAACTTGGAAAATCAAAAGTATACTGCTCCAAGTGTCACAGACATGTCTGTGGACAACACAGCATGAAAACAATAGTGTGTAAAAGATGTGAAGACGTATTTCTTAGTGATTCTGAGTAAACTCAATTTTATGATTTAGGATAATCATATATCATGTTAGCCTAAGCTTTAAGGCCTATGAAAAAAATAATATCTGTGTTTTATGTTTCGATTTAGCTTTATTACTTATTATTTAATGGTGTAAAGCGTATACTAACTGTAAAATAAAGTTTGTATTCAGTTTAATGTGGTATTTTAAATATGGGCCTCTGAGGCCCCTCCCTTGGTCCTCGATGAAATAATCTAACCCTTGGTCCTACTAGGGTTAATATATAAAAACCTACGATGTCCGTTTAGGGCTAGTCGATGTGAAGATTACAAGGTTCAGATATCCTTTTTAACAACTGTTTTAAACAAACTTACCGTACTGGATTAGACTCTGATCTACCAATACAATTAACAATTCCTAAAAGGTCTAAGAAACCAACTTACGAGCATTACATTTAAAATATTTGCTTTATTACATTGATCGGACTGGGTGAGTACAACGACGGCGCCAATCAACTTGTTACCTGCCTCTTGACATTCAGTATATTTCTGCAAGTCAGACATCATAATATAAAACATAAATGATTCTAAAACGCAAACAATGTAACATTTATTGAGAACGACCTCTTGTCGATCTCTCACTAAAATGTTAACGTTAACATTTCGCATTTTATGATTCAGTTTTATTTAATAATATATTAAATGATGGATTTATAATGTCAAGGTTGAGAGTGTGTATAGGTAGTGAAGTGTGGGAGGATCCATAGGTTGTATGATTATAGGGTATACACTCAGAGAGCGTGAGTTGAGCCATGCACAGGAATGTCCGGAGCTAACGCTTAATAATACAATTATAGACTAGACAGACAGACAGTTCTATTTAGTACGTTTGATGACGTGTGCACTGTTCGGATTGGAGTGTGTTATTTGTTTGATTATAATATTATTGAGTTATACCAAAATCATCTAGTAAAAAATAAATAAAAATATAGATATCTGTTATAATAAATAACAAGCATGTAATTAAAACAATAAACCACCAATCGGATATTAAATTGGAAGGACTTTATCATATGGAATAATGAGTATATATGGAGCGGTTTTAGGACGATCAGGTTCTCTCTTCCACTTCACTCTTTAAAAGACTCCATCATTATAAAAGCAAAAGACATGATATAAATAAGAAGAATAAATCAACAAAAAACACAAAACAATTTTTAAAAAATAAGTTTAAAAATATATAATAAATCATAACTTAAAGATGAGAATTAAAACAAATATTGATTCCAAATCAATTTTAAAATAAAGTAATAACGAAATTTAAAATTTAGAATATACGTTGATATAAATAATAAAATTTTCTTTCCTCGCACCCCCCAAACAAAAATCAGTCCGTAACCTTATGATTGAAGTAATCCAACTTCGGAGATTTTGAAAATTGGGCTATTGGAGGATTTAAGGACACAAACGACACGCCGATACAGTAAAAGATTAAATCAACTGTAATTAGCAACACTTGTGTGAACTTCAATAACCAAACGAACAAAAACACAACCTTCCACAAGAAATCACTTTATTTGTGCAGTAAAATACAAGACGACGTTTCAACGACTGTCATCATCCTCAGCAGCTACATGCACACCCTACTGCCAGTGGACTGTGACTCAACACTGTGACAGTCATTAAAACGTTTTCTTGTATTTTTGTTGCACAAATAAAGTGATTTTTTTTGTGGAAAATTGTGTTTCTGTTCGTTTGGTTAGTAAACAAAAATTTTTACACTGTTCTGTACTTTGATATAATTAACATTGTTGGCCTATTTCTTACTCTTGCTATTAATGTTTGAGGAAAAAACAAACTTGTTTACTAAGTAAATCTGTTTGAACGACAGCATGCAATATTTAAAATGTGTAATTTGAAATCATAAAGTTTTAAAAGAAATAACAACTCCTTTATTGTGAAAGAAAGTGATCATTGCGTTTTAAATCAAAATAAATCGTTTACAATTTTTTTTAAAATCTTCAGTTTGAAAGCCAGTCATGAAAGAGAGAGTTGAATTGAATTGTCTTTTTGGGGCGAAGTTAGGACTGTATAGTCCTCTATACCACCTAATTCATTTATATAATATAACAGATGTAAAACACAATTAAAAATTACTTAAATTTAAACTAACAAGGAACGGAAATTTACAAAGTAATATATAATGTTTATTTAAACTATAGCCAATATACTTGGTGTGTTTGTAATGAGCGGAGATAATTCAGGGGGTGATTATAAGGGTCGAAATAAAGAAAAATTTCCCATAAACATATGACCGAATATGCTTTCTTTTCCAGCTAAAAAGAAATTTTGATTTTTACTAAATAATCTATATCTCTAGAAATACTTAACAGATTGAGTTGAAATTTTGCACGGTACTCAACAATTTAAAAACCTTGTTTGAACAAAAAATATCTACGTGTCCAATAATCCGTTTCATAATGGTTGTCATATGAATATTTGATTTGAAAAGTTTTAAATAGCCGCCATTTTGAAAAAAATTATTGGAACAAGTTGATTATTGTTTTCAAACTATGTCTTTACATTGATGACTAAATTGCAAAATTTCAACTTAATCGATTAAGCCGTTCTATATATATAAATTATTTAATAAAAAACAACAAACAGGCGGTTAGCTGGCAAAAAAGCGTTTCCGGATATATGTTTATTGAAAATGTTTTCTTTATTTTGACCCATATAATCACACCTGAAATATCTCAGAGCGTAAAAGAAACACAATGTATATATAGACATATAAAGACAAAGATAAATCTATATGTCTCACACACACGCAATCAAATTCATACAAATTAACATATGTAAAAGATCCCCATAGAAGAAATAAAATAAATTAAAATAAGCAATATTACTACGACATAAACTAAAAGAAATGTAAAATTACTTATTATCAATCATTCACACGATTGCACAAAATAAAAACTAATTATTCTATTTTAGTTTATATAAAATAATAACAAGATCTATTTTATTTTTAAAAAAACTTTGTACGTAGTTTTGACAAATAGATATGACTGTCAAGAGATTTATGTGTTTCTGGAAGTAACTTGGGAGAACCATAGATAGATGGTAAGAGAATATATAAGCAATATTAGATACTAACAGATACTAAGAAAAAATATATACATATATATTTTAATCCAGTAAATTTAGAGATTAAACCTTAAGTTACCCAAACTAAACTTATTGTTCGAAAAATGCTAAAAAACATGCAAGGAAGTTATTAATCAAAAAGAGATAATGAAACATAGACGACGTCCCTACAGTTGCAAAATCCAAAATCAATCAAAGATTAATTTTGAATGATTCATTTTTATATAAATTAATATAAAAATTACATGAAAAAGAAAATTGCGGTTAGTAAGTAAATTTGAAAACTTATCCCATCAGTTTTCGGAGACTAACTTTCAGTCAAATTTATATGATTTTTCCTTTTTCATCTAGATAAAAATCTAATATACAGTGTGTTCCGAAAAAGTGAACTGGTTATCCATTTTCTGATTAAGCACATCAAAACGAACAAAAAATAACACACTACATATAGTCGATTTTTGCTTTATTATCAGTCTATCTTCTATAGAAAACAATTATAACTCCAGAAATAGATATGATATTGAATTCAGATTTGGTATAACTATTTTTCATGTTTCGTTTGACAAGTGTACCAAACACAAAGACTTTATTTTTATAATTTTAAAACTAAATTATTTTATACTTAACGGTTTTTGAGATATTCTATGTTAATAGTTTAAACGGCTGCCATTATGGAAATTATAAAACCAAAATGTATATGCTTGATATATTTGTAAAACGTAACATACAAAATACTTACCAAATCTGAATTAAATATCTTATCTATTTCTGGAGTTATAATGATTTTTTTAACGAACAAAATGGCAGATAGACAAATAATGAAGCGGCATTCGGTTATATCTTATTTCCAATTTTTATTTTTTTGATGTGTATAATCCGAAATTGAATAGCCAGTCCACCTTTTTCGAGACACTCTGTGTATAACGTTTCCTAGAATTTTACCTATAAAGGTTTACTTATAACCAGAACATTCAAACTTAATATTAATAATTTATATGAGATATAAACAATTATTTTTAAACCATATATGAATTATTAATACACTATAATATATTTCTTAGTACAATTTTGTTCTCAGTATTATGTATGTACTACTAACAATTCGAGTAATTACATTTTACATACAAGGAAAAAGAAAAAAAGAATTTCATTCTTTCCTTACAACACCAATAATCTCACAATACAACACTTCCTTAGAGGAAATGACTTATATAATTAATAGGTTTATCCTTTTGAAAATAAATATATCGGCCTAAAGGGTTACATTACAACAAGGATAAACACAACTGAATTAATTGAAGTTCCACGTGATAGTTCCTAGAAAATCACATGCAAGGACTATGATCTTGCTTCTGGTAACATTACTTTTAATATCGGACATGTTGTGATGACGTCTCCAACTTACAATTCGAAGAAATAAGAAAACCATTACGAAACAATAGTTTTAATTCAGTATTTTTATCCAATTTTGTTCCTTGTTTTTTACGTCATAAAACTCCTCCTCTTCAGCTCTTTATATAAAAAATGATCATCAAATAAACATTTGAAGTTCTAGAATACTCAACGTCAGTCTGAAGAGATCAAGAATTGATCAAGAGAGACCTGTTAAGAAATACTACTAAATCAAGACTAGATGAAACTCATGTGTGTGCTTGAGGGATTTTCTCTCCTATTCTTACAACTTAATGTAATATTGTCAATTTAAAATGTATATTTTCTACAAATGATGCTTTGAATATTTATGAACAATTTTCCACTTATTACATTAGTTTATATTTATATACGGTAAAGCTAATTTTACACGGATAATTTTCTTTCTAGGATTCTGTATCAGCATATATTTTTTTATCAAAGAATAGATATTAATTTAAAGTTATTGTTATTGAATTTATTTGGATCTAAGTTTGTACCACATAGCATTTATTTAAAACTAAAAAGAAACAGTCAGAAAGTTTACGAGAATTTTGTGATAACTTTAACGAAAAATGTTTTGCATTTAATATTAAAACAGCCTTATTTTTAAAAAAATCTTTAAACGCAAGCCTACGTAAAAGGTACTTTGAAACTATACCAAGTTAACTTTGGGTTTTAAAAATTTACTTCTAAGCTATTTTAAATTTAGTTTAGCTAGTTTGAAATCAGACGAAGCTTTTGCTTAAATACGAATTCTGAAGCACAAAGTAAGATCTTGTTTGTTATAT
The DNA here is from genome assembly GCA_963513935.1 of Aphrophora alni. NCBI lineage: Eukaryota > Metazoa > Arthropoda > Insecta > Hemiptera > Aphrophoridae > Aphrophora > Aphrophora alni. Next base: position 71,195,777 of record OY740775.1, read on the forward strand.
AATACAACAGAGAGCTCTAAGTTTATTTTATTTAATACCAGAAATATGTTAATGTTCTATTAACAAAAAAAAATACTATACACGTACATTATTTTTGCTATTGAAATAAATTGATTAATTCTTTAATTAGTTTTTAGATATTTAAACAAAATACATGTCAATACGAGGGTAAGTCTTAGGTTTATTTAATATCAGAAAAACATTGTTCAGTGTTTATCTGTTTTGTTACTAAGAATTAAAAAAAACGTGTTAATTAATAAAAAAACATTTCTTCAAATGTCAGTGTCTTACTAGATTTGGAATATTGCCAATAGATAAGTATATTTATGCATATACCGATTACTATCTTCCAATTAACCGTGACCTTGTGTGACTTTTCTTTGATCGTAGTTTTCCTACAATACAGGCAGTTAGTCTCCATTACTTAATGCTGACGTCTTCAGCAGGAGTAATATAAGTCCGTATATCAGATTCTGTTAAGATTTAAACATACTTTTTGTATTGTACATTCCCTACTTTGATTTTTGTATTGTTTCATGTATTTTATTTTCTCAACAGCGTACGAGTAGGCTACTCATAACGCTATTATATTTTTTTAAATTTTTGTAGCGCAAAATTTATAAAGATTTTAAAAATGTAGATTTAAAATAAAACCTAAAAAATTTTTGATTGACTCTGCTATTGACTCAAATTGGGCATGTAGATATATTTTAACCATATTTAGAGTTGTTTTTTTAAAAATTTTTTTGATAACTTATAATTTGGGTGTAGTTGCCAAAAGTAATTGGAATATTCCATTTTATAAAAATCGTTTCCTTTGACGCGATCTATTTATCTCAAGTGGAGTCTCTAAGTACCAAAAAATACTTATTAGTCACCATCATTCCAAAATTTTCGGTTTGTACCTTAAATAACAAACAATAGCCACGCAGAGGGTATAAAAAACGTAATTTCTCAAAATAACTTTACCGATTTCGTTCAAATTTTAGTAAAATGTGAATAATAACGACTCAAAATCACGTTTAAAATCTCTAAAAAATAATTTTAAAAAAATACTATTCACGACTAATTAGCGTAAAATATAGAGCGTCTTTATGGCACAAGTCAAGCAATTTTGACCCTTTATGGGGTTACCTCAGGATGTATTCTAATAGTGAAAGGAAAGATAGTATATTTGACAAAAAAACTGAAAGCATAATTTCTTAATATTTTATCTATAATACCCAAGATTAGCCTAGGACGAAATTTTCCCCTGAGTTCTGTAATTTTCTATTTAATTCTGAATGTATTGAATACATCTCTTGACTTTGATGTTTCTTCAATACTTTTATAGTCTCAATGAGCTGAGGAACAATTTTATCACTTGTTTTTTTCTCTAAGTTAATAGTTTTAATTTGTTTCCTATATAGTCCTAAGATACCAACATAATGTTATTATATGTTTTAATAGTTTTCATTATTAACCATTAAGTACACAAATATGTAGACTAGATTTCGTCCTTATACACTAAATTATTATAATGTGGAATTTGAATGGAATTAATCGTTTTCCTAATTAAACAGAGACAAAAAGAAAATCAAATAACAATTAAGTGAGCAAGACTTAACACAATATTAAAGACAACCATGAAGAATAAGTGTACACTATAAGAATATATACAACATAAGAATACACAATTAAAATTCTCAAAGATAACAATGAAATAAATAATTAAAAAACGATAAACAACAACATACCATAAAATGAACAAATTAATAATTAAAGTCATTAAAATGATTATAGAAACAGATAAATAAAACATATTTTTAAATAAATATAATACAATCATAAAATATAATTGAAGAATTAGATTAAAAAATTAAAAGTTTTATATTTATTAAGTAAAAACTTTTTGTATCAAATTGTGAATTTTTATTCTAAAAGACTTTAAAAACTAATAGACAACAACATATCAAAAATATGAACAAATCAATAGTTAAAGTCACTTCAATGAATGTAAAAACAGATAAATATACTACAATCATACAATTGAATTAAAGAATTAGATTAAAAAAATAAAACTTTTACATCTATTGAGTAAAAAAGAATTCACTAATTGTGAATTTTGATTCTAAAAGTCTTTAAATCAACGCTTGTCACTTGGTAATTTATTGAACAATTTTATACCCAAGATTAAATGTCATTAAAATTCCAAAATGGAATATCCCATTGTAGGTTACTTCTAGTGTTATACCCATGCTCTTTGTTTCTTTAATAAATTCTAACGTAGAACATTTATTTCACTGTTATCACCACTTCATATAGTATATAAATATTATAGTCATTATGGAAGTTTTATGAATAATGCTTACATTGAGCATCTATAGTAGAATTTGTTATTATTCACAGAGCTTATTTTAAAATAGAAAGAACATCTCAAATAGCGCTACCTTTTCCCCACACTATGTAGCACACCATATCTTAAGAAAAAGTCAAGAGATGCATGTTACACGGTTTTTCAGTCTACGGTTTATAACACTCTTGAAAGCTTACATCTCACATGGTTTAAATGATACCTAAAATTTAAATTATCATTTACATATATTTCAAAAGATTAAATTATTAACACTCTGGATTTTTCAAAAATTATTTATAAATAATTTTATGCCTTGATTTTTACTTTTATTTATAAAAAAAAATATTGTTTACAAACTATTTTTCATCAAGAGAATCAAATTTTAACTGAGAACTTTTATAATGTTTTCTAAAATTAAAAATAGTTGTATCATCAGCACATGCATTTGTTATTGAAAATAGTTTTACTATCGTTCATCATTATTACTAAAATAATAGGTCTAAGTACATACTCTTGAGGTATTCCAATTTTTATATTTGTTGTGTTAGATAGATTACCCTCAACATTTACAACCTGCTGTCTATCACTAAGTTATGACATAAAAATGTTTAACTTATCACCCCAAATCTCATAATATTCCATCATCTTGAATGATCATGCTATACACATGTTTTAAGTAATGAAGAAACATGATACAAACTTTAACATACTAATACGCAAAACACCTTCATCATTTAAAGTATATTACATACATATTTACTTGTCCCATTGTATTTACTTTCACAAATCTATAAAATTATTCTTAAATATTTGCTTCCTGTAAAGTTAGATTTTACTTAATTAAATTTAGAATAACCTTTATAATTTTAATTGTAATTTATATAACGACCTTATTGAAAAATTCCCTTCTACGTTTAATTTCCCTCTCTCCTATCTTCATTTAAAATGTTAATACCTGTTGGTTAAAATAATTACCTCAGTAAATTTTAACTGACGAATCAAACGTTTGATTATTACAATATTGTTGATTTTCTGCAACGATTTACGTTTTAAATTTCCATTAGCAATTGCAAATTGTGTGTGAAATATTCGTGACATATGATTATTTTATGCTTTGTCATTACAGGAAATAACTGTCTGGGTGGTGTAATCTTACATCAGTGTTTTATGTAAGGCAGTGATTTTATCGTACGCTTAGAGTGTGAAAATTTCGCGATTTTAAAATGTAGACATTTTATCTTTTGCGATGTCTCTCGCGAAAAACCCGGTACCACTGTTCCTACCCTTTAAATTAATTTGTCTCCGTGTTTGGTTCACAATAAACAGAGTATTCAAAAAGTCCCTTTAACCCCTTTAATTCATTTATTGCTTAAAATAAATAGGCCCAAACATAATTTTGTATATATCTTTTTCAGAATTTTTATTGTCCAATTTTTTTTTTCAAACTGTGCAAGATACTAAGCTCTAGTTTACGTGATTTATTTTGACTTTTAAAAAGCTTTACAATGATGTGACACATGACCTACCTCTAAATTTAAGACTCCTCACCCCCCCACCCCGCAATCACCCAAATATCCATGGTGTTTAAAATGGCGACCATTTTAAACAGTTTTTGGTCATATCTCCTGTATTATTCATTTTATAACACATTATATTAAGTTGCAGACTTAAATTCTGCATTCAATGGTACCAACCCCACCTCTCTACGATGTCAAAGAGCGACGGTATTGTTAAAAATGTAATTTCGATCACATCTCTCTAGAAAGTGTGATATTCATATACTGATGTTACAAAATCCTGCAGGGCCAAAACACTGACAACACTGTAGTGAGTAGAGGCTACTTCACGTACATATAGCATCGAGGCGAAGCTAGTGGAGAGCTTTTAATATAAACGCATCTACGAAGCTAGTTAGGACCCAGCAGACGTCTAGAAAATAAAGTTATACAAAATTACGAGGGTCATAAAACCTGGTCACAACTGTTTTAAAAAACTTACCCTAGTAGATAAGACCCTGTCAACTACAAATACAATTTAACATTTTTTTTTTCAAGAAACCAAATTTTGGAGATATCATTTAGGCGTTTGTTTTATATTGTACGGTGGAACTGGGTAAGTACCATGGTGGGCCATCAATTTATGTTTAATGTAGAGACAAGCACTATTTATTTTTACCTTATTTGGTAAGCCAGACTAATCTTATTCCATCTTAGAAATAATTTCCTTACGACGGCGGTTTCGGGGATTCGCCCATCTTCATAAAACACCACAAAACACTCAATAAAACACAAATATTAACTCTCACACTGTTTTATTGAGTGTTTTTTGTTTTTTATGTTGTATACGTTTTACCAGAAGATGGGCGAATGACCGAAACCGCGGTTGTAAGGAAATTATTTCTACGATAAATTAGGGATTAATCTGACATACAAAATAAGGTATCAATAACTAGTTAATTATATTACACTAATCTGTAGGCTAAAATCATGGAATTCAAAACAATTACTTTTCTTAAAATAATACCCTAAACATGATTAACTTTTTGTTTTTAGGGGGAAAGTTTATCCACAAAATTTTGATCCGTAATAAATTATTTAAATTTCATAATTTTTAAACGAACTGTATTGTTGGAAGACAATTTGCTAAAACAAATAATGATTGATCTGTGCTTATCGTATCTGTGCGCTGTGATGGAATGTTGCGGGCTAGTGCCAAAGAGCCAGATCGTGACTATCCTCGTACCACCAAATGACATGTTCCCTGTCTATTTATTAGTACGATGCGCTATCATTTCTTCAGCTACTGGGCTTTCATATTATCCAGTACAGTCCGCTCACTGCATACCTTCACGTTTCTTTTATATAATCGGTGAATATTTCCTCCAACTTTCACAATAAGTTTAGGTGAATCTTTCCAGGAAACTTGCAAGTTCCTGCAATAATTATAGCATACGAATTCAATTTTTTCAAACATTAAATATTTACAACACATAATTATAATATTCTCAAAACCGTCATCTTTGATTTTTATGAAATTTTATTTAAATATACCCTTTAATAATGTAAATAAAACGTTCTGTTCTGTAAATAAAACAAAGTGTTTTAGTAAACTACATCATTGTGGCTTTATCTTACGTTATATTTAATACTCGTTTCGGAATCGTAATCCCATCTTCAGTTATTCTTTCACTCACTGTAAGTCATTGCGTAGTTTTAACCTTTCAAACATATACAATACTGAGGCTCAACACAATGTCAAAATTTTAATAAATTGTATTGTAGCCATTTCCTTAAAAATGTCTCTTCATTAGTTATAGTAAAAACAAACAAAAAATCGGTTCTATTTCGTTCAAAAGTTTGTTAATGCTAAATGTAAATTTTGTTTTCATCAATTTTCATCCTTAAAATCATCCTTCCACCCCACCGGCTCCAGTAATTAAATAGTTGTAAGTTAAATCTATAATTGTTGAAAGAAATTGTACACCTTACAGCTTTTAAATGTAAACATTTAGTCTAAAACCTACAGGAAAAATGGTTTTAAGCAAAAAGATTTTTTTTCGGACAGTTTTAGCAGATGTTTGATTTTTTTAAGGAAATGGTATGTTGTTACATATAAGACGAGACAAATGTTTTTAATAAAAAGATCACGCGTGTGCTAAAACTATACGACTTAATGTTCGTAGCCATATAGTGACAGTTATTTTCAAAAAGTTGATGAATTTAATCATCTTATTACAGCTATATTATTTTTTTCCCAAATAAACATAATCTGGGTAATCAGTATAATTTCTAGTTTTATTTGATACCCCACACATAATATTTCCAAAAATAAAATAAAACTTAATGGTTTTTGGCTTTTAACTACTCCAAGGACTTTTTTTATGGGACATTACAAAGAATATAAACGTAAAATTTAAAAAATGTAATTTGATTAATCGTCTTGTCTGTGAAGACGGTTTGCGACTTACAGACTGACACTTGTATGATATTACAAGAGTTCTTGGTTTTACCTGAGGACTCTACTAAATAGAGATCAATGATAATGCAATCCATCTTTTAAAAGCTATTAAATTGATTGTCTTAGATCTAACAAAAACTGCTTTTAAAACTTATACCCTACGCGTTTCTCATTGTGTGGTTAAATTAAGTTGTATTCGTCGTACAAAAACACTATAATATGATTTTGTACTGAAATTTAATTTTAAATCCAAATAGTGTTTTGTCATATTTATAGATTACGCCGTGTTAAAGTTACGGGGGAGGGGCATGATATCTGACACTTTAATCTTGGCGTAGCGGCAACGTATTATTTTCACCCCTCAAATAAAGACACATATTCGTAATTAAAATAACTTCTAGTTTTATTGGATACTCCACGCATAACATTTAATGAAATCAAGTCTTTATTGTTTGGCTCATTTTTTACCCCAGAGTAATTTGTTTTTATACGGCTACAGTTTTCCTATACATAAATTTGTGATACATAGGATTTATCGTCTTGTCTGTGTAGGCTGGTTGGGACCGTAGACAGACGGACTGACTAGCGGGTGTAATTATAAAGATCCTCGGTTTAACCTACGGAACCAAAGAAATGTAGCAAAACGGAGCTGCTACAGAATTTTTCCAGGTTACGTAATTTGTCGCCCTACCCTTACCAATGACTACATAAATACTATAAGACACGACATAGGATATGGAAATAGTCTACGCTTTACGGGTGCTGTTCGTCACAAGTTTGACACACAGCTATCAGAAAGCGCTAGCAGCAGGTGCTTGACTGTACGCATCCCACTTGGTTGAGACTGTACAACTGTTGACCTCTCTTTCACAAACCTTCTCACTTACTTCCGTCAGCATAGTCAGTGTTGTCAGTTCGTGCGCTGAGATAAGCGATTCTCGACCTTCCCTCGCATCTCTGGTCCCATATGTGGCATCAGTGCGTTTTCTCTTACCCGCCTGAAACATTGTTTGACCGTAGAGCCACCTAGCGCCAGTCACATCAACTTCAGATTCTCTAGCAGCACACCCTAGCGGGTATTGGACAGCTCAAGAATAAGCGTAGAATATTTAACATGGCCATGTCGTGTCTTATAGTATTTATGTAGTCATTGCCCTTACTCACCCTCAAGGAAGATATTTATACACGAGGAAAAATTGTAAGTAGAAGAATACAAATAATAGTTTTAAAAGTTAAAACCAAGTTGAGGGTCATCATAGTACATACTTAGCCCCGTCATCCAAACAGATCCTCTAAATGGTCGTTATAGGAAATCTTAAATTGTATAAAGTAGGGTATTTTTGTTTAAAGCTGTTAAACAGATATTATATACTCATAAAGTGTATCACTACTTTCAAAAATCGGCTAACGTCGGGGCTCATAGATATATTATGAAGTCACCACTCGCTTCGCTCGTGTTTGTGTCTAGCACTAGAGAGCGTCGAATCAGATCATTTGTGAATGGGTCTCCCACTCGCTATGCTCGTGTTGGTAACTCTGTCCTACCAAATCTCGTATATATGATTATGACATATTCATAAAAATTCATGGTTCAAAATGGTTTTTAACCTTAATTACCCTATATTTTATAATAAAGAGGTGGTGTTGGTAATAAGAGAGGTCATTTTTTAAGTAAGAAATGTTTGCGCATAGCAACCGCGCAGGCGGTCACGTGACGCCCGCTCACGGTTAGCCACTCTTGCCCAGTCCCCAACTATGCAGTCAGTTGATTTTATGCCTCTGCCACTGTTGGTTCTATCGTAACACTACTCTGTTTGTCGCCATGGTAATCAATAAACCCGCCGATTGTGACTTTCTGCCATGAGGATGACCATAAATGCTGAGAGATATTGCGAAACACTAACCAAGCTTAGGCGCGCTATTCAAAACTGCTGGCGGGGACTTCTAACTAGCGGCGTCGTGCTGCTTTACGATAACGCTCGGCCTCACGCTGCAGCAATGACCAAGACGCTACTGGCCAACTTTCGATGGGAATTACTGGACCATCCCCCCTACAGCCCTGACCTGGCACCATCAGACTTTCATGTGTTTCCTAAACTCAATGAATATCTTGGTGGAAAGCGATTTGAAAATGATGACGCGTTAAAAGAAACTGTTACTAACTGGTTAAATGCTCAGGCGGCAGAGTTTTATGATGAGGGGATCCAAAAAGCTAATGCCACGACTTAACAAATGCTTAGATATTCTTGGTGAATATGTAGAAAAGTAAAAATATGTTCATACTTAAGTTTTTGATACAATTTATGTTCATAAATAAAATTGCTGTTATTCCACTTAAAAACAGTTCTTACTTATAAAATTACCCTCGTATTTAAATAAAAAAAATCGAAATCTGCAATTTTTTATATAATTTATCGTGTCACAAGTTGAATACCACACAAGATACAACCCAAAAAACTGTTTAAAAATACTGTTATCTGTTTGTTTTTTTTGTTTTTTTCCCCCTTTAAACTTACCCTGTAAGTTCGTATACTGAGTAGTGTAGTAATGATTTCTTTAATTACCATATTTCGAATGTAATTCACAATTACTAACACTTTTACCTACAAGATAAAAACAGTTTTATTTATTTGTTATATGAATATTTATCTATATTATGTAAAAGCATAACCCGCATGTAAAGCCGCAGTAAAATATGTCTTAGAACACATGTTTTGATTCTGGCCAAGATTGTTAATCAACAAAGGGATACAATAACTCGCAAATTATCTTATGTAAATTATCATAATGTAAATAAAATATGATTTAAAGTCATGCTAACTGTTTTGTTATGTTAAAACACTGTTTGAAACAGTGCGTTTGAAAAAAGTGTTATATTATTTTAGAATTTTTATTTATATAAAAGAGGTTTATAATAAACGGCTCACAAACTGCATTCAATGATAATTTTTACATTTGAAAATTATGAACGACTATGCATTTACTTCATATTAATCTATATACAGGATGTTTCAGTAATGCGCGGAGATAATTCAGTTGGTGGTTATAGGGGTAAAAATGTAGAAGAAAAAAAATCCTATAAACATATGTCAGGAAATGCTTCATTTTCCACGATATCTGCCATTTCGTTTTTTTTACAAAATAATTTATATCTCTACAAGAGCTTAACAGATTGAGTTGAAATTTTTCACGGTACTCATCAATATAAAGCCACAGTTTGAACAAATATTATCATCTCGTTTCAATAATCCGTTTACAGTAATTTATAACTTTTAAATGGCCGCCATCTTTAAAAAAATATTGGAACGAGTTGATTATTAGACCTTTACATAGATAACTACCGTACAAAATTTCAACTCAATCGGTTAAACCTGTTCTAAAAATATTAATTATTTAGTAAAGAATGAACATGGCGGTTAGTTGGGAAAACAAGTTTTAAGATATATGTTTGTAGCAACTATTTTCTTTAATTTGACCCATATAACCCACCCTCTGTATTATCTCCGCGCATTACAGAAACACTCTGTATATATATAAAAGGAGTTGTCCTGACTGACATATCAAAACCCACCAAAAATTATTAAAGTTATAAATTTGAAATATTAAGGGTATATTTGTACATAGAAGCACACTAAGAGAAGATTTTTCTTCTTTAAATCCACACCCAAAGGGTTAAAATTAGTGTTTTTTTCTCAGCCGATAATTGAGATATCGAATGAAATATTTCTCAAACAAAAATCCAAAAACTAATTTCTCCATATTTTGCAGATTGACCTACAAGAAGGTTCAAACGGTTAAAATGTATAAGAGCGAACATTTCCCGTTTTTGTCTTATTGAAACTATTGGAATATCAACTCCATATATCCACAAATGTTCACTAAAGAAAGATTTTTTAAAATAATTAATTTTTTGTGTATTTAAAAATGTTTAATACTATACTAATATGTGCACAACTTTGAGTTTTTCTACTCACAAAATGTATAACTAAAACCTACAGAACTAATTTTTAAACGATTTTTATATTCATTACTACGGTAACCAATACTGAATACAATAAATAACTGATTTACACCACCAGCTTGAAAATATAACATTTTAAGTTAGAGCTAAACTGAAGCAATATGAATGTTTTGGAATATTATTTTAAACGAGTTTTGCACTATAAAATGTTTTTCTAGTGATTAAATTGATTCAAAGAAGGACATTTAAACCTCCGTTCATTCTTTTTTGTCCAAAATACCTTTTTTTGGAACTTTAATATGTCGCTTTTTATTTAGCCAAAACGACATTTTATACAGTGAAAATTCTTTAATTTGAAATAAAAATGTTTTTAAATGTTGGAATGTAAGCAATTTGAGTACAATCTTCTGCCAATCTAAGCATTGTCTTATCTATTTGTATGAAAGTAAAAAAACACTGACTGATCACGAAATCTCTGAATCCAAGAAGCCTAGGGTAGATCTGTAGACCCATACTAAGAAAGGGTTTTTGAAAATGTTCTGCTCCAAGGGTGTTTCTTACCTCTAAAAAGTATATGGCTGGATCTAAGAAGCCTAGAGCTATGAATGTTGTAACATGTATTGGGTAGGTCTGTAGACGAGTACTAAGAAAGTGTTTTGAAAATCTTCCACCCCAAGGGTGTTTTTAACCCCTAAAGCATATATCCGGATCCAAAATGCCTTAAGCTATGATTTTTTTACCTTGGTTTGGGGTGGGTCTGTAGACTAGTCTAAGAAAGGGTTTTGAAAATTTTCCACTCTAACAGTGTTTTTTACCTCTAAAACAAGTATAATATCTTTGTTATTTATGGGTAGTTTTTTATCAAAATTGGTGTGTTGCTGTATTTGGGTATAATTTATTTCTATAACATCACCATTAGAGTTGTGCTAAAAAATATTTCATTATAAAACTATCTCAACTATCCCTAGGTGAAACTGTGGCCATCAGGTAGTTTATTTACATTTGTCGACAGGTTTTGGAGTAAAATTTATTATTACATAAAATAAGAAAATATTAGAATTGGCACAAGACTGTACTAAAATAATTACGTAACTCCAAACAGATATACATATTATAATAAATGTAATGAAAATGTTTTAAATGTTGTTTATAATCAGGATAATGACATTAATATCATTAGTCCTTACTTAATGATTTAACCTTTACTTTAAATGAAGGATCAGTCAACATGTGTTCAGTTATGTCAACACAATTAGATTTTATATATTTTTTGATGTATTGTAGTTTTTTATCTCAACATGACAGAGGAACTTGAAGTGGAGACCATCGATTTTGATGGAATGTTGTCCTCGTGCAGTTATTCACAAATAGGTGACAATGCCTGCCTACTCGTTGGTTATCATATCTTATGTATGTTACCCACTAAATATTGTATATTATACCTATTAATTAAAAGCATCGCAGGGAAAAGCCAGAACGTAAGATAGTTGCTAAAATATAAAACGTTTTGAAGAAATATAATTAAGAGTTTCATAATCGTTCATGAGTTAATTTTCGAACCTAACTTATTGTACACTCTGACTTTTTTTATTGATATATCGACCGTTGTAATTTTCAAGAAAACATAGATACGTTATTGTTACTTTATGTTCTTATTTATACATTGTTATGTGAGGGGGGGAGGGAAAGTGATGTTTTTTCACGGAAATAACCATTTAGAGGTTACGTTAACCAAAAAATTTGTTTCAGAAAGATGTCCGACTGTCTATCTGATTCTCCCCTTACGTGTGTGCTGTTGTACGACCTAAACAAGTAAATCAACCAAATTTAGTATTTTGGGATATTTTGGTTGTATGTCGATTTTCATTGATTTCATTTGTCATGTCAAAATTTAGGGGTATCTGTTATAAGATAAAATTTAAAAAAATATATATTATATAAAAATTGGTTATTTAGATTTTTATATATTATTTTAAAATTATCCTCTAAAACAATCTCTCTAAATATTTTTCTCCTTAAAAATATTAGTCGTTTAAAAAAATCAATAGGCGATGTTATTAAAGATGAAATTTCTCAAAATAGATTCTACAGATTTCGTTTAAATTTCCATAAAAGCTGAATATTGTAGACACAAAAAAAATAGGTACTAAAACTAAAACTAAATTAAACTAAAAGAAAAGTACCGTAGAAGAATTATTAATAAAAAAACACTTACATAGACATTTAAAGCTGTCATTTAAACCTTGAATTCAATAAAATAAAATTTCCTAAGCATAGAGCGTGTTTGTGAAAGAAGCAAAGTAAGGGAAAATACTAACTTTTATTGTTCCTTACATTAAATTATTATTTTGAAATTATTTCTGTTTGTCGTCCGTTTTTGATTGAACTAGTTTTTTAGCGAATTATTCAAACACCATAATTTTGGTGGTTAATCTTCACTGTTCACCAAAATTTAACGAAATCAGTAGAACCGATTTTAAGATATTATGTTTTTTATAGATCTATGATCGTTTTTAAAATTTTTTTTTAGTTTTCTAATTTTTTCGTGACCATATATTTTTGTTTGAGTACCTATACTTGGGAATTTAGATTATCCAAAAAAATAAAAATGTTACGTCTTAGGGGAAAACACCCAAAAATACGACCACACGTCAAATTTAATCAAAATCAGTTATTTTATTTTGAGATGTGCCACTGATTTCACAATAAGACGACCAAAAACATTCTAACTTTAATTTGTTCCAAAAAAACCTTAAAACTTCTATTTTCACACACAAAACTATCGATATTTTTCACGCATCACATAACTTTCTCTCATACGTGATAGTCAAAATTAAAGGTCAATAGACTTAAACTACAAAACCATTACCTGCTTGAACAACCATTGGGTCTATCGTAGCTTGACACACCATAATTCAAGCGAAACGTTATCATCCAAAAATAAAAGCATCGTCAACCGAGGTCGATAACAATGCTCGACTGGGTCGTAGGAAACATTAAGCAGATAAATTTAGTCAGGTAATTGAAGTAATTTGGGCAATATCGCGACAAGTTTGGGAAGCGGAACTTTGCAGACGATAATGCGGTGGAACATGTGAAAGCTCTTATCACATGCCAGCTGGTAACATTCGGCAGGAACCACGTCCTGAGTGACATGAAACTATACTTTACTATATGGGTTTAGGCTTCACTGGTTTATTTCTAAATGTAATCTAACATGGTTTGTTTCCAACAAACTGTTTGGTTCACTTAAAACTGTACATTTCGTAAGCCTAAATGCAACTTTTAGCTTAAATGTAAATGAGAAATGCAGAGGTTTAAATTGAAATCATGTGTCATTTTAAATTGTTAGAGACTGGCTTTACCTGTCACAAATAAATTTGTTTCTAATGGGTAGACCAACAAAAACAAAATACTTTATTATATAATACAGAGTGCTTCAAAAAGGATTTTACAACCTTTGAAATACAAATAAATTTATTTAACTTACTTACAGAGCGTGTTTGTTATCATCTTGTAAAAAAAAATTATCAAGTTTTGACTCAAGTAATGGATAGTACCAATTGCAACAAAGCTATCGCTAACTGGTACTGAAGGTTTCGGTTTTTGGTTTGAACTATCGAAATCTATGACAATTGTGCAAAGGAATTTTGGTACAGAGTTTTGCAAAGATCCTTTCTGTAGACATTCCATTTATGATTGACACAGGCGTTTTTTTGAAAACGAGATTATCAGGGCGTCCCCGCTTGTTTGACAATTTCGTAGAACAAGTGAAGCAAAACTTTGGTAATAGTAATACAAAAACAACCCAGGATGCTTCCAGCGAGCTGGGCGTGCCACTTGCGACTGTTGAGAAAACATTAACATATCAAATCGTAGAGACTAACAATAGTGCAAGAAGTAAAAGACACTGGTGGGGTTGCTTCTGTGGAATTGTGTGCGGAAATATTACTTCGATTGGGTGAAGACCAGGATTTCATTATGAGTCACGACTTCAGTGATGAGTCGATTTTCAATGTAAGTGGTAAAGTGAATACACACAACTGTTAGATTTGGGGCAGTGAAAATCCACAACAAACCTTAAAACGTATTCGTGATAGCCCAAAAGTTAACACCTTTCGTGTTTTAAACAAGAGCAAAGTTTTCGGCCATTTCCTTTTTCAAGAGAAAATCATCAACTGAATAGCGTACCTAGATATGCTGGAGAAGTTTATAATTCCACAGATTTATGAGGATGACCAATAACGCTGCATACACTTTCAGAAAGATGGCGCACTGGAGTTCTACCACACCGTGGTTCGGGCCGATTGCGTGACCAACTCGTTCACCGGATTTGATATCTGTTGATTTTTAGTTCTTAGGATTTACCAAGGATAATATTTACATAACACCCTTACCGGTTTCTTTCGCTTAGCTCAGAGCAAGAATATATGCCGCAGTTAAACAAGTTACGCCTGACACTCTGCAGGTTTAGCAGAAAATCTACTTCAGATGGGATATCTCCAAAATGGCTAATGGAAGTTCACATTGAACCTAACTATCTATAAGGTATGAAACTTGCTACAAAATGACACCAAAACCAGCTCTGTAAGTAGTCTGAATAAATTTAGTCCTGTTTTAACGTAGTTAATTTATTTTTTATGCAACGTGGTGTAACGCTCACTTTTTTACTTTCTCGCATGGACATAGCATAGGGAATCTTAAATGATGGATCAAAAACCGATGTCAAGTATTTTTGAGGTTACATCCGTTATGAGGTGTGACTTTTTAATTATGTCTGTCCATCTTGTCCGGTTCTCTGTAGCTAATGCTTGTTAACTTTGATATGTGGTAATGCTGTCTCTCAATTTTTTTAAACTTTATCGATAACTCAAAATTTGGGATACCTGCCACATAAAAGAAAACGGAAAATATACTTTAACGGATTTTATCAAATTTTGCTTCAGTGGAATCTGTAAGACGTTTTGGTCGCCACCTTTCAAACAAATACGGGTTCGTATGTTACTGGTTAAAACATAAACAAATGGGGTGTTTTGACTTATTTTTTTCGAAATCTGTGTTGTTGATATTTTACCGATTAATGATTTAAATTCATGTATAAAATTAAAAGTAAATAGTATGGTTCAGGAATAATTGGTAAAAAATAATAAATTAACCTGAAACGACAGATTAAATCCGTGATTTTGATCGAAAACGTTTCACTTTGATGATGTGTTTACGGCACAAACGAAGCAAGTTTTGGTTTTATTTATATAAAACACGGCTTATAACTATCCACATTCCACTGCCTTATAACTATCGAACTGATTTTTTTTTGGACGTTTAGTGGGTGGTATTGGGGGTGGGAAAATAAGAATGTTTTCAATGCTTTTGTACCTTTTATTTAATTTTCACCAAGAGTTTTAGGATTGAAATAAAAATGCATAGAAAAATACATGGTTATATTTAATAGAAAATCAGTTGGATTAAAATTCTTGTTTTTTGTCTGTAAAAACTCTTTAAAATTATCATTTCTGTTCTTCATCTTCATTCAAACGAAACTGTGACAGTTGGAAGTGTATAAAATCTAAAAACAACAAAGTTATTGGGTGTTTTAGTCGCCTTTTTGAAACAAGAAGATATTTTAAACATAAAATGTATAAGAATCAAAACATTGCATTTATTCGTGTTTATTCATGTTGCGTTCATCACATTACGCGAAAATTTGAGAGATGTTGGTGCAAAAGATACATTTTTAAGCAAGATATAAATATATTTTGTTTAGGACGTCAGAGGTAAATTTGTAACTAAATTTAATCAAAATATTCAGAAGAATTTAAAAATGGAATTGTGTACTTTTGGATAATTTCATTTTGAGTTATGGAAATTGACAGAATCTTCCTCAAGATAAAAAAAAAATGTAGCAATATAAGTAATGGTTTATGAAACGGTAGAGAAGAAAAAATACTCTTTGACCCAACACACAACTCTCTATATAATTCGTTTATGTGAGAACTAAAATTAAAACACTCTAGAAGAGAATTGACGACCGAAATAAACAAAAACATCTGTTACTCAACAATTGCCTTTCTAAAACTGACTAAAACAGTTGTGTTTTTGTTCTCGTGGGAATGAAAAAAATACAATAAATGTTAGGTTATTGTATGTTTCGCATTCCTTGTGTGAATGTATGTTGGGCCACTTACGTCGAGGACATTGACCTGTCTATATGTTTTATCTACAATAGTAGCCTAAGTCTTCAGCAAACACTGTCCAATGTCCACACTGCAAACACTTTAACTGCCTGTGTTGTGGACTCGAAGCTAATAATTCTATCTTTTGAAAATCTTACAGCTGTGAAACGATTGGCGTACTTTATTCTAGTTGGTAAAATTATTTGAAGAATAAAACATTGATTTACATGTACGTAAATTGTAGATATATAATATACAAAGTGTTCACAAAATGTTCTGCCATAGTTTGGTCATTATATGGATCAAAATAAAGAAATTGTAGTATTGATATTAAGTCCTATATATTAATTAGAATTTGGTCGGCAATTTTGAGCTTTTTGAAATATAATTCTAGATTTTAAAATTATTAAGATTTCGAGTTGAAATTTGGTATACACATTTTTTATTCAACGACATACCAGTATACCAATAATCAAAACTTTAATTTGTAAATTTTTAAAATGACGGTAGTGTTCATTTTTATAAAGTTGATGGTTTCAGTGATATTCAATAATAAAAATTTTAAACAATCACCGTTTCGACAAATTATAAGATAAAGTTTTGTTCCTTGATATACTGATTAAAATGTAGCATGAAAAATGTGTAGACCAAATTTTGATTCGAAATCTTAAAAAATTAAAAAGCTATAATTATTTATTTAAAAAAAAAAAAAAGGTCGACAGATGGAAAACGAATCATTTCCGGGGGACTATGTTTATAGGAACTAATTTCTTTATTTTTACCCATATAACCACCCCTTACAACAATTTCTGAACATTCTATATATATATATATATATATATATATATATATATAAATTTAAATTTGCAATATTTTGAGCCAAATAGGTTCTTTGTAGTGTCTATCTCTAGTCAATATAGTGTTTTAATATCCAAATTAGGGTAAACATTTTAAATCAAATTTTGTATTAATAATATTTTGGTCATATATTCAAGGTTGTTTTTATTAAATTATTATGATAAGATAAATAGTTGTCAAAGATTAAAACTAAATATTATTATATGCGAAAATTAGTTTTTAACAATATTAATACAATTTTGGTAAATTTTAACCCTTAAAATCGCTCACACAAATTTCATGGGTGACATCCCCTTAGTTATGTTTTTTTTTAAGATATCATTTAAGGAGTGGAAATTAACCGTGGGTATTGTAATAAATATTTGAGTATCTCAAAGTACTTGAAAACGATTTCGATAAAATGTTTTATGAGTTTTGAAAATTACGTTTTGTGAATAATTTGGGAATTCCCGAAAGGAACCATATTTTATTAATTTTGTTTGACACATTGGTTTGAGCTACAAATCTTTATATTTCACTACAATCTCTCTATACTATTTCGAGATATTTCTATTTGTTTTCCATTTAGATATATGACTCTGTACATTTTGTTTGGTCCTGTATAAAAAGTGATACAGTAAATTTTGAGATACTTAGTTTCAAGTTTTGAGCTTATGTTGTTTTCCTGCTAAATTTACATCACGGTTTTTGGTTTGTGACACTTTGTCCATCATTGGTTATTTTAGTTGATAAAGTGATTCTGCAATGTAACAAAATTATGTTAACTATAAATATAATAAATAATAATTATATTAATAAATATAAAATGGATAAAGGGTAAATAAAATAAACAAGATTACTTTTAGATGTTAATTTAGTTTCTTTCATATTTTTGTTGTTTAATGGTTTGTGAAAAACCTCTAGGTCATTATAGCCTTATAAAAAAAGGAAGAAAATAACATAAAATGAGGACCCTCTAGCCCTCTAATACTTTAATAGCGCCCGGTTCGGAAGTAAACAAGAGTTGATCAAGGTACCTTATAGAAAAGATGAAAAGAGAGATTTTAAGTAAGACTAAATAAAAAATAGTGTAGATCCAACTAGGCACTACTATGTGCTCAATGTAGTGTCCATCTGAATGTTTTAAAATATTAATAATAGTTAAAAATTAATCACTTTACAAACATTATAACAAAATAATTTTTCATTTATTTATTTATTTTGTATTTTGTAGAAGGTAAGAGCTGCATTATGCTAACGATTATATTGTAAACAAATTAATTTTCAACTTTATTATTTTACCATTACTATTTCCGGAAGTTTAAAAGCCGGTACACCTTGATTCCATCTAAGATTTTATCCTTTAAAAACAGTTATAAATATAATCTCAACTTACTTTCGTTGTAACAGCCATACAATTACAATTCTTACGTAATTTTAAACAACAACAACTCTATAGCCTCCCCTTACCTCCATGGCACCACAGACCTTGTAGGACCTTGATCTCTTTTAAAACAGTTCTTTTAAAAGGAGGAAAGTGATTATTGTGATTTGACATCATCAAATGCTTTAAGAATTAATTCTATGCGTGTTTCTCCACTTTGAATTTGTTCTACCTTGTTAGATATCTGTAAATTGGTAAATCTGTTTGAAAAATCTAACCGTCAAAAATATACCTGTTCTTTTTTAAATTGTAGCTGTTTCAATTGAATTTATTGAATGCTATTAAATTATTGAATATATTTTGTTAGAAACTTAATTTCAGTTCTATTGCGAATTCTAACTACTTTTCCCATCGTAAATTTAAATTATAAAAAGAATAAAGCATTATCTGATAGTTTTAGAAATTCTTTATTAAAAAGTAAGTAAATGATGAATTACACCAACCAAAACACACATTCTGTTTTTTGGAATTGAAAAATTGGGTTTCGTAAAAACCAATAGTTAAATTCCAACTAAAGGTAGACTAAAATTCTTGGTTTTTTTTGTAGTTACACGTTTAAAATAATTATATTAAATATATTCAATAACATTTATGTGGGTATACTTGAATTTAAAAAAGAAACACGAGTCTTAACTTGTAGATCATATAGCATTAAACAGAGTAAAACTTCAAAGATGAATCCTGTATGTTAAATTTCACGAAGGAAAATAATCAGAATTTTAATAAGGATATAAAAAACTCAAATCTCGTAACATATATTTAACTTAGTTAAGTTTAATCCAATGATAAGCAGTAATAAATCCAATATAATAATAAAATCACATTCAACAAGACCAATTTGAATATTAAACACTCAAGGCCAATTACATGCAATGTCAACTTTACCTCTGTCACGATTATCTCTTACATTCTGAGGACAAGTTTTTGTCGTCTTTACGTCATTCCTACATTTGTTATTCAGGTTGTAACTTTCCTCGAAGGAAACTCAAATATTTTCAAAACAGATATTTGTCAAGTCAGGTGTTCAAACTAAGCAATTAATAAGCGATGCTGAAGTGATCGAAACATCAGCTTTCCAAAACTCTGTCATCTATACAGTTCTCCCTGACCTGGTTCAAGTTATTGGCCTGGAGCTAATGAAATGTAAAACTTGAAATAAATGGAATGATATGTTGACAATTCAATAGTAAACTTGTGTGTGGGGAGGAAAGCGTGACAGATTGTTTCCGTTAACCTTTATTGAAGGACATTAGGGGCGTTTTAGAAAAAAAATATTACAGTAAAGTAAACCTGTGATCATAAAACCCTTTTAGTAACTGAGCAACTGTGGTGAAATTTCTTCAGTTGAACTCGTCAACTTTAAAATTCAAATTTCAAATTTGTCACTCAGTATACAAACTATATTCGAAATGTTTTATTCGTAAAAAATTTCATCCTGATTTCTGATTGATCTTCACGTTTCAGGAAACCGAAATTGATTTTTGTCTGACGTCCGTCCGTCGTCGTTGACGTCTGTATGTAAGAACAATATCGAACAAAAACATAAAGATAGGAACGAGAAATTTGGAACATTGGACTATAGTATGCTTATATAGAACCCTATTGAAATTTATAAAATATTGTGTTTGCCCATTTTTGCATATCTCGTGTGTTATACAACTTATAACACACTAAATTAGATAAACATTTTTAGATATCATTTTTGCAAGCTATTGTACTAATTCTTTATTATTACAAATGGCAATGTTTTTGTCAAAAATACAATTTCGAACACTGGCCTCCCAAGAGAAGTTATGAGATCCGGCAGGGACTAATTGAGGATAAGAGCGAAGCGAGTGGAAACTGTTTAATATAAAAGCATCTACGATCCTAGACAACGTCAAGAATGTACTGATATACACAATTATAAGATTCAAAAACCCTGTGTAAACAACTGTTTTAAATACACTTACACTATTATGTAAAACCCTTTGAAATTTAACTAATTTCCTACAAGGAAGGATATGAATTTTAAATCGTAACCCTTATAACGTGATATATTCTGTAAGGAGAAAACTAGTGGATAAAAACAGTAAAACCTGTCAGGTTTATTATGTTACCTAAAATGGCAGTTAATAATATTTGAAGTAAAGCAATTTATCAGTTTTTTATATAAGCTAGAAAGTAGTTGGATTAAAATTACAGACATCTAAGAAAACCGTCATAACCAATGGTGTAGAACCTCAAGTTATTGACAACCCAATTTATTTTTGTTACAACTATTTAAAATGACAGCTCATACAGGGAAATGGGTGTTTTTATTATTCGATTTACTGATCATTTTTTTAAGTTTAATGGGTTTTATGATGAGTTGCAATACGACGTCTTTTTAGAAACATTAAAGTCCCTCACGCAACATAATAATCTGGATTTCACTATGAGTCACCAATCCTATCAAGGGTTTCTGGCAAATAATACATTGTTAATTAGTTTCGATGATTCCTTTAAAATTACACTCCTGTTAAACGTAAGTAAAAAAATAGCTGTTTTTTAGATTTATATCAGCCGTCAGTTTAGATGGGAAAACATTTGGGCAGTAAATTTTAATATAATAAAAGTCCTATTATAAAGTTTTTATAAAATCACTGATTTTTTATATGGACAACTTTAAAATTTAGATTATTGGGTGGGTGTTTTCATATAAAACGTAATAAATCTTCTAATATATCCTAAAAATTTAAAACAAAATTTTATATAAAACCAAAGATATGAACTAATTAATTGATCATTTTTGATGCGTTTTTCTATTAAAATTATCTCTTTTATGAAAATGTTTTTGAAGTGAAAGTACAAAGAACAAATTTATACATTTTATATCACTAACCTACTCCACACATGAAAGAATTTCTTTCATAATTATTGTTTGGGGGGGGGGGGTTCGTTTTGTAAATTCTTCGTCTTATCGGTGGTATCTTTGTAAATTTCTTTACATTAGAGGATATGTTAGCGATTTTTTTCTTTTAGGAAATGCTTAAGAGGTTTGTTCGAAAGAGCTGCATCGTACACGGTAGGTAAATAAATATGAATATGAACATGGAATGTCATTTTTCGTATTCGTCAAAATATGGAATGTTTTATCTTAATTTTAGTTCAAGTATTATTTTTTGGGGATTCTTTAGTTGTAGTTGGATAAAAGTGTTGATTTTTTTTAAACAACGAGCGCGTAGAATAATAACTTTCGATTTACTTAAATTTAATAAACCACATGAGAAAATAATAAGAGTGGTCGAACTAACAGCGTGTCCTTAATATTGCGTGAAAAAGATGGGGGAAATGCAAAACAAATTATTAGAAATGCTATCAACAAACATTCATCTAGTGAAAGATAACTACTGCAAATTAAAAACTTTTATTTAACTTTCAAACATTTCAAAATATTGAAAAATCCTACAAAGAGATGTAGTTTCTCTGACCAAAAAGATTTGTTTACATTTTAGAATTTTCGAGTAAAAACTCCCCGTAAATCGTATTTTGACCCAAAATTAGTTTTTTACCAAAAACGTTGCCCCTTCAATTTATTACCATTCTTAACAAAATTGTATTTTTTCTACTATTTTTGTGCTAATTTAACTTGAAGATGACTACTAAGTAATTGAAACGTACTCTTGTTGATGTTTTTTTATGGTGATTGGAATTTTTTATTTAATGATTGAATAACGTCATTATTTAAAATTAATTAAATAATATATTACTAAAGTAAACCATTTTATAATTGCAGTTTTATTTACATGGAGACATTTCAAACATTACCTCATTCTTAGTAATTTACAAATTTTCAAATACAAGATGACTCTCCTATATAATTTTAATATCAGTTATCCATTATTAACAACACGATAATTAAATAATAATGATCATTTTCGTTATTTTCATAATAACAATGTGAATGACCTTCTCTCAATGTACGCTCTCTATTTTGTTTACAGCTGTAAACAAGTTACAATGACTCCTTCCCAAACCAGATCAGTATCAATGAAAGAGTCATCGTAAATCAGTGTCAGTTATGACTCATACTTGTCCCTCTTGTTCTTTATTATTTTATTAGATGTGATAGTTGACCAACTGCCTCCCTCCTATTTCGCACCCTAGTATGATGGACGGTGTCTTGAGTAGGGGATGATATGTCAGATATCCACAGGGTGTCTAACAACTGTCCTCTACAGGTCTATTAACTTAGAACTGAACAAGATTAGGGCTTTGTTCGTTTCGTGTTACAATATTTTCTTGATATTTATTTACAAGGATTTTATTTATTAAATAATATTAAATTATTATATTTATAACATCGAGGCTTGTAATTGTATATCAAAATACATCACTATATATTTCAACGATCAATAGATTTTCCTTATTAGCCTATTACATTATTAAAATAAAATAATTATTTTAAATGTTTGATTTTTTGTCTTTAACTGATGTTAACTTCAACTTTAAGGACGCACGATTCATTGTCATTTATCCAGAGAGACAATCTGGATCTACAACGTTTTTTAAATATAGTCGTGGTTTAGATGCCTTTCTTTCTTTTAAGGTCACTCTTTCCCAACTCTTGTTCTATTTTGACCTTGTCGCTATTAGAATATTCAAGAGCTATTTTACCTTTTAACATCAGGGAATAAAATTAATCTTTTAACATTATATAAAATAATTGTAAACTTTTAGCACTTTCCTTAAATACAATGTGTACTCAAAGCTTAGTTAAACGGAAAATTAGGTGATGTGTAAAACATATCAAAGTTGAGTATTCTCAGAAATATTTGTGAAAATCGTGTTTTACAGGTCCAACTAGTGGACCGATTTTAATCAAATATGTTATGAATACTTTGGCCTTGCCTGGGAATATATTTTTCAATAATTAAATATTTAGAGTAGCTGAAACTAGGCCAAAACAAAACTTTAAATCCATCTAACGAATTTTACTAAATTTAAATGTTGATAATATCTAACTTCCATACAAAATGGTTAGAGATTTATTTTGTATAATCAAATTACGCTTAAACAATAATATATACTGCGGTTTGACACAATATTTATGCTTATATATATTCAATTAAAATAAATGTGATCTAAATAGTTTGTTCAGATTATGTAAGAGTCGATCATTTAGGTCGGCGACATAAATTTTCTTTAACATTTTTATACGGATCACTCCAGAACTGACAGTTTTAGAAAGAGAAACAGGTTATTTCGAGCTCATTTAACTTAAATTTGAATGAAATTATTGCAAAATCGTTTGTTCAATATTCATAAAATTGTAATTTTAATTTTAGTTTTATTTCAGCTTCGAACTTATATTATGAGTCTTTTTGGTCTTTGTTTTTTTTGGGGGTGTGCATGATTTTTATTTAGATAGAATGAAATAAAATGTTTCAAAAGTACCATATTTGATATATTTTGTGTTCTTAAAATACATTTGTTATAATATAACATATACGTTGCTTTATATCTTTATATAACTCTATTTTTTTTTAAATTATTTATAATGTAAAAAATTCTGATTCCTAAATATTTTAAGTAAGAAGGAAACTGCGAGCTTCTTTAGATGTTACATTTAACACATAAAATATAAACATTAACACCAAAAAGAACTTATTATATTGTACAAAACAGTACAAATCCGAGTATAATTGAATCGATTAAAAATTTATTTAGTTTTACTTCCAGTTGATAATACTTTTATCAATAAATACATTACGTTGAAGATACAAAAAGTAATTTTTGTGTTACATAAAACATTACCACTCGAAAATAAATCACCTTTCTTATCCAATCATTAAATTCACTGATAGTATAATCCCACAGAATGTTAAATCATTTCCCAATTTAAATTTACGAAAATGTTGAAACGCTTAATAAAAGATGAATGAATACGCTGAGAATGTCACGTTAAAGTGGTTGGATTGTGTAACTGTAATAACCATAAAATTACATTTCCTTGTGATTTAATTGAATTAGAATGATAAGTTTTATCGATAAAAATAATAATTTTTGTCAAACTTTAAGTTATATCAATAATGAAAACTAAGTGCTTATATACATCTCCAGTCTTTATTGGCATCTTCAATGCTCTAACAAAGGCCAAAGTGAACGTCAGAGGTTGACATTTTCAATAACGGTTAAGCAACTATCGTAAACCTGTTCTAAAACAAGGAATAGCAATCACAATAAATCCTAATTAATTTTAAGAAGAAAAAAGTTGTCCACCTATTGAAAACTTCGAACTTTCTAGTACCTGTATGAAAATATTTTGTTACTTTTTTTAGTACGTAGTAATTATAAATTCGTTTATTAATGTAAATTTTTTAATTAAACTCAGTAATAAAAATAAAACCAAAGATTACCAATTTGTCCTAAAATTAACGGAAACCTTGACGCCATTTTGACATTTTCTATTTGGAAAGGAACAGTTATGCAATTAGACACAAACCAGTTCTAGTACAAGATAACCCAATCACAATAAATCGTGATAAATTTGTAGAAAAAAAGTCGCCAGGCAGTTGTCAACATATCTAGAAGTTCCTTATCTACCTGTAAAATCGGTGGTCCACGTGAATTTATAACCTACGTTTATATTAGTTATTTATTTTAATAAGCTTATCCTTGTAATAATTTAACAAAAAATAATAACAAGTGTAAATAATGCCTGTTTCAACTTTCAAAATAAGATTTTATTAATTACAAATATGTTTTAATATCCCCTCCCTATGAAAAAAGAACATTTCACAAGAGAGATTATTCTTATATAATATCGTAAGTAAAAGAAAAAAAAATTTAAATATTACTTTTAATTAAAATAATATTTTGTTAACAAATTTCGAACTAATGCAATATCCGAAACCAGGAAATGACCACCAAATCTACCCATTGGAGTAATTTGGCATCATTTTAGGATCACTAACTACAACAAGTGTTTTTATCAGTATAAAATGTATTAAGCAGCCGGTTTAACTAGATATTTGTAAATTTAAACCCGACTTATTGTTTAATAAATTTAAAGGAATATTTTGGAATTTAGAAGTACGAAAGAAGTATAAATTTTGGGGGTATTGGCATGTTTCTAGAGATTTTCAAATATAAACTCAGCTAAAGTTATCTTATATTAAATAGTAATATAATTATATTACCTGTTGTTTTACGTTGTTTACTTATTTGTTCGTCTTACAAAAACGCGTTTCGGGACCGATATCCCATCATCAGTATTGTTGATCTTTGAAATGATGTACGTTTTGGTTTTTAAATATCACCCAAAATCCTTCAACACCAATTTTCGAAAAAATTCAAATATCCAAAAATAAACATTTTTCAAATGATAAAGTAGATCGAACATATTTCGTATTTATAGTTTTATACGGTTTCAAAAAAGTGGCGGAAAAAACTATATTAACCTACAATTGATACATTTAAATGTATTTTTTTAAATATTGTAAATAATAAACTGGTATTAAAATGCATGAACAAATAAATCATTTAGTAGGCAATAATATATTGCCTACTAAATGATTATTGCCAGTTGGTATTATTTTATTTTGTATGAACTATTAAATTTTCAAACAAAAATAAATAGAAATTGATCAATTACTTCATAAAATGAGCAGTTCTATTACTTCCTCTTTAAATATATAGATGTACTGATATCATAAATTTGGAAATATAAAAATGTTCAGATTTTGTAGGATTATTGATTTTGATCCGATTTAAAGTATCATTTTTTTGAAAAGTGGGAATTTCATTAAAAAACATTTGGAATTGGGATATTTCATCTTTTTTAACAGACAATATGTCGCGATATTTTAAGGAACAGTTTATGATTTGTCTTTAAATAGGAAATAAGTTGATTTATAATTATTTATTTTTATAATAAACAATTATTGAAATGAAAAACATAAAATATAACTTTCCATTTATATTAGACATGTTGGGAGTTAGGACAATTTTTTTTTAATCATTAAAGTGAGATCTAACTAGGATTTTGTTTACACTTGTAAATGTCTAGGAGTCTTCCTTAATTCATGCCCTTATTGGGTCGCAACATAAAACTAAAATGCTTTATGTTGTTCATATTTAAATTAGTCCAGTTTCTTACGTTTCTAACTGATATAGTTTTTTCCCACAGTACATTTTTTAATACGGGTGGCCTAAAACGCCATAATAATTATTTGTATGGAAACAAAGTCTTAATAACTTTTTTTTTTAAATGTGTATAAACATATGTCCTAAAATACTTTATTTTCAGTCAGTCAACCATTTTGTATTTTTTCATAACAAGATATAATTCTAACGAATGGGGATACTGATACACAATTTCGTAGAATATATATATATATATAGATTTTTTTTAAATCTTATGATTTTTCACATAAAGACTTCAAAATGACGGTCATTTAAAATATGTAAAGTTAAATTAAAGAGAAATAATAATTTTTTTAATTATTGGCCGCCATTTTGAAAATGTTAGGTTAAAAATATTAAAACTTTAAAATAAATAAAATATAATGGTGTAACCGTTGTATAAAATTTAGTTCTGTAATTATATCTTGTTATCAAAAAACACAAATTGGGGGTATCGATATATATATATATATTTAAGATATGTTATATAATCTGTTTTTTATGTCCCCAAATTTGGCCAAATGTTTTACTTGCGTTCTGTTTATATTTCATAGAAAATTAATTCGGGCATCCTCGGCTCCAGATTTCAAATCTGTAGATGTAAAATATATTGAGAAGTTATTTGACTTTTCAGGCTCAATGTTATTTCCAAAAAAGAGTTTAAAATTAAAAGTAGCATTCAATGATCTCCGAAAAAAGTTTTGTATTGTATACAACGAGTGGGTTATAATTTTAAAAACAATATTCAAAACATAACCTCATATTTATACAATAATCTGCAATAACAGTTGAAATTTAATTCAATTTCCTTTAAATTGAGTGTATAAGTTAAGATTAGTTAATCTCTAAATATGACAAATTAATTTAACAATTTTCCAAAGTAGCGGTTGTTGAAACAGTTAAATAAATTATTAT
The DNA here is from genome assembly GCA_963513935.1 of Aphrophora alni. Classification (NCBI taxonomy): domain Eukaryota; kingdom Metazoa; phylum Arthropoda; class Insecta; order Hemiptera; family Aphrophoridae; genus Aphrophora; species Aphrophora alni. Next base: position 71,223,547 of record OY740775.1, read on the forward strand.
CTAACTTATCTAGATCCTTCGTAGACTTAATAATACTAAGGTCATGATTTGCAATAGAATAATAAATAAAATAAAATATTAATTAATAAACACATAAATAAAAAAAAGTCTCCTCTTTTCATAGCTACAAGTCTATTATTTTATCACATTCTAATTTTACGATATTTTTATTGTTTTCAAAAAGTAATTATACATTAAACTACAATGCACCACCTCTATCCTTCGTCCTTCTCAGCTGATTAATGACCAATCGACATAACGGATCAGGCTTTTACTGCTTTGTATTTTAATTGGCATGTTAAGGATATGCCGTGTTGATTATAAATACTAAACTGGCTTCGTCACCAGTGCGAGTATGGTAGATGTACTTCTCTGTACACGTGTGACGATATCATATGTGAACTTCAACGAGGGTTGTTAAACTTCAGCATTTCAAAAGAATGTTTTAAAACTATACTATATATTATTGATATAGTTAAGCAAACCTATTACCGTCATAAAATGTTAAACCAAAAATAAAAAAAAATATGTAATAGTAGCAAGTTGGAAACTAAACTGAAACTCTTTAAATTAAAGCTACTCCTATGCAGTTAAAAAATGTGACACTAAAAACAAACGAAATCAGAAAAAAAGGCATAGAAATACAACAAAAGGTATAAGAAACAACGGGTCAACTAACTAATAGGGGTTAAGTGCTAACGGAGTGTTGACCTAACGTTCTATATCGATGAACAAACTTTTATATCACCTCTTTTAAAGTTTATCAGATGACTTGTAATAATTTAACAGAGACATTTAAGCGAACAAATTTCAGCGAACAAATTTCAGCTTAACTTACAAGATACTGGAAAGTAATAAATTCATTGGGAACTGGAATACAACGGGAAAAACTGATTAACGAAAAATAAATGATGCCTTATATATTACTATTGTACAAAACCAGAGTTTACAAGTTATTTGCTGTTAATAAACAAAAATTTATATATGGTTCTAACCGACTAGGGGTTTTCCACTTTTTCATAATTATTCTTTGTTTATTACTTGACAATGGAAGTTGATTTATACTTTCGAAATGTCGTTAGTTTTTATATACACAAATGATGGCAAGCTATCGATTAAACCATATAACATTATGAACATTTTATCATTACAAATAAATTGAAAACCCAATATAAATTAAATTTTTGGTGAAGATAAAATTTGTTTTCAATAAAATATTGTTAATTATTTTTGGTTCCGTAAAGTTAAATAATAAACTGTGATTATTTTTCATAAGTTCTTAAAAACACAATCAAAAGTTTGTATCAAATTATAATTTGTAGTGCGACGGCCTCTACAGGACATTGCCCTATTCGAAGACAATATTACATCCCAGTGACGACTTGTGTATTTTAAAATAAGTAGGATGTAGTCTATTATAGAAATAAAAATTATAGGCACGACTATAACACATTAATAATTAGTAATAAATCTAAATATTAATAACTTACTAATGTCACGTAACACAGTGAATACTAAATATTAATCAAACGACGCGAAAATGTATGACAGGACTACCAAAATAACAAACACAAAATGACCTTTGGCTTTCGTACCGTTATATACGTAACAACTTACTAGGCAAGGACGAAAAACAACGTCATCAATACTTATGTATTAGTTATTATATAATCAATCGTTGCTCCCGCGCCAGATTAAAATATATCGTTGCAATTAAATGAGGACGTCTTTCCATGTCCTACACGACAAAATTAAGCGGTCTTTCAAAACAATTACACTGATATTCTCTAAAGGTTGCCTTGTTTCTCAATTCCTTGATTATTAATTTTTTTTTTTTTTTTAATAAAAGTTATGTGAAGAATAAAAATTCCCTTTTGTTGTTTTTAGTCTCTGCAGTGTCCTATAGTGCAAACGCTCGGAGAGATTTTAATCAAATTTGGTGGGTACATTTCGGCCGAATCTCGTATTTTTACATTTTTTATAATTTTTGAATAATTAAAAAATGGGGGCCTAGTTACCAAAGAAAAAACGCATACATACACTATAACAAATTTGATATTACTATAGGCAAAAGTAATGGTTAATGATCCAAACTTGTTTGCAAAATCGTAAGTAAAGCTGAAATTATTAAAAAATAAATAATAAATAATCATCGACTACCTTCATTCAATGATCGTTTTTAGCGATATCTATTACGCTAAAGAGACGTTTAACGTAATAAAAGAACGTTTTAAGAGGTCGTAACGTTTTAAGAGAAGTAAAAGAGGTTTAGGTCCTATTTATTAACATTGTATTTATCCTTGTTTAGTAAAATACTACTGTCACTTAAGATATCCTTGATCACATTTGTGACATATTTAATCTTCTCATGCTTTACCCCTGGGTTATTTCTTAAATTACTAGGTAATAATAATTTAGTTTCCAGTGTAGCCACTAGGTGACGTTTTTCTATTTTCTCATATTCTATGTTTATCACTTGAAAACGGGAGTTGATTTATACTCAGTAACGTTGTGTAGTAGTTTTGTGTACATAAATAATTATGGTAAAAAATGAAAACATAATTTTTAAACTTCTGTTTCTGATTATTTGATTTTTTATTTTGTTGAGATTAATTCATAGTAAATTTCAAAATTTCGAGAATAAAATAAGAGCATCTGTGAGTGATTGTGGAAGAAGTTAGTGCTTATTGTGTTTCATGTTTATGTAAAATAAATAAATGTGTTTTGCTTCTATTTTTTTACGGAAAGGTTTATCGAAAGCAAGAAATGTTATTGTCATGCCAACGAATGTTACTTCTGTTCCTAGGACGCTTTCAACGTCCATTTCAGTTTAAGTTAATGTATGATGGTACATTTACCTAAATAAGAACCAGTTATAAATATTTACTGATAATTACCCAGGTGACTGAGTAAGGTTAGGTTATGATCAAGTGGTACAACGCCCGCATTTCTCCAACTTAATTTATACAATAGAAAGCTTTCTGTCATTAAAAGTACAACAGTTAATAATTTATTTTATGACTTTTGTTTGAGGATCGAGTTCTGTGATCTTTTCGAACCCCACATGGAGTAAACCCGGGAGTTTCTCTATAAAAAGTTAGATTGTCGAACAACCGGGAGTTAAAATGACAAATTCTGTAATGGAAAGGTTAGGTTAGGTTAGGTTACGTTAGGTTAGGTTAGGTTAGGTTAGGTTGTTAGAAACAGAATTAATTGATATCCAAGATTATAAAAATACATAATCGTAACGTATTAGATAAACACAGTTAACACATTGTGCGGCGATTTTTGAAGTATCAGTTGTAAATTGTTGTTTTTTTTTTTTTTTAATGCATTTATCTTAAATGAACCTCGCTTGAAAATCACACAAATAAATCATTAACTATCCCTTACTTATTTTAATATGTTTTAGAAATATTGTAATAAAAAAAAAATGAATCCAGGAAAAAGTGAATTTTGTTGAATTTGTCTTTTGTTAACTTACAGGTTGAAACCGGTAATGGTAATAAACTGATATATTAAATTCTCACATATAAGTATTATAGAGAAAGTTACGCCATGGTATCAAAAATAGATATCTGGTTTTTTGGGAATAAATCAGTTATTAATTTTTTTAAAAAGCAATTTTTTGGAATTATATCTGACATCTATCGTTTGTCGTATATGTTAAAACGCTTGAACAGATTTTAATCAAATTTTTTCAGTGAGCATACCTCGGGACTTCCAATCGTTTCATTTTTTGTATTAAAAAAAAACACAAAAAATTACGATTTTCTCAAAATTTAACGATTTTGATCTAAATGTTAAAGGATCTAATCAAAACCAAAAAAAAAAAAAATAAAATAATCAAAAGTGCTCTCTAGGGACGCAAAAAAAATGTATTTGTTCGCTATCTCTCCAAATATGACGGCACGTTAGTTATCGGTAAAAAACCAAAAAATTGACACTGGGGATGTTACTTAAATACGTAACTTATCCAAAAGTGGAGTTTTTTAAAAACCAATAACTCCCAAACAGGTATATTTGGGGAGATGATGACCAAAATATTTTATTTGTGACCTTAAAGACCACATTTGAGCAATTTGTGGTGAAAATTGTTAAAGCATATTTTTAGAAAATTATAATTTTGTATCTTTTCTAACCTAACCTAACCTAACCTACTCGCAAATTTTGAGAAAAGATCAATGAAATTATTTACATACATTCCAAATTTGATTAAAATCGCTCCATGTTTGTCAACTGTAGTTCGTAGACGTTAGAATTCTAATGGACAGACATTCCAAAAACCTTTTTTATGGATTCAGGGGATGATAATACGGATTTAAGTTAGTTGATATTTTTTTTACCTATCACATAACTTTATTTTTACTATATTTGAGAAATGAAAAATTAGGGGGTATGACTTCGTACCCCCCCCCCCCGTATAATATACAAGAGCAGTATGAGCATAGTTTTATCCAACTCACTTAAACACAAATAACAAAGACATTAGGTCAATGTGTTGAAGTAGATTGCAACCCCATTTCCAAGACAGGGTGTAGCTAGCTGCAATGAATTGGTGTCAAACATTCTTGGATCCCTCTTCGTCCACTCCCCACAAATACTCTTTAGTCTATTCCAATTTCGAGCAGTGAGGGTGCAAAAATAACACGAAGGAAAGAAATAAGAAAGAAAAAAAAGTTGGGAACGTTGGAATTGGAAGGGAGAATTACGGCCAGTATGTGATGGAATTTTGAATATTCTTTCTTCTCATTCGACATCGACAAATAACTTCGATAGATCTTCAATTTGCGGGGAAGTAATGCTGCGGGGGGAGGGAGGGGAAGGAAGCTGTACAATTTCTTTTGTCTAAAATTTATAGAAGCGAATGTTTTGCTGGAACATTACGTAGCCTGCCTTGATAGGCAAAACAGTGTATTTCCCTCCAGTGTAGTTTGCTTAATATTGGACGTGTTGTACGCGAGATAAAGTAAGATTCGGTGGTCTTACGTTATTGTCGAATAGTTTGGAATCACGTAATGTACACCGAGGTACTTTGTATTTCTTTGTTTCTTAGATTACAAGTTACTACAGAAACAAAGTTTCATAGTTATTTGATAAATCGTTAATTATAATAAACTACTACTGTACTTATGCTTTAATGTTCATTTTCTTTTTCCATAGCATAGATTCATTAAAATTCTCATTTGTTTCTTAGATTACAAGTTTCTATAGAAACAAAATTGACAGTTCTGTTATTTGATAAAATCGTTAATTATAATAAACTACTCCTGTCTTTATGCCATTTTAATGTTCATTTTCTTTTTCTATAGCATAGATTTCTGAAAATTCTCATTTGTTTCTTAGATTACAAGTTACTACAGAAACAAAGTTTCATAGTTATTTGATAAAATCGTTAATTTTAATAAACTACTACTGTACTTATGCCATTTTAATGTTCATTGCTTTTTTAATAGATTTGAAAACAATATATTTATTTAGATTTTTGTTAGACTACATTCGTAAGAATACATTTCGAAAGGTGTAAAGAGTGTTTTTATCTCTCATTCAGATGGTGCAATAATTTTTTTTTAACTGTAAAACGTTTTGAGTAATCTGCATTGATTGCAATAAACATTTCACAAACTTTCCAGCTGGCCCATTCCCAAAACCAAATAAAAACCAACTGCACCATTCGTCACCAGCAATGAAAGTTCATTATTGTCAGTAAAAAATGTGAACGATAATGACTCCCGTCTTTGAAAAACATATTCGTGTATTTAATTAAATAAAGGCGTAAACTTGCTACAAATATCCTGGCAATCATATTGTATGTTATAAGATAGGATTATACTATATAATATAAGAGACTGGTCTCATACATAACGATATTGAAGATGTTTTTTAATCGATCTGAAATTAGTAAATTACGGCCATTTTATACAGTTTTTTGTTCATATGTCGCGAGTTATTAAATTTACAACACGTTAATTTCTGTATGAAATATTTGTGTGGTTACAGGGCTAAGTCACTGACACTAGCGTAGCGAGTGTCCAGACAGGAAGAATTTAAATACATACACGTCTAAGAGACCCGAAGTAATGAAAGAAAGAGCCGGCGTCAAGAAAGTTTTGTTCGAACCCTGACTTCCTGAAAAACTAATTACGTACAGCATCACTTATACGAGCGCAGTGAGTTGACCCTCCCTCGCATATACACATTTACGAGGCCCGTTAGAAGCGAGACACCGACACGAGCGAAGCGAGTAGAGTATTTTAAATATATACATCTACGAGGGCAGTCTGGGCCTAGCCGCCATGTTCACAATTAAGAGCTTTGGAAAAAACTGTTTAACAACTGCTTTAAATAAATTTACCCTACTGGATAAAGACCTTTTGAACTACTCTTTCAAGTCCCAAGATTTTTTTTTAATTTTGAGCATCTGCTTATATTAAATTGTATCAGGCTGGGTAAGTACCACGATGTACCTATCAACCTGTTTTAAAATATCTCATAATACGTGTACTATCCTACTTTTCAAGAAATTTTTTTCGAAGTCGATTGAAGTAAATTTGTAGATTTAGTCTTACGACCACTTCTTTGAATTTCGCACTCTGGATCGGTTATATATTGAGATAAAGTTATTTAAAACACCTGCCTTGAACAGGTTTCAGTTGTATTTGTCAAGAGGTTTACATATTTTACGATATTTCTGCATAGTATCACGTGTTTTGGCGTACAAGGAAAATGTTACCATCGTAGATGCCAGGCACGGCCTTACATCGTGATCGTAATATTTATAAACATTGTAATTGTCGCAATTGCAATGGTTACTCATCATTGTTTATAAGCTACCTGGAGTGTTGAATCATCGCCAGAGCTGCCAACTGCAGTTTGAAAAGAATAAAAAAATTATGATTTCTGTCTGCATATTTTAAAGAAGACATTTTCGTTCGGTGTACCTAAGTTCTCACCAAGTTGCATATTCTAAATTTCTCTGATGAGTGCTCAATAGATCCTTTCCGAAAAAGAAGAGAAGAGAATTTGAGTGTTGTAGACACAATGAACATCCTTAGAATACAAATTTCTATTTGCCATTTTCCGAACTTCCAATGAGATTTTCTAAACTAACCTAACCTTACCCAACCTAACCTAACCTAACCTAACCTAACCTAACCTAACCTAACCTAAGATAACTTAACCTAACCTAACCTAACCTAACCTAACCCAACCTAACCCAACCTAACCTAACCTAACCTAAACTAACCCAACCTAACCGAACCTAACCTAACCTAACCTAACCTAACCTAATCTAACAAATTTCTATTTGCCATTTTCCGAACTTCCAATGGGATTTTCTAAACTAATGTATCTTAACCTTACCTAAACCAATGACTACATAAATACTATAAGACACGACATGGCCATGTTAAATATTCTACGCTTATTCTTGAGTTGTCCAATACCCGCTAGGTCGCTCTGCTAGAGAATCTGAAGTTGATGTGACTGGCGCTAGGTGGCTCTACGGTCAAACAATGTTTCAGGCGGGTAAGAGAAAACGCACTGATGCCACATATGGGACCAGAGATGCGAGGGAAGGTCGAGAATCGCTTATCTCAGCGCACGAACTGACAAAACTGACTATGCTGACGGAAGTAAGTGAGAAGGTTTGTGAGAGAGAGGTCAACAGTTGTACAGTCTCAACCAAGTGGGATGCGTACAGTCAAGCACCTGCTGCTAGCGCTTTCTGATAGCTGTGTGTCAAACTTGTGTCCCGTAAAGCAAAGACTATTTCCCTATCCTATGTCGTGTCTTATAGTATTTATGTAGTCATTGCCTAAACTAACCTAACCTTACCCAACATAACCTAACCTAACCTTACCTAACCTAGCCTAACTTGATAAAGACTATTCAGGTCCAAAATAGTGAACGCAATATGAAGGGGCAACATTCAAAGTGATCCATTATGTTGATAGCACATCACGAGAAGAAGCTAAAGATATGTGATTCTGTTTTCAATGTAAGTGTTTTATTTATTTCAACCAAAAATAGTTTTATCTTTCTTAATCAAATAATAAATATAATTAACTGAAATAAACATTTTAAAATTTTTATTTGAATGTTTTGAACAAATTTCCGTTTATTGTCCCACTTTTTTATTCACTCAGTATCTATATGATAAGTTTGGTAATAGTTAAAAATTTCGACCTCCATTTTTTACTGATCTTTACTTTTCATGACTTCAGGAAATCGTAAAAGTTATTTTCGCATTGGCGTCCATCCGTCGTCGTTGTCACGTAAAGCATAATAGCAGCTACAAATATTAAGATGGGAAAATGAAATTTTGTATAGGAGACAATAATGAACCAATATATTAATATTCAGGAAAATAAAATTGAAAATGTCAAAATGGCGGTAATTTAAACAGTTTGTGTTCACATCTCATGAGTTATTGAACTTATAACACACTAAATTATATACAAATGTACACATTTTAATTCTGCGTGTAGTTGTACCAACCCTACCTCTCTACGATGAAAAATAGCAAAGTTATGTAAAAAAAAAAAAAAAAAAAAAAAAAAAAATCGAGCTTGACCTTGCAAGAAAATGTAATATTCGTATAGTTACGAAAACTGGAGCGTAGCGAGTGTAGGCTTCTTCACGTATAGAGCTTCAAGGTCCACTAGGGCCAAGAAACTTTTGCGAGTGAAGTGGCCCTTATTCTACCAATACAAATTAACATTTCCAAATAAAACCAACATTGGAGAATTACATTTACAGGATCTGCTTGTATTACATTATATGTTGGGACAGGATAAGTACCATGATGGCAGTTTAAATTGCTACAAAAAAATTAAGATTGCAGGCCGAATGGGTAATTTTTATTCCTTTATTATCATTAATTCAACTTTATTTTTACTTTTCTATTGCATTTTTGATTTAACAAAAATTAAACAATTTAAAAATTCAGAGGAGAGAAGTTTTATATATAAAAACAAGTATAAGATAAAACGCAGTTACAAAAATATTTTATAAAAAACCGTAAATTCATTTCTAGTTAAAACAAATCTTGTGATCGTATGTGTTTGTGTATTTGTATTCGCGTGTATTTATTTTCATTTCAAACTTCGGCACGCTCCAACTAAATTAAATCACCAGCCAAATATTATTCTCCAGCCTTAATATTTTATTAATCTTGACTTATCAGGGTTGTTCAGAACCGGAATCAGTTCTCTAAACATGATATTGAGTCACAAGTTATGTGTTCATTGACCTCGATGGAAATCAGAGGAATTGATAAAACTGGAAACATTCGGTTTAAACACGAAAAAATATCATTAGTTGGGCCAAGTTATCAATGTGAAAGATTTAGGTAATTGTGCCTAAAATATAATATTTACATAACAAACACATAATTTGTAGAAATATTACAGTACAATCTAGACGGAATAAACGCGATGAAATGCCAAAGTGTATAGATATTTGAAGTATAAAGGAAAAATACATATTTTAGATCAAATTATATTAAATATAATTTATATATCAAACTATAAATTTTATATTTTTATATCAGCTACAGAATATTTATTTATTTTGTTTCGTCATAATGCCACATAGAAACATATATATTCACGAAAAAATACAAAAAACAAATAAACAATAAAAAAATTGACAAAAAATATTAAAAATTAAATCTAAACATTGCATGAATAGAATAAAAAAGATAAATAGTGAGAAATTGTTATTTCCTTATTTAATAAAAAAACATACATTTTTTTTTGTTATTTAAATGCAAAACTATAATAAATACTTACATACGTGCACATAAAGACATAGATATGAACTACCTTATAATTAACACAGATTGTTTGGAAATATTATAATAAAATGTAGTACAGTACTAATAAAAGAGAAGAAATTTCAGTCACTAATATTTTAGCAAAATTAAGAAAAAACACATTTTTGAGTATAAAATACTGTACACAATTTTTATTAGATCAATTTATCTTGTATTCAAATAATAAAACGATATAATTGGAAACAACTGTATGTATCAACATTTAAAAATACTTTAAACGTTGAAGAGGAAAAAAAAAAGTAAATACCTGTTCGAGTAATCGAATTGGAAAGATTTTCTTCAATAAAAACTTCTTTTTTTTATCGAACATTGGAAGTTTGACATCATTACATCGTGTTCAGAAAAGGCAAGACTTGGAGTAACATTACTTTAAAAAATATATATAATGTAGAAAATTACGATTATAGCAATGAGCACTTTAAAATAAAAATACGAGTTTAAGATAATTCACAACTAGTGTGAGATAACTGAGACACGGAACTCGGATCTTGTCTTGTGCTGTCGAAATAAATCTTTCTATGTCGAACCTGACTAGTTCTACATTGCCATATATATAAAACAGTCTTCAGTTATGTTACATTTGTCAGTTTGAAACACAAACTGTTGTTATAGAATATAAAGTTATGATAGAATATATAGTTTTTTGCTAAAAAAAAATAGTGAGTAAAAGTAAGTGTTATTACAAGTTATATTATTAGAAAGTTTTAGTGAAAGGGAGATTTGAGGGTTTCAAGATTCAAACATCATTAGAAAAATTGAAAATAATCACTGATGTAGTGTAGGTTAAATATTATCAATATTCATAAAATAAACATCACTGTAGTTGTGCAAGCTAAATTTAGTACACAAATTGAATGGACTAAACTCCTGTAAAAATCCAAAAGATCCGTCCTTACTAACCTACATTTCAACCGTAACATAAAATAACATTTTTTCGTTATTAACTTTGTTAATATGCATTAAGATATAGAATTTTTATACTTGAAAATATTTTTAATTTTTGTTAAATTTTCTACAAAATTCGTATAAAAATATCCATAAAAAATTCTAATTTCGATTTACATTAAATAGTTTATCACCAATTTCACGGAAAATTTGAATGTACATATAAATTATCAAAATATTATTTTTGTATACAATAAAACTGTGTAAAATTTATCATATATTGTTTTTTGTCTTTATGTATACCTATATGATAATATTTTAAACGTTCTGCATTAAAAGACGATGTTTAAATCTGTTTTCATCTTTTTGAAATGAAAATAAACGAAATGTTATGTTATGTAAAGAATTATTTAGACAATTTTCGTTCTATAAATAATTTTTCAATTATTTACAAGAAAATAATTGTATTTCGAAGAAAAATCGTTATTTTTAGTTGAATGTTAAACATTCAAAGCATAGTGGTTACAAAATGTTTCATTATACAATACATTTTAAAGAAGAAAATTGTAGATAGTTTTAACTATTTAAACAAAATGGTTTCTTGGTGTTTTTAATTAATAAATGTTTTAAGAGTAATCACTGTGAAATCGCAATTTTAAATCTGATTTTAAATCAGATTTTTAAAAAAATTATTGAAGGAAAATATAGATTTTTCTAAAGACTCCCATACCGATCCCCATCCCACCCTCTTCCTCCTACCCAATTGTTTTTTGTTGTTTCCTATCTATTCGCGATTAAATTTAGCCCAATATAAAAGCGTTTGTTTTAATTCGAAAAATACAATAAAAGAGAATTTGCACTCAAATCTATTCTCTACATTATATTGTCTTTATAATTTTTAAGATTTTTTTTTTTTTTTTTTTTTTTTTTTTTTTTTTTGTGAATAACTAGAAAATGATAAAAGCAGGTAATATTCTTATTATTTACTATTTATTTAATTTACAATAAAATAATAGATATTTGTACTTTATAATATGTCAACCCTTTCACGTTTTTTAATAACATGCATATTTACAGAGTTAATAATAATAACATAATTGTTTTACTTAATAAATTTTACAATTTACAATTAGAGTATAAGTCTAAGAATAAACTAAGATAAAATTATTATTTACAATAAGAAAGCTAACAATAAAAAATTAACACCCCGAGGTTAAAAGACCCGTTTGGAGAAAAAATGTAAAGAAAAGAAAGAGACGAACAAAAAGAAAAATGTACATAAGAACATAAAAACAAAAGATGAGTAGTTAAATTGACAAAAAATCAGCTGACCGAGTTCACACTAAATTAAACCTTACATAGAATCTCTTAAAAAACAAATATAAAATCTACTCAGCTTCTAGACATGGGGTAAAATGATTACTTAAACAAACCAAAATACACACTTGATTGACAAAAGTATATAAACACAACGAAAACTATACAACTTCATCACTGAAATATAAAGAACTACTCACATTCACTCATACCAGCACTTACTCAATAAATAATATTATTCATACATTCCACTATCATAAATTAATTTTTAAAACGGCATTAAAGTGAAAATACATATTGTTTTCTTAAATTAAATGGTTCCAAAATAATTTTCCAAACCTATATTTATTTCCAACACATACCTTAATAACTTCAGGCAAACAATAAGAAATCTCGGAGATAAGAATGCATAACACATAGGTTGGCTTTTAGAACACTGAATAAAGATTGTTTGACACGAAATTTGGTGGAAAGTCAAGTTTTGGGGTTATTTCAATACGGGGGGGGGGAAGATGGGGCAAAAGTGTTTTTTTTTTTTTTATTTAAAAATAGTCTAAATTGTAAATTAAACAACAATTTAAAAAGGTCTCAACTTTGAGCGCTCATATCTCTCTCCCAATTCGACTGACGAAACTATTACTAAGGACTATTTCCATAATAAACATGGGAAATTTAGTCGGCTACAACTTTTCTATGAAACGTTTTTGATTTCTTACTTAGTTTTGAGATATTTACTAAAAACCATTTTCCCCCCACCTTTTAGTCCATCCCCCGCCAAGAAGACCCAGATGTAAGCTGGAGTGTCCTATTTTTTCCCCATTGAAGTAACCCCAAAACTTAACTTTCCACCAAATTTCGTGTCTGGAGAAGTTTTGTCCAGATTTCTACAAAATCTGCCTTTATTAAGTCTATTTTGTATATTAACATTAAATTTATCGCGTAGATCTCTAGACCTTGCTTCCAAATTTCGTAGATCTCTAGACCTTGTTTCCAAACTTTGTACATCTCTATACCTTATTTACAAACTTCGTACATCTCTAGACCTTGTTTACAAACTTCGTAGATCTTCTGGACCTTACTTCCAAACTTCGTAGATCTCTAGACCTTGCTTCCAAACTTCGTAGATCTCTAGACCTTGCTTCCAAACTACTTCTTTTATCGCCGCTTCTTATAAAGAAAGTTTTTATACATATAAATTCCTAACAGGTAAAATATTCGATGCTTTAAAGAGGGGTAAAGAGTGTTCACTTTTCTGTTTGTTTAAAATACCGTGTATAATTATTTTTTTACAATATTATGATAGGTTTTAATGTTGTTTAATTATGACAGCCCCCAAACTGTGAGAATAAAATATACAGGGAGTTAGGTGTAAAGATACTCTTTGAGTGGGTACTAATCTTTTGGTTTTCATAAGTAATATATTCCAAACAATGTCTACTACTACTAAAAAATCCTGATTTTTCCAGTATTAAGTGTTAAATAATCTGATCAACACACCTTTCAAACGAATTCGCATCATATCAGGACAGTGAATCAGCTGAGCCGTAGGTTATTTAGATGTGAATAATACAACAGACATTATATTATCTGCCTGTGGTAAGTGACACCTACTTGCCAAGTCTATTTATTGCCTTCTAGTGTTAATATTGTGTTTCTGCTACTTTCAATGAACGATACGTTTGGATCTTTTCCAGAAAAGGATTTAACAGAAGTCTTTTTATATTCAACAGTTTTAATGCAGTTTAACTCGGTACTATTACAAATTTACAATTCTTTGGGTAAAGACTTTGTTTACAAATTATTAAATTTATGTTTATCAAAAATTAGTAACAGAATATCGTAGGATAGATTTGTTATGTTTCGGGTTTGAGAAACAAGATAAATTTATCAAAATATCAATAATACTAAAGTTTCAAATTTCTAGTATTATTTAGGTTTTAAAGTTATTTGAAAATGCATTGTTTTCATCGGACACTTGCCATCATTTATGTATATAAAAATATTTTTTTATAAATAAAGTTAAAGTTTTTTTTGTTGTTTTTTAAAACTTTTTTATATTATAATTTCATTACATGATAACGGGAGATGATTTATAATCACGAAACGTTGTGTGCTAGTTTTATGGTTCAATTAAACCATAGTAATAACCCAGTACTAGCTGAATAAAATAAGACAAAAACGCGTTTATTTTAATGGAGGGGTGGATTTTATTTATTAAATCGGTTCTATGGGACATTTTAAAGTCATACAAAAGATTTCTCATTATTTGAAGCTGAGTGTAATTTGATATTATCTATTAGTCTAATTTGTATTTGATTTTAAATATTTCCGTTTACATAACTCTTGTTAAAACATTAGTTACAAACAAAGTGATGTTTTCGTGTTTCTTACTTGCTTTACATGAACTTTTCTCTCTTTTATATCGCTTCCCTCAGGTGCTCGTTTATACCGAGTACGGCTATGGCATTCCCGAAGTGTTGTTGGATCTAAACTTTTCTTCATCTTGGTTATATCACAAGCTTTCATATTTCCTATCTAGACCAACTGCTGTCCTATTCAGACCCTGACGCTATTAGAGGATTCGAGGGCTACTAGCTTCTATTTAAGGCCTCTCCTCTTTTTTTCTCAATATGATGAAACGAAGAGATATTACAATATTTCATGTTTCAATCATCTGAAAAATTGTCACAGACTAATTTTAAAAAACCAAATCATATTGGATACATTTTATAAACAATAAATTTGATCGAAAAATGTTTGTGTTAGGTTATGTTTAAAATAATTTTGTTTAGAAATTTGGCAAAGTTGTTGGTCTTTATAAGAAGCATCTTTTTGTAACTTTTCATTGAAACCCCTACCACAAGTTTGGTACAATAACACACAAACAAATAAACTAAAATAAAATAATTATTTGCCCTATGTTAATATAGTTCTCTGATGTACATTTATTGTTTTCCTGAGAGTAAATTATTTCAGACCCCTCCGATGATGGTAACTTGGTTACCGCAATGTAAATCAGGGAACTATAATAACACAGGCCAAATATATTTTTAATTTTAGTTTATTTGTGTGTATGTGTTATTGTACAAAACTTGTGGTAGGGGTTTCATTGTTTTAAATTGTTTACATTCACCACAGTGCTCATTGAACATCTAATAATAGCTAATTGTATAAAAACATGTATGTGTAAACTTTGAGGTAAGGTAACAAATCACTAAACAAACCAATTACCTTCAAACTCGTCTTTTTTGTAATTTAATAATAAACATTTTTACTAACTATTTTTTCATAGATACTATAGAAACAAATGTTATTTTTAAATAATAAAAAATGGAAACATTTCGCAACGTAAATTTTTAATTACTCATAGAAATAGGAACAATTTTTTGTGTAACTTTAAAAAGTAGCTAATATTGTATTAATTAAATTATTTCCTCCTCCCCTCCTCTAGACCAAAAGTTTTTTATATAATGTTTTACTCGACTTTATTGCTCTTACATAATCGTACATTCTTTGAAATTTATATGATATGATCATTATATTCTAGAGTTTTTACTTCGTTGTGATTAAAGTGGTATTTGTTGACATTAATAGCTCTAAACACGTGTTTACTATTCCTTCAATTTTATCCAATCCTTTATAAATTAAACGTTATAAAAACACATCAGTGTTGTAAAATAAATATTAAAATATTAAACACAAATACATACTTATAATATTGTTCCTATAATTTTAAAACTTAGATTAAAACTAACGAAAAATCTATTTACACTAAATTGTAATTAAAAAATATAAAATCTAATATCTCCTACGTAGTATCAAAGGAACATTTAACCCAATGTCAAAGATCAAAATTAAACCCAGACTATCAGTTTTAACACTGGATATTCGTTATTACGCTAATCTGTTTCCCTTATATTATTAATCAGATAATTTAATACAATAAAAAACTATTAAAAATAATGTTTAAAATCTGTCACGAATCAATATTAAAAATTATTTTTCAATGTTTGACATAAATTTATTCCCCCAAGTATCCTTTATTTTTCTTTATCGTGAATTTTATTTCCTCCGTTTGGAGATTGTACTTTCGGAGAAAACCAATATTTGTGAATTTTGAAGATTTATAACCCAAAAACCCTGAGGTACTCTCTGTATTTCTGCATATTTTTTTAGGTAGTCTTGGGTTAGATACCTCTCTTTCACTTTTTCTATCAGGTCTCTTCTAAAAATCTTGTTCTCTTCCGAACATGGCGCTATTAAAAGGCAATGATGACTGAGAGGTTTTTTCCTTTAAAATACCAAAAAACATTAGTATATAAAGTAATGTATGATCAATAGTATTATTATTTCCAGGGTATCATAGCTGTCAACTCCATCTTATAAATTTAATTGGCCAGAGGTTTTCCCCTTTAAACAATTTCCCCTTTAAAAATTTGCAAGCAAAAGAAAATCTTGGTTTTGACGAATTTGTAAAATATAATCAACCTTGATTGCCTTTGAGTTTATTTTTCCAAATTTGAGTTTGTTTTGAAAATAGGTTTCCAAATTACTGATATTTTAATTTTTTTAAGAAATCTTCCATGGTTTATTTACTCATTATTAGAAATAACTTTTCGAATTGAGATATTGTTTGGAGTTGTCGAACGATAGGTTTTGTTGGGTTCTGGTTTAGCAAAATATTTAGATTCAAATTTGGGAAATATAATTTTGATTTTTATCAGTCAGGTTCCTCTTTAATTACGAATGATATGTAATTTTGTTTATTGGTGAGTGACACCGTTAGGATTTTTTTTTTCAGACTTCAGGAATCATTACCCGCCAAGATTAATTTTGAAAATATGTTTTTTTTATATGTTATGGTAATAGAACAGATATTCAGTGTTTAGGACATTTTGGTTCCTACCACCCTAGTAAAAAGCAATTTTCATTTAGCGTTACACAAACGTAATCTGAAAAGACCTCTCTAATAAAAATGACAAATTTGTAATATGTCGCCTCAGGAAATAAAATGTTTAAATTGGAAACCATTTAAAACTGCCTTAAAACATTGTTAATTATTCCTGTCAGAAATATATGTCACAGGTTACGGTAATGTAAAGTGTGAATAAGGGATAGAATAAATTGTAATCTTGATGTTGTCAAATATTTAATAGTATATTTCTTGTTTTTATTGTCTATAATTTTGTATTATCTTTTAGTTGCATGATTAATTATGATTTATATGATAATTCCATATACTAATTGTTCTTACTACAAGAGTGGTATATGAAAATTTAATTTCAATGATATAATTTGTTTAAATAAATTAGTCAACGAGATAAATTAAAATTTTCCCAGATAAAATAATAGATTTAAGTGGGAAAGCCTTAAATTATTTTTAATTAGAGATGTTTTATTCCTGTCAGCAATATATGTCACAGATGATTGGAATGTGAAGTGTCAATAATGGGTATATTTAATTATAATTTTGATGTTTTCAAATATTTTCATAGTATATCTCTTGTCTGCAAATTTTTTATTTAATTAATTACATGATGATGGTTTGTATATGACAATTTTATGTAACTCACTACATGGGCCATATATGAAACTTAATTGAAATGAAATGATATGAAATTGTTTGATATATATAATATGAAATGATATAAATTGTACATTGTTTATCTAAAATAGTCTACAAGATAAATTTTAAATTTCAGATTCTCCTTAAAAACAATTTTATTAAATCAATACATAAAATAATTTAAATTGATTATAAATGAAAAAATAAATAATTTGTTGTAACGATAAACAAAGAAAACAGAACGTTGAAGTAAAAAGCCAGAATAAAGGAGAAAGATTCGGGAATAGGCAAAGAGCAAGTGAGAGGGAGTGCTGGGCCTTATTTGTATGCAGGACACAACAATTTCACGTTAGGGCTGGCGAGTAGAAGGGAGGGGGTGCGGAGGGTAAAAAACTTAAGATCAATACTGTAGTGTTGTAGAAACGTCTTAAAGCCCACAACCACCCACAATGTAGGCTCTGCTCACTTGTGGAAAAAAAAAATAACAAAATAATAGTAATGAATATTTAGTGGTAGAACATTTTGTACGCTCGAGAACATGGGGTTTAAGCTGTGTTTTAAAGTCATTTCCTGGTGGAACATTTCTGAAACATTTGAAAAATTAAACAAAACAATAACGTGAAATAAAACACAATTTTTTTAAAAAATTGAAAATACGACTGCAGTCTTTAAATAATCGATTTTTGTTGATAGAGCGACTTTATGGAACAAGCTTTATAGTAATTTAAGCTCGTCTTAAAAATATGCATCATTAGATGGAATGAGTGACACTTGTGGAAAATTCAAATACCATATGAATGAAAACGTAATTTTTCGTAATATCAACTTTTTATCTCTATATAAAAGACCTCGTTTGTGTGTATATGTGTGTTTGTCCAGGTCGTTTTAAGGATCGTAACCAAATTCGGCAAAAGTGATTAATTAGTACAAGAGTGAGGTAACGTCATAAAAATTATTTCGATTGCTCGGATCTAAGGGGTGAAAATTGTGAATATTTATCTCAACATTAAATGTAATTTTCATGATTCTTAAATGTAATTACATCGTTACTATAGCAACCAATTTTGAAAATTTATAAACAGTTGATTGTAATATTGGAATGTTTATTAGGTTATGTTTTTTGTTCTCAATTGTAATACATAACAATTTATTGTATATTGTACTAAAACAAACTTAGAAATTTTATAAAAATTTCACTCTACACAGTCTGTTCAGCAAGGTTTGGACATTTAATAACGAGTTTTTCTCATTAAATTGAAGTATTTATAGCTTATTTTTTTAAATTATAACTTAATGAAAGAGTGTTGTATTAGTGTCATCCCATCCTTGCAGCTTAACTTGAAATTTTAAGACATTCTCAAAAGAGATTTAAGCTTAAAAACTATCATGCATTTCACATTCCAATTGATTTCTTCTTATTTATTAAAGATACTTTATTTTTTTTTTAATTTAATCGTTTGTCTTAAATATATAACTAAATTGTAAACTTTTTTTATTTTATTGTAATCCCCGGGAAAGCCGGTTAGTTCTGCTATATATATATATATATATATATATATATATATATATATATATATATATATATATCCTTATTATTTACTATCTTTTACTTTTGTACTTCTATTTTCGTGTTTAATATAATATAAGAGGTAAACACTTTTTTTGAAATAAGTTACCATTTCCTTTTTGTTTTGTTAAAACATTGCACTTGTTGCATTATAATAACCCTATACTTTTTATTCCTGAGTATAATGTAGTGGAGTTGGACTTGGGGCGTGACCCATAGGGTTCTTCTCGATGACTCTGTGAAGCTTTAGTCTTGCTAGTCACAGTTCAGTGTCATAAGTATTTGTGTACTTGTAACAACTTAGGATGATGACGTAGTCATTGAAACGTCATTTGTATTTGTATTGCACAAGTAAAGTTATTGTGGACGATTGTGTTTTCATTCATTCTGTGATAATATTAGATTTTTTATAAACTTTTTTCAAAAATTTTAATTAACTCTCCTCCTACTATAAAAAAAACTCTGAAATGATAAAGTGATATATTTTCTTTAAATATTGTTAGATGTTAGCGAATATTCGTTTTTTTGTAATTGGTTTCGTTAATTGGTGTGTGGGAAATTTTGTACACAGATTTCTATTAGTTTTTTGTGTGTTTTAATTAATTTGAAATTAGCACATTTAAGGACTCAGGGTAATGAGTATAAGGTTGGCAATACCGAGGAATTTAGCTAAATCTACATTTTTTGGTTAAATCCCTCTATCTTATCTTTCTTATAAAGTCTCTCTTGACCAATACTTGTATTTTTAACCCTGATAGTATTCGATGGCTAGCGGTCGTTATTTGATGTTCTTTTCTTTTAGAAGAAGAGTTTATCACCTTTAAAAAAATTATGGAAGGAACAATAATAATTAGATTATTAAGATAGGACGAATTCTGAACTGCAAAGTTTCATTACGGTAACGATGGAACTGTTTGATACTTACATGTTTAAGATAAGGAAGTAGATAAAAACTATTCCAGGTAGATAATTAGGGTCAGAACCTAGCCTATGAAGGTATCTTGGACAATAGAGTTATTTAATAAAACAAAATCATAGTCTCATGTGCCTTCAGGATTCTCAGACAATCTATGCATTTTAATGTTATTTCTTGTTGAAACTCCATATTCAAGGATTAAATAAAACAATAAAGCTAAAGTTTCAAAATTATTTTAATGATATAAATTACAATTGTTTCGCCTTGCGGCATCATCGGGCAACTGTCTTTAGCTTTATTGCTTTATTTAATCCCTTAATCTATGAATTGTTGTTCACTACAAACTAGGCGAAATTCTAATACAAAACTGTCCATCATAAAATTGTACATAGGAACATTAAATTACAAAATTTCTTACTTAAAAAGTGCTTATTTAAATGAAAATAAATTTAAAGAGTCATATGAAATTGGGGTTTCAAAGACCTTAAAAGTTTTATATATACTATTCGTATCTGTCAAATGTCGTAACTGATAAGCACTGAACAGAGCTGCACCTCATCTTTCCAAATCAGTTTTAGAAGAAATAAACCAGAAGGAGGTACCTCAAAAGTGTAACAATGTTAAACATAATTTATTTATTATATGATGTGTACAAAAAATGTATAAAAATATGTGTTACAAGTGTTGTGTATTTATAAGTGTTTGATGGACATAACAGCTGGCCTAATGATGCTGCCTGTGGCAGCGAAACATGTAGCCACGAGAAAGTAAAGTTAAAATAAAATAAAGACTACATTTGACAGATACGAATAGTATATATAAAATAAAAATATATGTAGTTCTAGGGATGTTCAACAATGAATACCTTAAAAGTATTACACCGCTCTTCTTCCTATGAAGATATATGAGTCCTTCTATCATAGATGATGACGATGATGTAAAAGTTATATTACTCAAAATTATTTACCTCCAAACTAAAATTCCTAAAGTTTGAATTTATAATACAAAATATTAACAAAAATAGTTGGCACATCGTCTCAGTGTATGTGTGTTGCTTAGATGTTGTAGAGAGATACTAAATGTACGAGAGTTATTGTTAAACTTCTTGATATTTTATTACATGTGTATAGGGTTATCTTCGTTATTATTGTTAGTTTTTATTTATTAACAAATATTTGTATTGTTTTTAATATTTTCACGGCTGTCTTGTCCATTCATTTTTACTCTTTTGTTTTTCCTCCTTGTAAATACTCTGTAACACAAAAAACGAATTGGTTCTTGAAGTTGCAAACTATATTCTTTAAAATTAGTCATTTTGTTTTCAAAATGTTATTAATTATAACCTAGTTACAATTTGGTATTAGAGTGTATGTATTTTGTAAAATATGAAAACTATTCTTAACTATTTATATCCCTAAGATGTTCACGATACGTACATGGCAATCCAGAGATATCCTAGCTGGTTCTACACTTACTCAGTATACAAAGTATCTTATAAGCAAAAAATTTAGATCTCCGATTTTGACTGATCTTCCGTTTCAATACCTCAATAAATTGAAAAATGACCTTTTCTCCTTGTTGTTTGTAGGCCTACTAAGTACGATAGCGACTACAAAAACTAAGATAGAAACTCGAAAGTTTATTTAAGAGAAATTCAGAAAAATCGAATTAAAAATGTCAAGAAAAAGTTTTGTTCATATCTCATGTATTATTCAAATTATAGCACATAACATTTAATGAAAATCTGCATATTTTAATTCTGTGTCTAATTGCACCAATCCCACCTCCCTACGACAACAAGTAAAGTTATTTTCAAAAAAGTAATTTTTAAACACTGTCCTACCAAGAAAATGTGATATTGGTAAAATAATGGGACTGCATCACCGGCATGATCAGAGCTAGTGAAGTTTACATCAAATGTGCTTCGAGAAGTGCTATGGGCGAGACACTGACACGAGCGAAGCGAGTGGTGACTTCGTATACACAACTAAGCCTATCCGAGTACAACAGTTTTAAACACACTTACCTTACTGGATAAGATTCCTTGATCTACCAATACAATTAAAAATTTCCTACAAGGCTCAGGAAACCAACTTTTGAGGATTAGATTAAGAAGCCCTGTATGGGTAAGTACCATGATAGCGCCTAACAATTTCTTCCTTTATTGTACAATATTTTGGGGTTTCATTCTTATTTTTAAGTGAATATATATGTTTCTGTGAAGCGTTATGAAGGAATAAATTAAATAAACATTACGTAGCTGGTATCAAACAATATAATTTAATCAAAATATGTATTTTTCCTTTACATTTCAGATAACCGTGACTTTGGCATTTCGTTGCGTTTATTCTAGATTTTACTGTAATATTTCTACAAATTATGTGTTTGTTATGTAAATATTATATTTTAGGCACAATTACCTAAATCTTTCACCTTGATAACTAGGCCCAACTAATGATATTTTTTCGTGTTTAAACCGAATGTTTCCAGTTTTATCAATTCCTCTGATTTCCATCGAGGTCAATGAACACAAAACTTGTGACTCAATATCATGTTTAGAGAACTGATTCCGGTTCTGAACAACCCTGATAAGTCAAGATTAATAAAATATTAAGGCTGGAGAATAATATTTGGCTGGTGATTTAATTTAGTTGGAGCGTGCCGAAGTTTGAATTGGAAATAAATACACGCGAATACAAATATACAAGCACATAAGATCACAAGATTTATTTTCAGAAAACAAGAATTGAAATTATATTTCTTTATGGAATATTTTTATGTTATACATTTCTGGATAAGGTTTTATCATGCGATTTATTCAGTTTAAATATCTGCTCTAGGCCTACTATACAATCTATTTAATTTTAATAAGTAAAACAATTTCATACTAGCAATAAATTTTTAGAGTCTCATTTATAACTAGTACGGATATGGAAATCATGACGTAACCAAGCCGAATCTATAGATTTCTTCATTTGGTCTTGGGTTAGATCCCTCTCTTTCATTTGTTCTATCAGCTGTCTAGATCAATTATTGTTATCTTTGAGTTGTGTGAAAAGGTTTGATGAGAAGAGGAAAATAGTGGGAAAAAAACATAAATTTACTTTAACCAATCCAAAATAACTCCCGTTCAAAGTTAAAAACATAAATCGCCATTTTAAATATACTTTGGTTACCATTTAAACAAACAAACTCTTTATGTTTAAATTTCCCTCTACAGTGGTAATTTAGAGATCACATTTGAAAGTAACAAGACAAGAAGAATTTTAATTATAATACATAAGGAATTAACCAGAAATTTTAATTATTGCCTGTTATAGATAAGGTTCGAGATAAAAACTGGTATAGGTACATTATTTGACTGTCAGCTATTGAGGTTTTCTTAAACAAGAGGGATTATTTAATGAAACGAATTATGGACTCGACTATGTATTGAATGCTCATGAAGAGAATCCACTCATTTTCACCACTCTTATTGGTCGAATTTCAAGTTCATTCCATCGTTAAATATCCTTTAATAAGCCATTTTAATGTATTTTTAAATTTTGTAATAATTATTAAAAATTAAGCGATTTTTAACCTCACTTTTAAAACACTTCTGGTTTACTTCTAATCCAGCCGGCATAGCTTTGTATCCTTCGTAAGGCACAGGACTTCTCTAGTTTATCTGCATTTCCAGGAGTAGACCGACTGAAGAGTCGTCTATATTGCTCCAATAGTCCACATTTCAGGAGTAAATAGTCTTCCGTTTCGTTTCGCAAATCCTACATTCCAAACCACTAAACCAATATTGGTTCGACTATAATTGTCTAGTAAAAAAATCAATTAAATCATTATATTTTGTTGTTGTTATAAACTACAGTGCACCTTTAAGAAAAATACTTTGTGCTTGTTTTAAAATTATCAGGTTGTCATTTTAAATTGTTTCAAAAGTATTATATTTCATTCTACTTCTCAAGACATTTAAAATTATATTGTACAAAACATGGCTTCCAATTGAAGATACTTTAGTTGACCCCTCCCCCCCCCACAAATGCGATCTGAACGTAAGACCCAAAGTTTAACAAAACCATATTGGTACTCACTCAACCCCACCATATAATATAATAACAGATTATCTAAATATAATATCCAAAAGTTGTTTTCTTGAACTTTGTAGGTATATTGAATTGTATTGGTAGATCAAAAAGTCTTACCCATAAGGGTAAGTTTATTTAAAAGAGTTGTTTTAAAACAGCTGGTTTCTGATTCTCGTAATTGTAAGGCTACTTTCTTAACGGCGGCTAGACTCAAACGGGCCTAATATATTTGTATGTATTAAAAGGTTTCCACTCGCTTAGATCATGTCTGTATCTCGACTTCGGCAGATATCGATGCTGTACATAAGTGAAAGATCCTTCATTCGCTACGCTCGTGTCGGTGACTCGCCTCTCCCGGATCTTGTAACTAAACAAACATTTTTTTTTTTGTTAAATCAAGGTTTTAAATTACATTTTAATTTTATTTTGTTGTTAGGGAGGAAAAAATGCATACTTATACAGATCTCTCTCCAGAGAGATACTGCGGGACTCTCCCCGAAGGGCATACTCACTAAAAATACCTCCCCTCTCCCCCACGGATATGCACTGGGGAGAGCGAATAGCAGCATCTAGGGAACTCCCTAATGGCTGCGGCTGCAAACTGGGTACTTCACTAGAACTAACAATAAGATTAAGAGGCATGCAAGTTAGAGGCACGGACTGTGATTGGAATCGCAGCAGGTAAATTCCTATGGCGGATCATCCAAGATGGCGGCAGGCCGAGGCCTGCCGTCTTCAATGATGCCGAGTCTCTTGCAGATATCTGAGATTCCTTGGAATCTCGAATTTTGGGCACTCTAGGGTAGAGTTGCCAGCTGACCCTAGAATGGTGGCGTTGCTCACAAACCAAGGTTGGCGAGTGTTTCTGCGCAGAACTGTTGCTTGAAGTCTCTCTAATATCTTCTTGCCCGATTTGCTGGCCAGCGCCCACCAAGCCGTGGACGCGTACATCAGCACGGACTGCACTAAATAACTTTGCTGTTTTTAATCGTAGACATGTCGGGTTGCTGCCATTAGATACAGAATGTTAATGTGCAAATATTAATTTAATTAAGTGTGTTATAAGTTAAATACCACACGAGATACGAACAAAACTCTTAAAAATGACCGCAATTTGTACATTTTCATTTAGATTTTTCTGAGTTTAAATATCATTTTATAAGAGCACATTTTAATCTGCTACACCAAATTTCATGCTCCTCTTTGACATTTTATGGTCATAAATGGACATCCCTGAACGACGACGGCCGAATAGGATATCACAAATCACTTTTTACGTTTTCTGGAGCAATACAGAAAAAAATATACGTCGACAATATTTGCAATTTCTAAACTTACCCTAGAGTTCCGTAGGTAAATAATAACTTTGTTTCAAATTACTCTAATGGATTGGATCAGTGCACATTTCATGGTGACATGACTCGACGTTTCTATGAAGGAAATCGCAATAAATAGATTGCCTCTATTAGAAAGTTCCTAATAACATCTCAGACTCATAAAACAGAAATATACCTCATATCTGCCTTCCCACTTTACATTTCCTTTATTACTGCTATCAGACAAACTTCCTACAAACACAAGTCTCTCGTACCGAAGATTATAAATCTCCAAGTTTAAATAGTAAAAAACATAATCCATATGCATTACGTGCTTTATTGGAAGTAATATAGAAACTTTAATGTGTGGACATTTAATAATGTGTTGCATTTTCGCTTCATTGAATGAATATATTAGGATAAAATATATCATGTACAATGTTTGTGTTTTTCTGTAAGTTGTGTTGTGATTAGTGGTGAGAAAGATCCTAAATATTTGAGTAATGTTGATAAATTACTACAATGAGTAAGTGGACAAATTATATTCTTCTTATCTTTGTGTTCACAAGAAAAATCACATATTTACGTATACACGAGTATTTTTATTTAGTACAGATTTTCGTCAAATTTTGCTTATACGCTGTTTCTAGGAGGCTGTTCTTCATATTTATACCTTCTAAGCAAGCTAGAGTTGAAAAACTAACATGAGCGAAGCAAGTGATAACTTCTTTAATATACACATATCTACGAAGACCGTTAGAAGACCGACGTCAAAAAAGAATTGAATACACAATTAAACTTTTATAAAATTTGTAACAATAATTGTTTTAAACAACATTATCCTACTGCATAAAACTCCTTGATCTACTATTAAAATTTTACAATTTTCTACAACTCCAAAGAGACCAACTTTTGGGTATTAAATTTAGAAAATCTCCTTCTATTAGATTGTACGATGGGGCTGGGTAAGTACAATAATGGCGTCTGCAACTTGTTTGTTTTTTATCTCGAATACTGAAACAACTGGAGTAAATACCTAAAATATAAAATTTAGAAATCTGCCTGTATTACATTGTATAATGGGGCTGGGTAAGTACCATAATTGTTCCTATCAAGTTGTTTGTTTTCACAAAGAGTACTAGAAGAACTGTAATAAATACTAAGGCGTCCAACTGTAAGAAATTAACATAAACAATAAAATTAACAAATCATAACTTTCCTGTTTAAAAATTTGGCCGGCAAACGAACTTTTTCGTTTTTGATAGTAATGAAACTTTCGTATATAGCCAACTTTATATGAAACTGACTATAGCGTTGTTCTCATACAGACAGATATACGGGCTGACATGTCAAAGAAAGCAGAAATGTCACTGAAGGAGAACATCTGTTTCAATTCCATTACTTCCTCACATAATTTCAATATTTTTCCATTTCCTTCTCACACCAAACACTATAATTTCGTCCAACCGTCATTTGCGTATTTATTTAGTCAAGAGATTCCAAACTATATTTCGATGAAAAGAACAGACAATCACGTTCACCCCACCTACGTCAACGACGCAATGATTACATAAGCCACGACACCTTACAGGATATAGGGGGTGTTCCATAACCCAGGTGTCCTCAGATCCACGCCCCGTCCTTTACCATTGTATTAGACACACCTTCGCGTGGGTTGGGTTCCAAAGAATCGAACTATGATGTTTTCTTGAGTCTCGAATTGAGCGGAAGAGACCCATTGTATCGATCTTACAAATAACTATTACTTATGTTCTATTCAAATTATAAGGAATATTCTTTAGTTGGAAATATTTTAAACTATTTATTGCCGGTTTCGTCAGACTACATTATTGGTAGGTTTTAATTAAAATTTAGGCTATTAAATACAAATAGTTTAATTACAATACACTTAAGCTTTTTTCAACTAAAAGTTTAAAAACTTTCTCACTTAAACTTTTTTGTAAATAAATACAATTATTTAATATAAATAAAACCTATTTCTAGTTAGCTCGGCAGCTACGATCTCCCAAGGTTTGTAGAGTTTATAATAAGAACAATAACAAGTAGATACATTATCTATAGTTTTATATTACGCCTATCGTTCAATTTATTCCATTAATCTATGTCAATTAATCCCAAATTAATCATTTCCTGTGTAGCTTGGAAGTACAGCAATAATGTTTTATAAAATTAAAATAATTCCAAACTCGAAAAACTCCTCGATAATGTAAGACAAACATCGGTTCAACGGTTTCTATAATAGTTGCACATATAGCGGCTTATAATCGTAGAGATAATTTTTAATACTATTTACTTGTAAATTAAAAAACTTCGTTTATTGTTAACTTATTTGTACACGATATATGAAAATGAGAAGAACAATTATAATTATATAAGTTTTAAATGTAATAAGTCTCAAATAATTGTTTAAGTTTTCAGTAATTAATTATGAAAATTTCTGTGTTTTATCAAATTAGTCAAAACTGTATATTTCTTTGTAGCTGTACTACGTTCCTATTATGTTCTAAGAAGTTTACTACGTATTAATACGTAATATTTATTAAGTATTTTAAAATTTCATTTTGTTTTGTGTATTTCAAAATAACTGATACAGCTATATTTTTCTGTAGAATTGATAAACATAAATTTTAATGTCAAATATTGTCCAGAGCCTCAAAAATTGTAGAAATACAGATGAGTATGGATTGTTAAACAAGTAAAGTTTTAGCAAAATTGACAAAGATATATATATATATAGTATATATTTTTTAAATATTTATTTCTAAGTATACTTATGTATTACTAGTAAATTGATGTATGATATATTTTTTATATTTTTTACGAAACGAATTTTTGTGAATATTTTAAAGCTGACACATAAGGTGATATGTAAATTCCACATCTAAACGAGGTAAAAACTTCTACAGAGCCTCAATAAATCTGCAATACTAAAATAATAATAATAATAAACACATTTTTAACGATTTCTTATAAATTAATTGTATTATCTATTCTTACCTTTTTTTACCTCTGTCTAGAATACAATTTTGAAGTTAAAGTTACCATTTCACAATGAAATTGTCATCATCATATTTCTTCCATCAACTAATATGCTTTGTTACTTTGTATAAAACACAACACATATTTCTAATGTGAAAAAATGAGTTGAAAAGATGTGTTTCTAATATTTTGATGGGTTTTATTGTTTGGAAGGGGGGAGAGGAAAGGTGAAAATAAAAATGTAAAATTCGAGCTTATTACTGGTAATGGATAAAAATTTGAAAAACAAATGAATCATTTTGGCTGTACAATAAATACATCGTAACAGTTTTGTGGGAATTTAAAACAGTTTGTTAAGTACATTATCCCAAAATTCCACTTCAATCAAACAAAATATTTCATCGTTTTATTAAAATACACAAACAATGATAAAGACATCAATTCTTAAACAGCCCGAAGGGGGGCTGAGAATCGCGTGAGTACCTTTACTTAACTTTAATAATAAAATGAGCTCATTTATAAAAGGTTACGCCCCCTTGGGTGAACAGGTGTGATGACATGTATATACTTTGTCTCTTTGAAGGGTTAAAGAGCTTTGGGGAAACCGTTTTATATCTACTTGTGAAAACGCAATGTCTTTACTTTGTTTGCAAACTTAACTTTAGATTTGTCAGTTCAGATTTAATAATTTCATGAATTGTTTAGTCAAATTGTGATTATGTCACATTTGAGATTTATAAGTAGCAGTTTAAAGTTGTTTTAACAAGGCTATTTTAAAGTTATTACAAATACGTTTTCGGTACTTGATTTTTTTTTTTACTTCCACTATACTATATTGTGCAAATTGTTGTACAAATATTAATTTCAAAAAATATTATTGATGGTCATAGTTTTTTTTAAAACTACACTTGAAACTCTAGAGGGTTTGCAAACTTCTCTTTTGTTAGTGAAATTTAATTTAGGAACGCATGCATTTACAGTTTGAGTGCAGTGAAATATTGAGAGTTTGAACACAAATTTTATTTTAAAAATGAATGATCTTATATAAAATAAACACATAGAAACACAAATGGGTGTTGAACAGATTATCGCCTCCCCTTTAAATTTAAAGTACTTTATATACTTTTAGAGCTCGAAAAAACGTATTCAAGAGTCCCTTGTGTTTGATCGTGATCCTTTCTGGTATTATATTTGTTCCTTCAGAAATGGCTAATTAATTTAATTCTTGAAAGAAAATACGTACATGAAGTATGAAGCAAAGGGCGTATTTTGGTTTTATACCTTTGTAGTGAGAACGTCTTGGGTTATGGAGTAATTGTATATTGCCGAGGACAGTGACAATCCTGGTAGGAAATCATCGAATGAGTAGTCATGGAGTTAGAGATACGTTTATTAGCTCCTGTTGCAGCCTTATACTACTGTTAATATCGTTGCAGTGGTCATAAAAACACTGGCATGACTGCTAAATTGCTTCCATACCGTGGATCTATGGATGTTAAAAGGAATTGATACTCTAGAATCACGACTATGGTTACAACCATATGAGAGTGCATTACTTGACTATAGGGAATCGAGCTCCAAACCATGCGAACTGAACGAGTTTACAAACGGATCTGGAATAATGAGTGAAACAATAGCTGGGATCTGTGGAGACATTTCTGATAAATAATATTGCTTATGATGGTGTTTCGGCCTATTGGATTGTGTCTGAAAAACCTTGGAAGGATGTATAAAGACGCATGTATACTGATAGTCAGAGGGTTTTAAAAGACCTTGATTCTAACGAAAGAATCACATTAATGCTCAAGAATGTAATACTTTTCCTGGTTCCTAGATATACTGGGATCAATGGAGATGTATGTGTCGACGTACAGCCCAAAGAAACTCATAGATAGTTCCGTGTGATAGATAGAATGAGTATGGACATCATCAGCCCTTGGACTCGGAAAGAACACGAGAGAGGGGGGACGAGTATCTCAGGATAAAGGATAAGTAAACTTTCATTTCTTGTTCTCTCTAAACAAATTGCATTTGATTGGTTGTAGGAGTCATTAGAGAACACGGTCATCTGAGAATAAATATCCACAATGAGATACTGTGAGAGAAATATGGCCTACAATAGTACAAGACAGGGCAACTGATATGTGAATGAAAACGTCTTGGTTCGGCAATGGACTGTGATTTTTAGTTTTTGACAAAGATACAGATATCACTCAATACAACCCTGACCTTGACGGGAAGACGGGGGGGATGTTTAGAAGAGCAATAAGCTTTTGAAAGGGATAAACTGGCCATTTGAGGAAGAAGAAATTATTTACTTTAAATTTAACAAATTAGGAAATATATAATTCTTAAAACAAAATTTACCCCATCGATTTTTACGAAAAAAAAAATTGATAGTAGATCAGATTAAGTATCAAATTTAAACTTTTAAAATGTAGAATATAAACTAATATATGTTGGGGGGGATTATTAGAAACTTTATGTTTTTCCATTTTAAACAGTTCTAACACCCGTTCGGTAATTTACAGTGTCCATGGTTTTCACCAAACAAAGGTTGTGTTTGTCGTTTTCCCAGGAACCTAGAGTATTCATCTTTTCCTTCCACCCGATATCAAAAATATCCATTAATATTTGGCGCAATTTAGGAAAAAATAGAAATAATTCACTTTTAGTTTTTTGGGATTAATAGAACTGTAACTTATACATTTACAAGGGTTTGTTGTATAAAATATAATTGCAACCGACATATTCAAATAATGTTTTACAATTATTATTCTGGAACTTGTATCGTTTTTCTCCACAAAATCAAAATTGATTTGGTTTAGCCACGGTTTTCTGTTTGATTATTTTTGAACTGAACCAAATTCTATTCTACTCGAAATGAATATGTTATACGACTTTTCAGCGAACTATTAATGTGGGGTCAGTGTATTAAATTTCCATCATTGGATTGATGCTGGGTCAACATCGAAACTTGTTACCACCCTTGAATATTGAACCTGAGATCTATTCCACACCAAGAAAGAACGCTAGCAACTAGACTAACTAGAGCCATGTATCCGAAGTCTAAATAGTACGTTTAAAACCTCCAATATTTAGAGGTCTATAAACTTAATTTAGTTAAAAATAGTTTATGTGGAATATCTGTAAATAAAATCTCAAACAAACTTTCATCGCCCATACTAAGATGTATTTGGATAATATTTATTTCTTTTTAAACGAAATAATGGGATTTTTTCGTGAAGAATAGTTTAATTAATAATCTACGAGTTCTGAGAATTGCGTTAGAGTTGTTTCAACCCCTGTCTTCTAACTGTGTGTGTCAGTATGTCACTATGCTTGTCTCAGCTTCCCTTCCTTTATTTTAATTTTAGTGCATCAGTAATTTTAAACAAGATTGAGGGCGGAACACGATTTCAGCTGACGTTGATATTTATATTATAGTACATAAACTTTTCTATGAAATAGCAATAAAATTATGTAAAGTATGATTTAGGGTTAGTAAGATAATTCTAAGGACATTTTTTCTGTTTTTTTCATGTGATTTCATTTTGGTATTTCTCCAGTACCGCCAATAGAATCTGTTGTGAAATATTTTAGAAATTTACGTTTAACTAGAATTCCTCCAAGTAGATTTTTTAAAATCATCATCCCCGTAGGGTTCAGAGGTCCTTTCAAGGATGCTGAGTCACAATCCAGCAAACACCTTCCATTCAGAAAGGAATACCCTATCTGTTCCATAAAAGCAGAACCAAACAAATGTCTCGTTCTACTCACAAACAATTTATCTCACTGTACACATTTAGTCCAGAATTAAAGTTACTTTATTCTTTTAGTATAAGAGAACAGGATGAACTGCCTCGCCTCAGCGAAGAATCTACATTTATCGGTTCAGAACCTCAGATGTTCTTTTTCGAATATCCATAGGA
Organism: Aphrophora alni; assembly: GCA_963513935.1. NCBI lineage: Eukaryota > Metazoa > Arthropoda > Insecta > Hemiptera > Aphrophoridae > Aphrophora > Aphrophora alni. Next base: position 71,255,963 of record OY740775.1, read on the forward strand.
ATATTCTGCATCGTAAAGATCTGTTTTACGTGTTCACCTAAAGCATTTTGCCTTCAGTACCTTTTGTTAATATCGCAATACGGTATTATGGATCTCCCGTTAAGGATGTGCCGCGTTAGAAGTGTTTCCAGCATTCTTCTTCATTCCGTGAGATTAAAACGTTTTCCAGTATATCTAGGTACTTCAACCCGCTGATGTGTTCTCTTATAAAAACAAGATCCGTAAAATGTCCTTAAAATGTCCGTAAAATGTTTTCTTGCTGAACCCACGAAAAACGTTAACTTTTGGGCTGTCACGAATATGTTCCAAAGATTGCCGTGGATTTTCACTGCCCCAAATCCGACAGTTTTTTTTCCACTTGACCACTTACATGGAAAGTCAACTCATCACTGAAGTTTATGTTACCCAATGAAATCCGCATCTTCGTCCAATCGATGTAACATTTCCGCACAAAACTCGAACCCGATTCTATTTTTCTTTTTACAGTTTGAGATGTAAACGTTTCTCAACACACGCCAAACAGTCGCACGTGGAACCACTAGAAGCACACCGGGTATATTACGAAGGAGTATTAACAAAGCTTTGCCTCCCTACGGCATCGTTACACTCACGGAGAGGTCGGGAAGATCTCTTAACACTCGGAACACTTACGCCATGGTAGGCCTACTTGGAGGATCTACTCTATTGCGTTGCACAATTGTCGCAGACTTCGAATCTTCAAACCAAAACACACAACAAACGCGTTCGGGACCATCTTTGTTACAACTGTTGCTAGCGTTTACGGTGGTACTATTAAGTACTATTCACTACCTGTGTCAAAACGTGATATACAAAATGATACTTACAAAATGACACCAAATAGTCTGAATAAATTTATATGATTTACAAAGCCTACGAAGCACTTTGTTTAGATAAATAAAAAGTTGGTAATCGTGTTCAATTATATATGTTTACAGAGTATAATTTCAATAAAATACTTGAGCTTACTTTCTTTAATTTTGTTTTGTTGGAATATTGTGAACATATCTCGAAATTTTTAATTAAATTACGACGATACATACAATAATATCATACAGGAAACATCTTTAAACAATTTCTATAACCATATGTTTATTGAGAATGCCTTATAAACGTTTATTAATCAATATTTCCAGAAATTCAAGAATCGCACAAGGAAACTATTGCATTTCTTAAAATTGGGCAAAATGAAGTTGGTAACTATAATTTTTTTAAATTAGAAGGGGAGGTTTTGTAAAATAACAGGGAGTAAACTTATAAATATTTTAAGCCTGAAAAAATATGATTCGACTTAAGTAAAATAGCTTCCAATTAGTGAAGTGGTAACACTTTGTTTTGCAACACAAGAAAGCCAATTATCGTGATGGATATTGAATTTAAGAGAGCTTTTCCAACATTTTAAGCTTCAATAAAGGGAGGTAGATAGATCTTTATACATGGGTCGAACCTAGAACGATCAGGGTTTCTCTACCACTTAAAAATAAAATAAATACAATCAAAATATACGAAAATTAAAACTGAAATTACAAAATACACCATTAAAATTATAGAGTACCTCGACCTCTCAACCCTAAATAATAATAATAATAATAATAAAATATATAGTTTATAAGTAACTTATTTTATAATTTGTGAAATAAACCATGAGGAATATATTTTTTTTAATTTGTGATATTTTAATTATAAGCACCATACTTTAAAAATAATTTAAAAATAATATCAATTCAAAAACTTTAAATTAAGGATATTAATAAAAGTTTTCTAAAATAAATAATAAAATAAAGAATCAAACAATTCTAAGATGAAGAAAATTATGATTCCGTATCTGTAAGTACTGGTTTTTATACAAAATCCCACACTTTTGTTGTAAGGAAACCAAAGATAAATTATAAGGATGCAGGAATTCGTGGTATTATTATATTGAATTAAAAATAAAACTTTTATTTATACTGAACTCTGTAGGAAGTCTGTCTTTCCATCTTCTTTTTCCAAAGATGTTTTCGGCTGCTTTTCCCACATAAAACATTCAATATAAACTCCATAATACTAACTTTGAAGCATTTAAAATATTTTGTTTACCACTCACATTAAAATTGATCAACATACAAATTTTAAACCTGATGAAAGTCATGCTACACATCATTTAAGTCCATATTTCACTCTATAAAACGATAAAACAAATCGAACTAAAAAATTCTCTACTTTTTCCAAAATATTTCCAATTTGGATTGGTTCCTGATTATAAATCCGAATACAAACTGAATTTTTAAAAAAAAAAATCATATTTATTTGATTCAAATCATATGCGTTTTTAATTAAAATTATAAAATATACACTCCAAAAAATTTAAAAAATGGTGTTTACCAAATGTACTCTAATTTTAAATTTTAAAGTTAACCTCCATAAATCAGTCAAAATTGTCAAATGTCTCAAACTGTACATACGTGGATAAATTAAAATTCATTCAGTATATTTTTACAAAGACTTTTTTTTGTTCAAAGTTAAAAACCTCTTGGGTATCATCTTCTTGTAAAAAAAAAGAGAAGGAAATACCCTTTGAAAAGGACTTCTAACCCTAGAATACTCTAGTAGTAGAGTCAGGGTCACGAGAAACCAAGAGTTGGTATAAGAGAGACCTGATAATAAAAATATAGGAGAGGTATATAAACCAAGAAAAATGTGTATATACATCTAGTATCCCACGAGATTTCTAAGCTCTCATTCATAAATGAGCCTCTGTTTTAAACATCCATGTGAAAAACATTTTAACGTAATAATATCATAATAAAATCCATAAAGTAACTTTAAGGTTTTACATGTACACGGATCTAAAAGTAAAAGTAAAAAACCTAACATGCTTCTATTCCAATGAAGAGTACAGCTTTCTTTATGTATGACATTTACACCAACAACACTAGCCTAACCTTCATTACAACTATATATTTGCATACATGAATAGAAGACAAGTGAAATATTCCAACAGGTTGAATGCTTATCCAGCTTAATTGTCAGATGTATTCATTAAGATAGGTTCAGAATCATTTAAATACTTGAAATAATAATTTACAATCGTAAATCATTTTAAAATGTGATCGGATAATTAAAATACAGCGCGAAATCAAAATCACTGAATGAAATCTAAAGTCGTTTGCTCGTTTATCAGAGTGAGGATCATTTGAAATAATTATCGACTCTATTTGACTTGAATATGTCGATTTATTACATTTAACAGTTTCAATCTGTGAATTAGAATGTTGTAGTGTGGTTGAGCGGTAGCAGTAGAACAAACATGGGGTATTCATTTTACTGAAAATAAATTACAACGCCCAATTAATTTTCACAATATTGAGATATTTGAATTTTTTGCGGCAATGTCTCTAGGTTAGACGGGGCAACCTAAGAAAGCACAGATTTAGGTTATTTTAATTGGTGCAGGCTATTGAATGGAGGGTTAATCAAAAATTTCAAATGACAGGTATAGACTTCCTAAGTACATATGGGCACGTATACCTAACTTCAAACGTCTCTGTGAGACAAGAAAAATGGCAAAAAAATTAAATTCTGATAACCCAAAACAAAATGGCGGTCAAAAGAGTTGTTTTCTTTACCACCCTATGTACGGATTATCGACTTTGAAGGCAAGACGATCGATGTCTCTAAATGTTAGTTCACTGCTTCAAATAAAAACAAGACCTCCATGTTTTGTAGGGAATCTCTTAAATCAGTAAAAATTCTAACCTAAAAAATAACCTAACCTAAAATTTAGAAAAGACAAAATTTTCCCTTTTTATTGACAAACAATTTTAGTGTCGTAATTTTACGAATTTTTTCGTAATTTTACTGTAGCTTATAGGATAATTGAGTCAGAAAAAAAAAAACACAATTTGTTGATAATTGTCTAAAACACTCTAAATTAGGCTAAAAGCAAAATATTTTTGAATAGGTACTGATAATATTTATAACAATAACAAAAACCGTGGATCTAATTTCAATTGATAAATTTCGTCTTAATTTTGAAAGTAAATAATATCGTACCAAACAGCTGATTTTATCAACTAATTTTATTTCTAATATTACAGAAGAGCTCGTAGACCTACATTAAAAGAAAAACATTATTAACAAAATTTAACAAAACATTAATCGAAGACTGCATTAAAAACTAAAGATTTCGTAACAAGAATTTTTATAAAGTTAATTATTTTCAAGATATTCGACGGTGAAAATATTAAACGACAGCCATTTAGAAAATATTCCATTAAATTATTTGTTTTTTGGTACATAGGCTATATTTTAATGATATACATAAAAAATGTGTGCACCAAACCTAATCTCAATACCCTTTCTATTTTCAAAGTTATAAAGGTATTTTTTGTAAAAAACAAAATGGTGAATAGACGGGAAAATAAGCAAGGTAGGACTATATGTTATATTTCTAGTTTACGCTCTTCTTTTCCAGACTTTGATGTCCATTTTTTCTCCTCCACATGGTTTTACCATCCTTTCTTGGTCAATCAACAGGTACGTTTCCTTGAAAGATCTTGTTTTTCATTCTTCATGAATTCGTAACTTGCAATTTCTACATAGTAGAGTTGTCACCTCGATGTCTAACCTTCATCCATGAGGAGAAACCTTCTACCTGGATGTTTTTCCTCTGACTTACATTTCTTAGCTTTTACCTACTTTCTACCTGGGGAGGCGGTAAATAGTCGGGACGTTCTGGGTATTTTTCCTAAGTACTTGCCTTTTCTAACGTGCTTTTCCTACTACCTAGGGCGCCAAAAATCGAATCAGCAACACACACACCTCCTAAATCTGTTGTTGATTTTTCTCATACATAACGGAGAATCCAGAACACATTCTGTTCCAGTGAGAAGTGTTTGTTCGACAGAAATATATTGTTCTTTGGATTACCTTTGCAAGAAATGTAATATTTATGTTTGATATACAAAAGTTGCCATGGGTGACATTTAATGGAAGTGGAGGTTGTATGAATTGCTAAATAGAGGTAGTTTTCTTAATGAATGTGGTAGTGAATGATACATTAGTAGGAGTACTAATGTTTAAAGTAACGAATCTGAAATAAAATTTTCATAAATATTATAAAAATCTTTCTCACTCAACCATCCAGAAAATTAAGTAAAAACAAATCAATTCCATAATTCAAAAAATATCAGTTTAGTAGTTATCATTAAAGGTAACAATTAAACCCTTTTAAAATAAAATAATTAAGAACGGTTTAAACCACTTTGCTTTTACATTAAGCACGTCCTAAAACTAATCGTATTTGATATAAATAGACTTCAATGACAACGGTCAAAGATTTTTTTTTGACTATTATTCCTCAACCATAATATTTTATTTACTTGCGATTTTACACTCGGGTTTGGGCCATTAATTTTCAAATTTCAATAATATTTTAAGAAAATTGGGAAAGTAGATTTTGAGATATTCTAATTTTACTGTACTCGACTTTTTAAGTTTTTTTATCGTTAACTCACGAACGGACATATTTTGAGAGATATCGTGCAATAAGTTATGTTTGGTTATTTAGAGTGTATAATTAAACAATATTTTATCAAAATTGTAATTATTTATGGTAGATACCCTCCTCTCAAAGACCTGGGATATTCCCATAATATACCCATATTCCAAATTTGATTAAAATCGTTCCACCCTTTTAGACTACAGAGCATCTTACACTACATACTCCTGACATAGATTATTCAAAAAACAATTTTTGTACAGAGAAACTTCAAAGAGATATTTCAAGAAAAAACGTACATTGAGTTTCCGAGTTAAATAACATTCTTGTTATTTCGTGTACAGTTTGTGAGAATGTAATAACAAAGAAGTGTTTCGAGACATAAAATTACAATAAATGAACGTATTTAAGAAATAATTAGGTCGTTTTTTCCTGTTCAGTTAAGACTCTAAATCTTTCACTGAGTTTTAAAATTTAAAATAATAAAAGTACAATAAATTATCCCTCCATAAAAACAAAGCACTTTTCAAGAGCTGAAGCAGTCTTTGATTGCGACTACAATAAATTTCCTGACGGTTCTTTATTAACACTATAAATTAAGTTTATGTTGAAAAAATAATTGGAGATGAAAAAAATCTGCCAGCAATAAACATTTTTCTCCAGCAACGTGTTGGCGAAGTTTTCTTTTGAATTATATCCTTAAAATTAAAAATACGATTTCATTTCATTAGAAAAAATTAAGCAATATTTTTGCAACAATCCGTGTTAAGTACCCTAACCCTTTCCTTGAACTAAATAAGCTGTATGTACAGTCATTTAACATGAATAAAAGTATAGTCAGCACTTTTTAAAATAGACTCAATTTAGTTTTTGTTTGTATAATATTTAATTTATTTATTGAATAAAATTTAAAATTATATAACTAAATGCAAATTTTATGATAGACGATTGATAACATTAAAATTTTGAATAACGAAAATCCTTCTTTTTAACCTTTTTTCAGTACCAAAATGCAACTGCACCGGATTGTACCTCCGGGAGTCTAGATTTATTAATTGAATGGATTCAACCCTTTAGGGTTAAAACAAGACTTGATGACTTCGAAGGGGAAGGGTAGATATTAAGAACGCACGTCTAATGGTCTGCACCATACCCAACCACCCCCTTTCTCCTAAGGCTTTTTCTAATGTATTTTACACAAGTGAGAAATTAATCCTTTCTATTTTCTTAAAGTGAGGGTTGGCTGGTGGATTAACATGTTTTGTTTTTACTTTTATTTGAATGAACAGTGTTTATTGTCGAAGGGGTTGAAACTGAATTCAACCCCCAGTTTGAATGTAATAAAATAAAGCCTTTTATATCTAAGATCGTGGAACGTGTAAATTAGATAAATTACAATGTTTTAAATAAACCAAAAACTCTTGTTGATCTTTACTTGTATGTAAAAGATTTTGAGACAAATTTAATATTTAAAAATAAATTATAAAAATGTAGAGCTTATTTTAGTGTTTTATTGGTTCCATTAAGTATTTTATTGAAGACCAAACAATTTAAGGATTAAATTTATATTTACTTCTATATATAAAATCTTGTACAAAACCAGTTTACAATGATTATAAACTATGCCTACATTTAATTTTCTACAGGGCAGAATAAAGATCAAAACTAAAAAATGAAAGTTTGTGGTTTTCTTTGACAAGTTTTGAGATGAAATAAAATTATCTTAAAACCAATTCAATATTTTTAAAATTTAGTTTATTTAAACTACACGAAAAATATAAAAAATAATAAATCTTGAAAATATATAGTTATCCTCTCTTCAGAAATGTAAAATTTGGCGAGTTATTTACCGGTATGAACTTTTATTTGAGTAATAGCTTACCAATTCTGTAATACCCTAGCTGGATATACACATATACTCCCGTAGTCTTTTGTAAGATCCCTCTCTTTCATCTTTCATATCGTTTCTTTCTTGTCCAACTCTTGTTCTCTTCTGAACCTGACGTTATTCTAGTATTCAGGTTTTGAAGTGTTGATTTTAAGTTCTTTCCTTATAAGGTGATGATGACTGAGAGGTTTTTCCTTTTAAACAAGAATAAAATAAGAAGAGTATAAATATGAGTAGGAGGAATAATACCCTATACTTTTAAATTCTTCCTGGATTGGTTGCTCTTTGAAATGTGATTGTGATTGTGCGTTTATTAATATCACAGCTGTAGTAAATACCGGGTCTTTCAAAAGTATCTTAAACTTTAATTGACTAAAGTTTATTTATTTGTTTAACATGCAACAAAAGGGACATAAAACATAAATTCCTTCGGTATGAAACTGGATTTGATAAACATTTTTTTTAACCAAGCCAATTCGTACCTCTTAGGGTTATTAAGACAGCTGTTCGAAGTGGCCAACATTCTCTTCCTGGAGAAGCAGTAGTCGTCTCTCTATCAACTTGTTGATATCTATCTCAGCTAAGTTAAAAAAAAAATCTGCTTTCAGTTCCTACGAGGGAAGGTCTTCCTGATCTCTTAATTTCTTCAACGGATCCAGTAGTAACTAAGCTTTTTATACACGACTACAATAATACAAGGTCTCTCCCTCAAACCGTTGCTAGTACGAAACTTTCTTATCCTGGCTGATAAACTCAGTTCACATTCATAACACTGAATCAATGCAATGCGTGTTTATAATGATAAAATAATTATGGGATAAAAAAATATAAATTAATTAATTGTAAACTATTACAGGTTTATAACCTACTAGATTTGTGTTTGAACTTAGTCAACCATGAGGAAACTTGTTGGCAATGAATACTAGCAATGAAAATAACAGCTAATGTCTTAATGAATCCCAATTGTATCTGTATTATAGGTTTTACTCGGGGCTTGCACAATAAATAACAAAACCACAACCATTACAAAATTTAACTTACGTTTGAAAGCCCCGATATTATATCCATCGATGGAGCGTAAATAATCCGATTACTGCTTTTATTTTATTCTGATTCTTTGGTAAATACAAGCTTTAGATGAAATTTGGAGGAAAAAAAGAGCGTAATTTTTGTATAAATAATAATTTATTTTACATTTTATTTCTCTTTAAAAATTTAAAAGTTTCCAAATGAATATGTTTTTAAGTGATTTACTTTTTTAATAGTTTTTTTTTTTTTTTTTTTTTTTTTTCATTTTTTTTGTACAACTGATCTTCATAGTTTATTCACACTCTTATATTTAATAGTTTTGAGCATGCGATGCATTTCTATTTGGAGCACCTTCGTCCTTGAAACACTTCAATGACTTTTTTGAGAGGTTACAATTTTAAAACTAAAATACAATTTATAAACCTTGTAGATATATATACTTAGTTGGAAAGAAATTCTTCTACCCCATAAAGATTTTTGACGCATTTCTCTGTAACTTTGTAACAAACACATAAACAGACGAAATTCTAAATGGTACATTTAAAACAAAACTTTCCTTTAATCAATTAACCTCTCCCTTTTAGATTAAACGTTTCTATATAAATGGAAAAAATTAAAAATACTTTTCAAACATCTTCGTATTCTTCAATTATTCTATTGAAAAAATACACATCTTCCGTAACTGTAACTAGATCTTCTATACCAGATATCTTCCTTACATCTTCATCCTTTGAGGGAACAGTTGCGTTACAATATTGTTTGTTCAATAATAAAAATAAACCTAACGGAAACCTCTTTCTTTCAATATGATCTTGGCACGTGTTCAGATCACCTTTTGTTCACAGTAGTCAATAGAAGAAGGCTTAAGTGCGAAGGAGATAGTTTATGGGGGAAGAAGTTACAAGAGAACCAAGAAATTGTGCGTTTCACATTGTTTGCCCTTCAAATGACATCACTAGCTGATGAGTTCACATGTAAAGTTATGGGAATATATCCATGTTGTAATAAAAGTTTTCTTTATGTTAAAATTATCACAAAGGTAGAATAATACTAATAAAAAAAAATAGTATTTCATTTTAAATACAATAATAGCTTTTAAATAAGGTGACAGTACTAATTCATGAGCTGATACCTGTCATAATTTACATTTTATTTCTCTTATTTATTCTGTAGACGCCACATGTTTCCCTGTCTTATTATATTATCATGACGTTTTGTTTATTATTCATACTAGTATGAACACTTTATTTAAACTGTAGAAGAAAGAATTTCAAGAAATAAAATCTCCTTGAAATGTTGCAGAGGACAACAGTGTTCAACTTAGACGAAAGCGATAGTAAACAAAGAAAGAAAAGATAAAAATGAAACTGACAAGAGACCTTGTTGTAATTTCACTTTTGATTTTAAAAAGTCTTGCTGAAACTTTACCAGCCGATAGTGTAAGGTGTGACTGACATTTTTGTTTTTATGAAGATTTTCAATAGTGGTTGGTTCTATCACTTTTAAAATTTTGAACACCTCAACAAGGCCGCCTTCTCATGGCAGCGGGAAAGATCTGCTGCTCGGATTTTCTAAATTGTAAACAATGTGTACAAAACTTGACCTTGGCACTAATTTGTCAGCTGACCTTACTCAGTCTTCCGATTCAGCTGACTAGAAAAAATGCCTGACGAACGAAATATGTAGAGTTGTCAAATAACGCGTACAGAAAATGTTAGCCGGAGAGAGATTTATCACATATGATCTGTTATACTGGATTTGCCAAAATTAAAAAAAAAGTGATAAAAGCTACCTGTAATGAACATTTTCCTATAAGAATTGATGTGAAATCTATCTACTAGTTTAGTTTCAGCCTATTTTTGTCCCCGTAAATTGACATATTTCTCTAACTATTGGGTATGAGGTTGTTTCATGAGACTTTAAAGTCACTGAGATAAGGAATAAAGCACTTGATTACATTACTCAGATTGTTTCCGATAACTTTTTATATTCAGTTTCATGTTTAATAATTTTTTAAAATTTAGGATTCGTTAAAAAGTAGCCTATTTAAAGTATCATTAGGACAGTAAATGTAGTAATAATATAATTGCTGTCACATTGGACCTTTTTAAAGTTATGTTTATTAGTTTATTAATTTATTAATTCGGTACTTATGCTCTAATAGAACGACAGAAGGATAAACTCAAAAGAAAAGTAGAGAATGAACTTACAGCTTTCAATGGAAGTGATAGAGAATCGTGGAAAGAAAAAAAAATACACAAAATTAAAAAAGACTAGCAACCGACCGTATACCATGGATGCCATTTCTGAAGCTTTGATACCACTGATATAAAGAAAAGAAGACAATAAAAGAAACTATAAATTAATTAACGTTTGATAAGTATAACAGTGGATTATTGAAGATTCCAATGAAACTTTGTGAAGAGAAAAACATCTGAAAGACGAAACAGAGTACGCCTATTTACAACTTGGATGAAAGCAATAGTGAAGGTTGGAAGTAAAAAAAGAAACAGAAATTTTTAAAATTAATAACTGACCTTGAAGGATACAGATTGTTTTACGAGGACCCGGTAAAGGCCAAGTAAAGAAAGGAGAATTTTATTAATTTGTTAATAGAATGACAGATGGAAACGTACCAAGAAAATTTTGGAATTACAATTAACTTGAAACAAAAGCACAGGATGACCATGGATAACTTTTATGTCAGTGAATTGAAAAAGAAGAAAGAAATAATGAAAAGACAAAATTGGTCTTGAAGGAAGGATCAAAATTATGACAATGGGACCCCAACTACACTAGTAGGCTATATGGGAAATATAAAGAATAAATTATCAGATATGGCTATTCTCTTATTTTGTTGCAATGTTTTTATATCATGAGGAATATGATACAACCTTATGCTTAATTGTGAACCAGGCTTTAGTAAGCAATGTCAAAGGAGAGGCTGTAGAAGAGGCGGAGGACTGACGTAAGTAAAATAACATTTATGACGTCACGTTCAGGAATAGAGGATACAATCCTTCCTTACAGAGAAGGTGAACACTTTAGTGATTGGAATATTTTAAACAATATTAGTAACTAGATACTTGCACATGTATAAATTTTGGGACTTTGTTTTCTTCAAAGTAGGTGTAAAAAGTGTCTAGCTTTTGATATAATCCAGTTTTAATATTTCCTTTAAAGTTTTTTTTTCACATATGTGTTGTAAAGAAAGTTATGTGATGGGTCAAAAAGTGGTGCAGGGTTTTTCCTGATATCACCGTTTTGTGGTTCCCTAATTCCAAAGAAGTGGACATGGAATGACGTCCGTCTAACGTCTGGCGATTGTCGTCTCTACCACTTTAATGGGTGGACCGATTTTAATCAAATTTGGTTTGTCCTAATATTTTCTCCATATCTCGGAGTGTTTTTCATTGTTTTTATATTACAAAAATTTGTGATAGCTGTCCTAAGAAAAAACAATTTTTTGTTTGTCTCAAAATCGGCATTATTGACTCTAACAAAACGGAACGGTAGCAATCTCTTCAAAAATTGCGGTTAGTCAGTTGTTTAATACAAAATACAGTCATGGAGATATTATTTAAAAAAACGTAATTCCTCAAATTCTGCTCTACCAATTTCGATCAAATTTTAAATGTGAATATTAATAACTCAAACCCTTGTACAAAACCGCTAATAAAATATAAAATACAGGCAAAATAACAAAATGAAGATTCGATATTTTTGACTATTTTTTTAAATTTTAATTTTTTGACTTGCCTTCCGTCCGCCTTCATTTATAGAAACATATTGAGTTCAGAAAAAGTTAATTGAAAATATCAAAACGACAGCTCCGTGAATGATATCACCACCTAAAAGAGGTAATTTCTTAAAAATCCTTATTGCACTCAGTAAAGTCTGGATTTTTATTCTTGTATTCTTATTTTTAGGTTTTTATTACCTTTTCACTATTTATAGGCTGTATTTTGTTAATGTTTCTTCCTAAGCAACTATTATGTAATTTTCGTAATTTATTTTTGTGAAGTCTTAGTTATTTTTACTTTACTTTTATTGTCATTATAGTTTTTAGATTATAGTCAAACAGATTTTGTATCTGTTGACAGCTATAGATAAAAACAAATTGAAATATATACAGTTTTGAATATTGACAAATGTAAAAATGGCAGCCATTTTGAAGGGTTGTTTGTTCGTATCTAGCGTGTTAGATACGAACCCTAACCTCAAAAGAAAATGTGATATTCTTACAACGGGATCAGCAGGGCCTAGTCGCCCAATACGAGCGAAGCGAGTGACATCAATAAAATAGTAAATACAACTACGAGGTTCGAAAACATGTGTAACAACTGTTTTAAATCAAAACCCTACTGGATAAGACCTCTTCATCTACCAATACAATTAAACATTTCCTACAAGGCCCAAGAAAACACTTTACATGTAGGGTATCTGTTTGTATTAAATTGTAATTACCATGATGAGGTTTCAATGTTTACTTGATTTGTACCAGAAGATATAGAGCTATTAGTTTGTCTTTTGTTAATGATTAGAGTAATCCAATTTACCACTTTTCTAATTATTTGTATTAGCGTAGTGTAAAGCACATTACAAAGCCCTTCTGTCTACATTAAACTCCGGGTCTTCACAATAGACATATCATAAAAGTGCAGCAAGGTACCTAGAATCGTAATTACAAAGTACAAAGCAATGGCGGTTATTATGAGTTTTACAACTTTTAAAGCATAAACGTTCTTTTCCAATGAAGTCTGAAATGAGTTTTTAAAGAGCCTAACTATAATAGTCTGGTAGTTGAATACAGAAGCAAACTGTCACGGCTTACTATTAAATCATTTTCTTGTTTAAAGAGAACATTTTAGTTTATATTGCAAGATTTTATATTTTATTAAGCTATTTTTTACCGATTGTTTGTAACTGTTTCAACACAACAAAGGTAATACGGACTTTAAAAAAATGATATCTTGTAACTTGGCATTCGAGGACTAATATTCCCAACTCTATATATTTATAAAACTATTTTATTAAATATAAAATAGTTTTCAATAAATAAATAATGCAAAATATTGCACAAACTTTCTCAACCGCTCTTTCCAAAGGAACCCAAAATTAATCGTTGACCAAATGTTAGTTCTATAGTTTGTTGTTAATGAAAAAGTGAAAAGGAATGCCTTTTAAATAAATTTATACAAGATATTTCCGAACTCTACTTACAAAACTTCGGGGTATTGGGTAAAAATTAAAAAAAAGATTTTAAACAACCAGGGGTCTATCACGTTTGTCCATCCATATTTGTTTTTTTACCAAAAATATTCTTTTTTTAAAACAGCTCTACTGAATTAAATCAAATTTGGTTGAATTGTTTCTATTATTAGTTTCATTTAGTTTGTTAAGGTTTATTATTGTAACACAACTCGTTTCAAAATGGCGTCTATTTATAACATTTAAATTGAAATAACTATAAACATAACTGCACAAAACTACAAGAATACCTTTTTTTAAAATAAATTTGATGACAAATCCATAGTTGCTTTTATTTTCAAAATTGGGTGAAAAATAAACAAAATTTGGAATTTCTTGTCCTACCGTTTTTTGTTCTTGTCTTCCTCAGAATAAGCTAATGAAAGAACAAAGTAATGAATAAATGAAATTATTATGTATAAATTTTAATTGGCGTTTTATTCACATTTATCTATTAAAAGCAACGGTTTATTAAATGAAATTCTAGTGGTTGTACAATAATATCTTAATTAAATATGAGAATGGATGTAGTTACTTATAGATTGTATAAATTCAACAAATCAGCTGTTATTACTACAAATAATAGATCAGCTGATCAGTTTGTTTTTAATTTATCATCAATGAAACCAGCTCTTAATTGCGATACAATAATCAACAATTTGAAATGGACACTTTGCAGAGAAAGAACGTAACCATCATCGGCCGAACCAGAAATCTCAAATCTCATTTATCTTTTAGCCAATTTTAAAAAATAAAAAAACTACGAATTTTTTATAAAATTGACTAAAATAAGTGGTTCTTTTGTTATTTAATGTTGTAGTAAAACAACTAGTTTTAGAGTTATTTCAATTTAAAGTTTTAAATGGCCGCCATTTTGAAACTATCTCGGTTGCAATAATAAAACTTAACATACTAACAGAAAGTAACAATAGCAACAATGTACCTAAATTTGGTTTAATTCTAGAATGCGTTAAATAAATTGTAAATAAACACTTAGGATAACAGAGAGACAATGTAACGATATAAATCCCTGGTTGTAGTAGGTTTTTAACTTCTTTTTGCCCAAGGAACAACACCCCGAAGTTTGTAATTAGAGGTCAGAAACATTCTGTACGTTTAGGGCCTCGAGGTTAATCTTTTTCTAAAATCCGTTGATAAAATTAGAAATCAAATTAATATCATTATTTAATAAAAATTTAGATTTCACTTGTTATTTTGTTTCTTATATTAATATTTTAAAAATCGAATATTCACTTTTTGCATACAGAAACTATTGCTTTATTTGTTTTTTCACACGCTTACCAGTTGTTTCACAATGTTTACTAAAGTTTCATTTTTAGAATATTTATATAAATACAAAACTGTCTTTATGTTCTTTAAATTGAAAGTACTTTACGGTATTTTAAAGATAATGACACTGCATTTTCGGTGAACTCTAAACTTATAATTTCTAAAAAAATAGAGAATTTTACAACAACTTTACATAATTTTATTTACTCTTTATTTATTTCCTTTTTAGAGAAATGTACACCTTTAACATACTAAATCAATTCCTACAATTTAAAAACTTAGTAATTATGCTGTCCTTTGATATTATGTAAACACATTTAATTAAAGATAACCTGTTCTAAAAACTTACTTTTCACAATCAGAAATTAAAAATCTGATAAAACTCGTTTAATCAAAGATTACTCCAAGGGTGTTTCCTGCATTATTATTTGTGTTCCAACCGACCGTTTTGACATCACCTTATTAATACCACAGTAATATAGTGCTTTTATAAATCGAAATAGATAAGTACAAATTATAAAAGTGCAATAATATTTTATAGACTGACGGAAGTAAACGAAAGCTATGTAATTAAATCCGAAGGTATGTTACCGGCGTAGGAGTTCGTGGTGTGGGGGCTCGAAGTGGCCCGGCTGTCTGTATGTTTAACTCTTGACTCGTCTGGGCCCTCGGGGGGGAGGTGTGTGTGCGTGTGTGTGCGAGTTAGTGCGAGCACATCTTCCTATACTGACAGTTCTATACACTTTACAACCGAGTTACAAACAATAAGCAACTTTATTAACTTACGAGATGGTTTTTTTGTGCTCTGAATGATGTAACGTTATAAATATGAGCTCGGAGAACGTTGTTTAGGCTGTTGATTCCTTGCTAGGTGCTATACAGGGCGTCACAAGAATACATATTAGGATTCAACAACAAAAGGATCAACAATAGTTCGATAAGCTACTTATCAATTCCTCTTCGTTCAACTGCTATCCGAGATTTGTTTTTTTTTTTTTTACAAAAAAAACTATGTAAATCAATATTACGTTACATAAGTGTACAAAAACAAAAACTTTAATTTTCCGTTTGAAAATTTTAAAGTCGAATATTTCCAACGCAGTAAATTTTATAAATAATGTACAAAATATTTTTACGGCAAACAAAAGTGTTTTAAAAACGGGTTTCAGTAATTCAATTCTTTATTTCCAACAATTCCTCCTGACACTACTATCGTAATGGATATCGCTCTGTAACTTCAAGAGAAGGACAAAGCTTCAATATCCAGTTCAAAAAAAGGTAAAATAATAAACTGCCTGCAGGAGAAGAACATCCCGTTTCCTATAGACTTATGGAAGCCAGAACTATCAATTTATAAAGTTGCTTAAACTGATCCCCTCGTACGCCTTGACTCCAAATCCTCTGAATTGGAGTTCACGGTGATTTGACTTGCACCTTACAACTGTTTCCATAACTACGGTCACACCAGAGCTATGGTCGATTTATGCAAGCCGTGGATGTAGACTGGGCTAGGAAAGGATTTATTGATAGAAGTGTCCAAGAGTTTATAGTAAAATTATTTCCCTGTAACACTGAAAGCGACAGTTATAGTGATTTTCAGAAGTTGCCAGACGAAGACAACGGATGCTTCGTTTCTTTTGCAATAAAGAAGGAATGTAGACTAATATTTGAGGTAATTTTGGGCACGCAGCCATTTTGTAAACAATACAACTTTTTCGTAAGATATTTAACTACACAGATGAAAAATAACTGAATATTTGAAGGAAAATTAGTTTTATAAAGTAAAACCCTTTTAATAAATTATAAATAAATGGATTATTTTGTTAAGAGAAAATATTTATTGTAGATATTTTAGTACGTAAAAATAATCAAATATTTTTATATTATTTTCCACCACCATTCCTCTCTCTAAGGAGGTAAATCACTATGGTCGTGCCGCCGGTCGGTAGGCTTGGATCCCCTACTGGTTGTAATTAAGGAGGAAGCTATGAAGCAGGTCCTCAAACTACATGAGGAATACAATTTCAAAGTAGGAAACCTTAAAGGACATCTGGAAAATCTCAGATCCACTCCTTTATTGGATATGGCTGCTGTAAGTGACCAGATGAAAGTAAAAATGATTTTTGATCACAAATACAAAGTTCGCTTCCCCATTAGGGAAGACTGGACGGGAGGCACGGAATGTGTGCCAGCGGACTCTCAAAAGTGGTTCACAGACGGATCCGAAATGGAAGGTGGTGTGGGGGCAGGAGTGGTGGGACCAAAGTTCTAAAGACATGTGTCCCTCAGTGCTGACGACACCATCTTTCAAGCAGAGGTACATGCTATCCATTTGGTGGCAAATCATCTGATCACTGAAAACCAATGGAAACAGAAAATTAGCATTATGTCGGATATTCAAGCGGCATTAAAAGCACTTCAAAGTAACAACTTGAGATCAAAGATGCTTCACGAGTGCCATCAGGCCCTAAACCAGCTGGCGGACAAGAATAAAGTTGAACTTTTCTGGGTGCCAGGGCATGAGGGAATAGCAGGCAATGAGGAAGCAGATCAGCACGCTAAACTTGGTGCATCTAAACCCTTTACAGGGCCATCTCCTATGTACGGATTTGGCCCTCGGGATTACCAGGAGGTTATTACCAACTGTGCCAACAAAGTAATCAACAGAACCTGGAATGCATTGCCGGGTCTTATACATTTCAAGAAGATCCTTAGCCCTAATAAAAAGAGAGGGAATGTAGTGATAAATCTAAGCAGAAGAGAGCTAAAACTCCTCTGTGGTATACTAACAGGACATATTATCCATTGTGCGATATCACTTAAGTAAGATGGGCCTGGTGGATGATGACACTTGCAGGTACTGTGGTGAAGAGGTGGAACGCATCATCATGGAGTGCCCGGCCTTATGCCTCAAAAGACATAAATTTCTAGAATTTATCTTCATTTCGGAAGAAGAATTACTAAACCTCCCGACCAGGGGTTTGATCAATTTTGTCAAAGACATAGATCTCTCCTGAGTCCAACAAGAGGGGGGCACAAAAGATCTAATTAGGTCGCAGTGCAGGAGGCGTTTTTAAAACACTCTCCCCAGTCTTAATAATAATAATAATAATAATAATAATAAATTTACGTTGCATATTTTATTGTGCACCTATTTATTTACAGTATTTTTAAAGATATACAATTTCAGTGCTAAGATAAAATTGTACTCTTGTACTTTTTAATAACTTTTATTTGTAAATTTGTTATTTTCAGCAGTTTTTAATTTACTTTTAATCAATTACTATGTTCAATTTAATTGATATTTAGATTGTAAATACAGTATTGAAATAGGTAATGTATACAGTTGTATTACATAAAACTATTTTTTTAAATTTTGATACATTTGAAATAAAATAATTTTTTCTTATAAATACTACACACAAAACAGAATTTTTAGTAATGGTAAATTTGTCACAATGAATGTAAATTATGAATTAATTATTTATTTTTAAACATCGAGATGTAACCAATATAATTATTGCTTGCGAATAAAATGTGTATTAAATATTTCAATTAAGCATTTTCTCATCCTTAAAATACTCATATTTATCCAAAGGATGTGTTGTATGGATTAATTTTTCTCACATCACAAATATTACAAATATTTTAGTTTAAATTGAATTATAATTTAAGTTACAAATGTTATAGTTTTGAATTAGACAGTGTACTTTTACCTAAACCGCCAGGATCGGTTGAGAATGCACGTGCGAGAGCAAGGGTATCCTAATAACTCAGGTACCATTCGACATGGAACGGCCTATACGTGGATCAGAAAACCCGTGTAACAACTGTTCTAAACAAACTAACCCTAGAGGGTGCAACCAAATAATTTAGCGTTTTCTACAAGGCTCCAGAATTTTTTTTTTTTTGGGAATTACGTTTATAGGATCTGTTTGTATTACATGGCAGGATAAGTACCATGATGTTTTACATCAACTAATAATCATTTTAATAGCTTATTTTCCAATCCTTTATACATTTTAATGTTGTACATTATTTTCAAAAATGGACACTTTATTCTGCTTTTTCATCCTTGTGATATTATGCACATTATTAAGACCCTCAGCGCTTTATTCATAGTGATACGGATGTGACAATTCTAAAGTCACCAACCTGGTTCTACATCTTTCTGTATGTAGTTTTCGGATACACCCTATTCTTTCATAACGTGCCTCTTGTTCTCTCTACTAAAACCGTTATGCTATTAGAATACACTAGGATCGCTATTTCATGTTGTTTTCTTCTTTTTTAGATACATTTCTTTCATCTTTCTTATCAGGTTTCTCTTCTATTCCGACATTGATGCTATTAGATTATACCGGGGCTTGGAGACGCTGTTTTACATTATTTTATTCTTTTTTTTAGTTGAGAAACAAAACAAAATACGTGTGTACATTTCAGCAATCTAATAAATAATCTTAAGAAAACTGCATTTAAGTTTCAATACCAATCCCCATTACCTTTAAACTACCCGATAATTTCCTCCATTAGTACAGCAATAAGAAACACAACTCGCATCGAATCATCGTTACCTCCACAACACTACAATTATTTAAACACTTAGCAAGTATCAATTAACTAATTGTTTATTATTTAATCCGTTATTTTGTACCAGTTATTGTGAGCGCACTGACATTACAATTTCCGAACAAAAAAACAAAAAGCTTCGGACTCTAGAGTTAAATGAAATAAATTGAACTACAATTATATAGCCATTAAATGTAGTAATGGTTGTGTATTAGTGACTATTACCAAGGTTTGGAGCTATATCCCGCCTTGGTAATTGTCTAATAACATAGGGTTTCGTTGACAAACAAACGAATTAAGTTTTTGAGTTGTTGGAACTGGTTCAGAGCGTGTCGTTTGGACGAATTTCACTTTATGAAATGTTAAATGATTGTAGAGATTGTGGGGTGTTGTTGAAGTTTTGGTTTTGATTATTTTTTTAAACTTAAAACATTCAATTATTTTACTTACTTAAAATGCATTAATGAAAATAAACAGGTAATAACGTTGCACTCACTTTCTCACACATCCGTCACTGACGCTCCTTATTGACTTTTTTTTTTTTTTTTTTTATAAATTAAACGTTTTAATTTGCGCCATCATGTTCGTACAGTATACCTCTAAATTTAATGCTTAAAAGTTGGTTTTGAGCATTGTAAGAAGTTTTAAATTGTATTGGTAGAATGTCTATTGAGAGTTTCTTTTAAATTGTTTATTTGTTACACATGTTTTCTGAACCTCGTGTAAATATAAATACATCACCACCTTCTTGACATCAGGGCCTCATAGATCTATATAAATTAGAAAATCTCAATTCACTTCGTTTCTGTCAGTGTCTCGGCTTTCGAAGATATTTAAACAGCGTTTTTCCAAAAATCGTTCCAAAACTTCTGGAGTTTATTCCTCACATCAAAACCAATGAAAAGTTTACATAAAGACAATTCCTAAAATAGTTTTCTATCTAGTCGCTATTTTGTGTTTTTAACCAAAACATTCATATCTTGTTAACGTTAAATGATATGGAATTGAATGTTAACGTTTCCTATTGATAATTGGGTTTTAGATATTAATCTTTCTTGTTATTGCTTCTTACTGATAATTGGGTATTAGATAGCAATCTTTCTAGTTAAAGTTTCCTACTGATAATTGGGTATTAGATATTAATCATTCTAGTTAAAGTTTCCTACTGATAATTGGGTATTAGATATTAATCTTTCTAGTTATTGTTTATTAATGATAATTGGTTATTAGATATTAATCTTTCTAGTTATTGCTTATTACTGATAATTGGGTATTAGATAGTAATCTTTCTAGTTATTGTTTCTTCTGATAATTATTGGGTATTAGATAGTAATCTGTCTAGTTATTGTTTATTACTGATAATTGGGTACTATTTAGTAATATTTCTAGTTATTTTTTCTAACTATAATTGGGTATTATTTAGTAATCTATCTAGTTAGTATTTATTATTGATAATTGGGTGTTATTTAGTAATCTTTCTAGTTATTGTTTATTACTGATAATTGGTTGTTATTTATTAATCTCTCTAGTTATTGTTTATTACTGATAATTGGGTGTTAGATATTAATCTTTCTATTTATTGTTTATTACTGATAATTGGGTATTAGATATTAATCTTTCTAGTTATTGCTTATTACTGATAATTGGGTATTAGATAGTAATGTTTCTAGTTATTGTTTCTTCTGATAATTATTGGGTATTAGATAGTAATCTGTCTAGTTATTGTTTATTACTGATAATTGGGTACTATTTAGTAATATTTCTAGTTACTTTTTCTAACTATAATTGGGTATTATTTAGTAATCTATCTAGTTATTGTTTATTACTGATAATTGGGTATTATATATTAATCTTTCTATTTATTTTTATTACTGATAATTGGGTATTATATAGTAATCTTTCAATTTATTGTTTATTACTGATAATTGGGTATTAGATATTAATGTTTCTTGTTATTGTTTCCTACTGTAAATTGGGTATTAGATATTAATCTTTCTAGTTATTGTTTATTACTGATAATTGGGTATTAGATATTAATGTTTCTTGTTATTGTTTACTACTGTAAATTGGGTATTATATAGTAATCTATCTAGTCAAGATATCCTATTGATGGCTGGGATGATTATTCCCTATACTAAAAATTTTATATCTAGACTTTATTGACAACTTACTATTATATTCTTATCTATGAATCTACATGAGTCTGTAATGGCTCATTTGCTTTAAATTTTGATTTGAACTGAGCAAATACGTTGTCACTGGATCATGAAATAATTATCTAAACACTGTGAAGTACATAGCTTTGTAGCAATTAGAAAACATAGAAAACTGCAGTACAATAACTATTGAAGTGTGAAGTACTGGAGGAAAAGGGACAAATTATTTGTAGCCAGTCTCATAGTCAAGGTGAGCCCAGATGACCCAGATGATCCAGCGAACCAAGCTCTGTTCCCTATGAAGGATACTAAGTTAGGATGGTTGGATTTGAACTTGGAAGTAGACAAAATGTCTTCTGGGCTGAGGTGCCTGGAAGGTGTAACCTGCTACATACATTTTTTTTTTTTAAATCTTCGATCTGCATATATGAATACCGAGGTGGACAAACTAGCACATACAAATACATTTTCAACCTGTCGTTCCAGCGTAATGTTTCATGTTATTATCTTAATACGGGTAGAGACATGCCAATCACTAAAATCTAAGGCAAAACTTGTATTTACCAGAAAGTAAAAAAATACTGTAATGTGGGAAACTTAATAACATACATATTTGTAATCAATAATTTTCAACACCACTCACAAGTGTTGAAAAAACCTGTCTACAACTATTATTTATAATAACAGACTTGCTAATTTCCCCACCGGCAATTTTTTTTCCCCCAGCGGTCACAACTAATTTCCCTCCCATGCTGGTAACGTATCTGAAGGCGACCATCTGTTTCAATTTGTTCAAGGATTGATAATAATTAGACAATATGTCGTCGTAATGAATTATAAAAATATCTTATAAGGGAAGAAAATTTTTTATACCCGCATTATATAAGTACAGTTGCGTTTTGCAATCTCATTATTAACCCGTGCACGGTTTATGCAAGGAAGTAGCGTGTAAGAAACAAATGAGGGCTTAGTGACATCTAGCTGTAATATATATAATTATCTTCAGTGTTTGTTGTAATATTTATGAAACGTGCTAAATGATCCATCTGCTGTTTAGATGGCACTTAGTCATTAGGACAATGTGTGGGATGTAAGCACGGATGTAGGATAGTCTTCATATGCTTAAGACGAGTCTGCCTATGAATGAACAGAAAGATACGTTGTGCCTCGTATCTTAGTCTAATTCATTCTTTGTAAATATAAGAAACAATACTCATAACAACGTCTGATAGTCCAGCTGATAACAGTAATAAATATGTAATATATAAGCTCGAATTAAAATCTTACTGGTAGAGTAAGTTTTATTCTAACTATTTTCATATAATATAAACTTATAAAATGTGGTATTTCTAGGATATATACTAAACAAAAATGATATTATTTTAGCTTATAAAGTACTTTATAATCTGGTCTATCGTTCAAACTGATAAGATTTGTTATTACGATTCTAGAAACATTCACCTTATTTTTTGTTGATAAAGTTCTTCGTAATCTACTCTACCTGATAACTTATTTCTTTCAACTGATAAGATTAATTATTGGGATATATTATATGCACACATCACATACTTTTTTGCTGATAAAGTTCTTCATAATCTACTCTACCTAATAATTTTATTTCGTTCAACTTATAAGATAATTTATTGCGATATATTATATGCACACATCACATACTTTTTTGCTGATAAAGTTCTTCATAATCTACTCTACCTAATAATTTTATTTCGTTCAACTTATAAGATAATTTATTGGGATATATTATATGCACACATCACATACTTTTTTGCTGATAAAGTTCTTCATAATCTACTCTACCTAATAATTTTATTTCGTTCAACTTATAAGATAATTTATTGCGATATATTATATGCACACATCACATACTTTTTAACGATAACTTTCTTCAGAATCTATTCTACCTGATAATTAAATCGTTCAACTCATAAGATTATTTATTGCGATATATTATATGCACACATCACATACTATTGCTGATAAAGTTCTTCGTAATCTACTCTACCTGATAATTTATTACGTTCAACTGAAGATTAATTATTGCAATATATTCTATGCGCACATCACATACCATTTTGCTGATAAAGTTCTTCGTAATCTACTCTAGCTTGCAACACACTGGACTTACCTAAGCTTTGTCGTGTTGGCAGAAAAGAGACACTTTTTCAAAAATTCACAAAATTGAAAAAGATTCGTTCAGACCACTGGAAGTATGGGCAATTATCGACAAGTCGATCCTCTCTGGCTTGGTCTGGACGTCTCTCTTCATTAAACCCAGCAGCCCAGGTTTAATGGAAATCCCCCCCCCCCAATTAAATTAATTATTTTTTCAAATCTCTTCCAGCTATTGTATTTATTTTATTTCGTTTTGCTCCGGCCTAGCTCCACATTTACTTATCTCTTATCTTAACAATTCAAAATCTCTGGAGCGTAGGTTTTTTGTCTCCGTAGCTTTTTTAACATTACAATTTAAACAAAACTCCAAACACTTTAATATTAAACAAAATTCATTTTTTAAATTTACTCAAAACTAAAATTAACTCTAAACCAATAGCAGAGCAAGAGACAATAAATCTAAGCAAAATTTAACAAAATTATTATGTGCTCAACTCAGAATTTCTCAGATAATTTTTAAAACTCGCGTGGGGTGTTATTTTAAACAAACAAGTTGTAGACTACAAACCTTTGGTAAGCGATGCCCTAGAATTCCTCGCCTTCTGCTGAAGAAACCTCGTTTTCCGGGAGACTTTGCCTTCGCCTGGAATCCGCCGATTCTGCTTGCTTGCCTTGGATATGATGTGGAATGATGCTGCTCACTTCACTTTATATTTTCCTTCCAGGAAACTTCTTTCCTGTCACTTTAATTCGTTTTATTTTTATTTTTAATATATTTATTTTTTAATTCATTTCTAACCCAATTTTCAACCTTGTACCTTACCGTTTCACAACTGATCGCACAAACTACTTAAGGTCTTGCAAGGGAGTCAACAGTTCTCATTTTGACTATCCTTTCTGCTCGCTCATATTTCGGTATCGGCGGAGTACAGTAGTTAAAAGGACATTCATCTCTCACGTCAATTTAGATCAGACCTCAGCTGAGCTTCAGTATCCAGTTTACTGCTTGTGAGACTTAGGATGTCTTTACTTCTAAGTCTTTTCTTTAATTCTCGTTTCACACAGGTGGATATTGCACAAGATTTTCTGCTCAAAAATCATGCAGAATTTACTTAAACTGGTGCTTGTTTTGTAGCTCTAAATTTTTAAGCCTGTAGATTCAAACGATGTCTATGATTAATTTTCCCTTATTCACCTGTTGACCAACAACTTCCAAATCGGCACTTCAGACAAGGTGGCGAGCTATAAGTTTTGTTTGGGTAATTCAGATTTAGTTCTTATAACGTTTGTTTAAAAGTGATGTATACTTTATCGGAAAAATTAAATTCGTCCCAAATTTCGATTTAAAAAATGAGACATTTTGGTTTTCCACGTTCTAAATTTGACAAATTATTCCGGACACTGGACCGATGGCCAAAGATCTATTCCAAATATCAATATATTTATTCAGAATAATTCAAAACAGTTTTTTCTAGGAAAAATTCAACGTCATGCTATCCTTCTTAACTTTTTCTAAGTACATGTAAGGAAGTAAAAAAAAAAAAAGGAAACGAGTATTTTAGAAAAATTAGCATACAATTACATGTAACCTTTTATAGAATGAATACCCTAAGTAACATCGACTGACCAGCTGTTCCCTGTAATAGATCTAATTGTAATCCCTTATAATGTGTTATAATTAGAAGGCGTTTCTAATTCTTTAGAGAGAGAAAAAAGTGTTAGTTTTTTGCGCAAGTCGGAAGTGTTGCCGACTTCTCCAACAATTATGCTACTCAATGTTAGCAATTAGATCTTAATTTAAAGTAAAGGAAAAAACCGTTTTTTCCACCCGCATTTCAATACAGTACCGTGAATTTATTATAATACCTACTCATTAGTTTTATATATGATAATCAAGGTAACGAATGCTGGATATGTATGGGGGCGAGGTGACATTAATGAACGGTTAAGACAGTAATTGTGATATTAATTGGTTGATAAAGGTTTTGAACGTGTTAACTATTGCATCCGTTTGTACGGCGTTTTCTAAAAGTCCCACTTATAAGTGGGTTTCTGCAGCGAGTTCCGTTTCAACAGTTGTTTGAGAAGAATGTTTTAGTCTTTCATTTTTGTTCATTTATTACGTATGTAAGGAATAAATAGATTAATTGTTTCGTAACGCATTTTTGAAATTTATGGAATTATTAATTATTTATTTAAAAAATTAAATAATGTTATTCTTATTTCCCTTTTATCCCTTTTAGTTGCTTGCAGTCCTTTGTTTGGTGTAGACCTGTGTGTTGCAGTTTATTCTCATCACGATTCTATTTAGACTAAGATATGGCTGTTCTGGCTTAGTTTTAGGCATGAGATCTTTTTTTAAATGATAGATTTAGTTTTAGCTTCCAACATGGCCCTAGGCTATGTTGATATTTTGACCATGTTATAACAAAACTACTTTAACTGTAGAGTAGGAGACTCTTATCTTTTTTCACAGTAACTATTGGTAAAGGTTACAATAAATACAAGTATTAAGTAGTAATACTACTTTAACTGTAGAGTAGGAGAACTTGAACTGTTTTTCACAGTTAATTATTGTTTTACTTCGTAAATGAGTGACAGTACCTCTTAAATCAAACTGTCAGTGAAAAACTATTACTGTGAATATTTTAATCTTTTTAATTACAGATGAGGATGAAAATTCTGTCTTTGTGTCATAATCTTGTTAAGATATTTTTCAATGTGGAAATAAGTTTTCTTAAATCAATTGCCCAAAATTTTTCGGACAACTTGAACAATATATTTAAGTTTTTTTTTTTCTTGAGAACTTATTCTCTACAAACTCCACTTCCATTCCGACAAGTGCATACAAAGAAAGACTAATTATATTAAAACGCCTTACATACAGTTGTCTACAGCTTGACATTGCTACAGCTAAACTAGGTTATGTTAGGTGTAGTTATATTTCAGTTGCACCTTGTCAAGTAGCAATGAATTATTACTAAGGCATTGGCTGTACCGTTGCCAATAGCAGGTGTTTTCCATTGAGATTTATTTATTTTCAACTCAATCAAGCCATGCACTACATTCTTTAACATCAACTATTTCTCCTTGAACTAGGCAACACACAACGCACAAGGCGATCTAGTTTCGACAATTTATTGTGTACATTTTTTTATAAGTATCTTGTTTTTTTAATTCTATCACCAACACCATATATGACTTGGAGATATATCTCTCCTTGTTTAAAGACTGATGATGATTTTTATTACTGCGAAATTTAATTATGTGTTTGAGTGCGGCGATTTATGATATAATTATAACTTAGAAGTAGGAAGTGTGGAGAATTAAGTGTGCGTATATGAATAAGAAATGTTTTCCTTATATCTTTAATGGTATAATTACTCATTTATTGCTGTTATTTGTCTTTAAAACCCGTGCGGTTTTTATGATTTATATTTAGTCTCAAATACTCCTGATTCATAATTTTCTTGTAGTTTGAGTATTTTCATTTTCAAAATTACTAAAAATCATAACTCCATTTACCACTGATTTTGTAAAAAATCCAGCTTTTGAATTTCAGTTACTCAGATACTCTCGAATTTGTTGGTAGTTTTAAAGACACTAATTTGTACAAAACCAACTCATAAATAATAACTTCGAATATCTACTTTCGTTTCAGGTACGTTAAACTTCAGAGTTCGATATTGTGAAGTGTGTTGCCAAGATCACTGTTTAATGGTTGATTTTTCCTGCTGATAACTTATTCAGGATGGAAGCGTGAACATTGCGGTAGATAAGTATATTCCTAGAATATAAAGTGTTTACTGACGTACTCAGAAAAGACTCGTACAATTGACAGAAACTATCATTGATCCTACCAAACAGGATTTAGAATAGGTTGATTCACAACAGATCAAATGTTTATGGTTAATAAATCCTGAATAAAATCTTGGAGTTTGATAGAGATGTATATCAAATGTATATAGATTTCCACTAGACGGTATTGTATGAGACAATTTATATAACATTTTGTTTGGATTTGGAATCAGTTTAACAATAGATAATGACAGAAATACTTGCAGAGGTGAGAATACAACTAACTCGGTGAATCATTTAAGCTTGCTTAGGTTCTGAAACAAGAAGACTGGCTGCCTCCTGTAATATTTAAACTGGCTCTAAAATATGCAATAGAAAAATAGAATTAGATTGCTCAGAACTATTTATAGTAAATTGGTACAAATAGTTGCATGTGACGATGGCTTAGCAATCATAATCCGATCAAGGGCTTCTGCTAGTAAAATATATTTCTAGCTTGAAAAAATGACTATTATACCAATAAATGGTGATAAGAAATGATAGTCAGACAAGGTCTACAAGAGGCAGACAAAATATTGTTTATTGGCAATGACTATATAGAAGGAGTGGATGTTTCAAGAACATAGGAACGACGATATCTAAGGATAGGAGAGACGAGGCAGGGATAAGGAGAAAGATAACTCAAGTCAACAAGGAGATTTTGCGCTCATCTCCAACTTTAAGTCAAGAGGTATTCACCAGCAGACAAAACTTTGCATACACAAAACTATAGTGCAACCTACGCACCTAAGCTATAGTAGTGAAATCTGTATACTTACGCCAATGGACTGGAATGTCTGATGACAGTCGAAAGGAAACTTCTGAGGTATTCTAGACTCCATTCATAGAAAAGAGAGCAAAGGAAAGTGTATAACAATAAGATATACGGTCACGTTAAAGAACCAACTGTAGAAATGTACATACCGAGGAGGTTGCAATGGCCATGTTGTGAGAATGAACAACGGAAAAACAACAAGAAGAGTCGTTTCAAGGTTAAAATATGAGGATGCTGTTGCTAAAGACTCGAGAGAAGTCCTGGGAGTGGGAAGGTGGAAGTTATTTTATATGAATAGTGTAACTTAGAGAGGGCTCAATTTCGTGATTGTATCGCAGGGTATAAATTGTAGTTTCCTACTTCAACAACAATCACTAGGACTTCAATTAAACATGTTGGATTTCTCGAGATCTATATGCGAGAACTTAAAAGGCATTTAGAAGACTTCAGCAAGGACCGAGTGTCAGATGGAATTTAACTTCAGCAGTAAATTCGGAATTGTTAAATTTTTTTAACCATCTCATCAGAAAGGACCTACGATGGTACATATTAACTGAATACTTCTCAATAATACGCCACAAAAATAATAAGGTTGGTAGAACGAGAGGTTTTTACGAAACAAACAGTGTGATGAAAATTCAGCGTTCTTGATTTTCGAGAGGTTTAAATGTTTAGCGGTACTGATTCCAAGGTCCTTACAGATTTTGTAAAAATTCCAGTGATGTTAAATACATTTAAGACTAAACAATATTTAGACCAGAGTGGACAGTAAAAACAGTTACTTTTCCTTTAAAAAATTGTTATAATAGTGGCACTAAAGTTTTTACTGATCCTAGAAGCTATAGTTGGGCAATGCTTATTAACTATCGGTGAAGATGATTTTAAGGTTGAAAATAAATTTTGTATATTTCAGTCCTTTTTTTACCTCCAAGTTTTGAGAATAAAACGATTATATTTAATATAAAAATTAGAGAAATTAAATCTTGTATATAGTCGTTTTTCGCGCTAATTGATATACATACATATACTATTTTATTATTTTTTTTTTTTTAAGAAAGAATATATTTTCACACCACAGAGATACTCTTAATTATATTTAGAGAGAAATCGATTTTAAAAGAGTAATTTGGAGGCAGAGTTCTGAGGAAATAACAAAGAGTAAATATAATAAATGGGGAAATACTAACATGGTTTAATTAAACAATTGATATTGTGTGTGTAAAAATACTAATACACGACGTTTCGAGAGTATAACTCAACCCTCGTTATCAAGCGTGAAACCAGTAAATAAAAGATAAAAACACAAACATATTTTTAGGCATGAGTTCTTTTCTTAGGTTATAGATTTAGTTTTAGTTTCCATCATGGCCCTAGGCTAATGAGCTATGTTGGTGTTTTCCTCTCTTTTATGTTCTACTTTTACACTTGATAACGAGAATTGATTTATACACTCGAAACGTTGAGTGTAAATCTGCATATAGACAAATTATGGTAAATATCCGATTGAAAAATATTAATGATAACTTTGATATAACATCTTTAAAAAAGTTTAAATAGTCATTTCGGAGAAATATATTGTTGTTACTGTTGCCAAACTAGCAGACGACTTCTGGGTTCTACCGTAATTGTGCTTTTATATAAAAAGACCAATTATTCAAGTTATTTTATTTTGTATATTTTATTATTCTCACAAATGTTTAAATGGGTAATAAATACATTATTATTATCTAGGGAAAAAATTATTCTACTTTTGTGGTTCAATTTTACAAAAAAGAGATACGTCTTCAAAAATCTCAATAAGTCTTTTTTCACCCTACAAAATACTTTCTCCGAATACGTATAATAATAAAATAAAATGAATTATTAGTAACAAATGTTATTACAATAGTTACTAATATCTCTCTAACCTAAAACTCTTCAATGAAAGAATTCCAAACATTAAGAAAATTCCCTTTTCTTTATTTAGTCTAGAGTTATAAGTTATAGTTTACTTATCAACCATCTTTTTCTTGTCTTCGTTTTTTGTTGTGTATCCTCTGCTATTGTTTAAACAGAAACATGAGAAGGGCAGTACAACAAACAAACCCATTGTCATTGGTTTGAGAAATGTGCGGAATCTTGCTTTGTCATGGCATCATCGTTTTTCAGCTTTTGATTTTAAGCGATGTGTGACATTAGGGAGCAAGCTGCCTATCTGATTTTCCATTTATTTTAACATAAAAATAACAGGTTTCAAACGAGTAGAAACGTTTTAGTGTTTTAACACAAAAAATAAAACGCAAAAATAATTTATTTTAAAATATATTTAACAATATAGATATTTTTACAGATTACATACTGGAGGAAATAAATACTGTCATTTTATAAATATTATATATATATATATATATATATATATATATATATTAGGTATGTTTGGTGAATGAAATTATGTCTAAACTGAACATGTTATTTTTAAGATTAAAAAAAAAAAATCACTATTCTAATTAAATATTTGTGTACTTTGCCATTAATTACAATTAAATCATTACAATTTATTGAAAATTGTTTTACAAATGTCTATCTTTTATTTAAATACAGAGTGATTGATATAATAGTCCCAGCTGTTTTACTTGGAGAGTAGGCCTACTTTATTTATTAAAAAAAAGTACAAAGGAAATTCCTAAACCTTTTTTGATGTCTTCTTTGGGAATTTAAAAATTTTAATACCATCAGCCATTTTTCTAATATGGCTGCCAACTTTAAAATTGTTTATAGAAATTTCTATTTTTATATTGATTTTAGATTCTATCTTAATTATATGACATATTTTTCTTTTATATTTGTAGATACATTCAACGATTTAGGAGTTAGAGGCTCAAAATAAGATTTCATGCGATTTCAGAGATTGATTTTCTGAACTGAAAACCGTAAAATCAAGATTAAAACTGGAAGGAAATTAGAGTGTAATGTAATAAAAACTGCTATAAATTTGAAATTCAAAATAAATTTTGTAACGTGGCAAGTCTAATAAGAGTCGATATTTTTTGAATAATTAATTAATAACTAATTTAATAGTTGAAGTTTTATAGGAGTAACTTGCAATTTTTCAAAAACTTATAGTTTTGCACTTAACGTTTTCAAAATGACGCCTTTACACAAAATTATTAGTTTTGTTCTTTTAATGCTAAGCAAGATGAGTATCAAAATCCTCTGTCTTTACCTTCCTTATCTTCGTCATATAACTTGTTCCATGTCTATGATTCTGTAAGATATTTGACTAAAAATTCTTCTGAAGATGAAATGTATCCGAAACGTACTACGAAATTATATAATGACACTTAGAATGAAGATACTGACACCTAATTAAATAGTTATTTATTTCTGGTAAGTATTAGCATCGATTATATTGGAAACATTATCTTATTAAATGATTTCAAACAAGGATGACTCACAAGTCGAAACGTCAACTTATTATTATTGACATTTTTATTTAAAAAATAATTTATTAAGATTTTTTAACAAGTTATCAATCATAAACTTAAAAACATGGATGCGTTCCTTGTAAATATAACAAGGATATCGTTTGTTTTTCTTGTGACAAACGCGTTCTAACGGTAAATTGTATTTAACGGGAAAATACATTTTTACCTTGAGTCAAATTTCAAATATGGATTTTCCACAGGTTTACTAAAACTTTCAAAATTCGTTTCCACTTTTTAAAATGTGTTCGGTTCATTCATTTTTTAAAGGGAAAAGGTTAGGTTAGGTTTGGTATTAGACATATCA
The DNA here is from genome assembly GCA_963513935.1 of Aphrophora alni. Classification (NCBI taxonomy): domain Eukaryota; kingdom Metazoa; phylum Arthropoda; class Insecta; order Hemiptera; family Aphrophoridae; genus Aphrophora; species Aphrophora alni. The sequence continues at coordinate 71,288,155 of OY740775.1, forward strand.
TGTTAAAATCGTGTATTTTGCTTTTAAAATTTTCTGAACCACTTAATTTTTTAAATAAGTCTTTATGTTTCCTCACAAATTTTTAGAATTTGTGAAAGGGCTATATTAGAATAAATACGAGGATGTTTTTGAAAAATGTCAATTGTTAAACTTTTTTTCACGTTTTCTCCATATTTTTTCGTGTTATTTTTCGTCACACTTTAGGAAATAAACAATGTTATTGTTATAACAATAATAATATATATTGTTTAGAAATTATAACTAAAACATTCTCCTGGTTAGATTCTTAAGTCTTTTGGTCAAGTGGATTTCTAAAGGTTGCCTGTAACAATAATGAATTGGACTGAAGTAATTTTAATATTAAATGTACAGTAGTTAAAACTGTTACAGTAAAAAATTTCCTTCAGAAACAGATGTAGTTTATCCGATCCATTTGATGTGTTGTCCTGCCAATGTCTGAAACAAAAATACATTGTCATTTTACTAAAAAATATTTACTGAAAATAAATTTATTACTCTAAAAAAAATATTATAAATGTTGAATCTAAAAATGGTAGATCAGCTTTTAATAATCATACACTACAGTTTTAAATATAATAAATAACGTTGTAGAGTGATCTCAGTCATTTAGGAGAATAAAAAAAATATTAGACATATATTACAACTCTGAATAGTAAACCAGTCTGGAAAAAAAAATTCAAGATACTGATCTTTGTGTGGTTTTCCAGAAAAGGAAGAAAACGTTGTACACTTTTCGGGGATATGTATAACTTTACAAAAGGGCATTTTTGGGGTAAAATCTTGGGGAACAGTTAATTATAAATACGTATATTACAAGAAAAATATGGAATATTCGGTAAAATATTATTTGTGAAAAGCAGTGAAATAGGCCTATAGATATCAAAACTTATTTTAGAATTAAATCATGAATAGTAATTATCAATACATATATTTGATTACGTTTTAAACTTGGCGGACTACCTCTGAGTCATACCGTAAGTGTGGTAGTGCCATAAAGAGTTTCATTGTTAATTTTATTTTAATTTTTTTAAATTATTTTAGTTGTGTGGTTTCCATTCTGACTCTTCATGTTATGTATATTTTCTTTCCTGAAAAATGTGTAATATGAACAATAAATACTATATTATTATTACTTTTTCCAATTGTATTATTTTCTTATCACCAAGAGCTCAACCATATAGTCAGTTCGGGCTTATCCATCCCGAAGGAACATAACTGAATATACAGCTTTTTTAGTGTAGTCTTGGATTAAATCCCTTTCTTTCATCTTTATTTCACATCCCTGTTGAAACTTGACTCTATTTAGGGCTTTGAGGGTTTTATGATCTATTCTTTCTTTTTTTAGACGATGACATACAAGGGTTTTTCCCTTTAAACAACAAGGAAAAGATGAAGGGAAAATGGTTTTTCTGTATGTTCAATAAAGTCAAATTACTTTTATTTATAAATAGTTCAACATTTTCACAAAAAAAGGTGATTATTTATTTTGAAGTCTCTAAAACGATAATTGAGACAACTTTAATCTTAACATACATCTTACGATATTAAATTCCATTTCCTACTCGAAAAATCCTACGAATGCCATTAAAAATCATAAAATATTTATAAACGTTCCGCAAAGACGTTTATTGGCATTGTTACACTTCAGGAAGTTGTGAACCCAAGGTCACTAGTTACAAGATGGCCGACAGCCCATCAGCTGACAATATATGTTCAAGATAGTGTTACGCTACAAAAAAGACTGTCACGTAAATATTGTGCCCGCATTCTCATAAATTTCTGGGTTTTAAAGTAAATATGGTATCTTTGGAAAACCTAACCTTCAAAGTTACAACTTTATTGTTTGAATAGACTTGTCCGTTTAGCCAATGAGATTGTAGGAGAGTTCGATCTGAATGAACTCTGTAACTGTAGAACCCGTATTGACTTATTTATGTATTAAACCTATACTCGAAATGACATTTGCTAATTTTTAAATAATAGCTGTTTATTAATAATACAGAAATGCTGCTGTTTCGATTTCACTTATAGAAATAACGATAGAAGACACCATGAAATGTTCACGTATCACGTGCATTGGAGTAGATGGGTAAAATTATGTGCTCATTGTATATTTCTGTGTTTTAGAAAACGCTCTCGAAGTCGGCATTATTGTCTGATTTTTCTTAAGTTTGGGAAGTAGCCTTGAATTTACAGTTCATTGAACAGGTTCGTTAACTTTTAAAAACCTCACCATCTGCTTTAACTTTCTCATTTATACGTAATATAAAGGAAACTCTGTGATGGATCCAAAATATATCTGGAATTTTTGTAGGTGTATCATAATCTCTATTTTATTGTGTGTAATATTTATATCGTCTGGTAAAATTAAAAGTAATAATCTACTGTCTTCATTTCATACCTTTCTTTTCACGTTAGTCATTTACAATTCTTGGAACGGAAGTGACTATACGTGCAAATGAGTTGTATTCGTCACTCAGTGAATGCTCTCTCTTTCTTTTTATATTGCTGACTGTATTTTTAAAGTTTACGGAAATACTTCTCACTTACCCGATAAAAGACAGTATTGCTAAAGAATCAACTTGTTAATTCTTCATCTTCATCCTTCTAATTGTGGTTTTTTATTTATTTATTTTTGAATACACAAACATAACCTCAATATTGACGTCCGTCAAAACTTCTTCATTTTGTGTCATCGTCTAAGCCTTTTCTCTTACAATATGACATTATTTTTCCTTTTGTTGTATATTTGTTTCTTCAGATGCTATTCTTCTCCTGAACCAGTTTCTACATCCATTTCCTCTTCTCCTATTCCAACTTCTTCTATATCTAAGTGCACTTTATACTCACACTATTAACCTCATCTAACCAAACGGGATGCTGGCCGAGTAGACCAACTTTCCCCTAGCTGTACGTGAAAAAAACACGTAGAAAGAAATGAAAAATCACAAGCTTGTGTAAAATGTCACCGCAACTAAATGTGCTCATAAAATAGAACAAATCCTCCTTGATTGAAATTGTCCGCTTTGTCGAGATTTCCTCAACAAAACCGAGTTTATCAAACGTGTAGAGACAGGTCAAATAACCCACTCAGGAGAAATCATAGTCCTCATAGAAGAAGCATAGAGCAAAGAAAGCCTCTTGATGACAAGCTAGAACATCATAGAGAGGCTAGAAACACCCCAGAAACATGGAAGAAAGTGAACATCATGCCTCCGAAACTTAACCTGGCTAAAATATAGGTCTGAGTAGTTGGGAGTATAAATAAAAAAGATGGCAGATTGTCTATCGGAGCATTGAAGACTCAGGTAATACCTTAGAAGGATTGGAATAGAAAATGGTTTTACCTGGTGATTATGCCAAGATGGAGAGTAGATCCCGAGATTATATATTAGTTGAATGCGGAGCAGTAATGCACAATAGGTCGAGAATTTTGGGATGGCACCAGATTGATGTCGAGAAGATATCTCCCTTGACTTCTTTTAATGTGGTGTACTTCGTAAAGGAGTTGAGGCTGGGGGCATCTATAGGCAGGAGTTCCCCGTCTTAAATAGGTAGTGAGGCACAAAGAGTTTCTAGAGGCCCCAGGGCATTTCACCCTAACATCACTACTACTACTACTACTCTAATTGACACAATAATACAGCGTTTCAGCTACTAAATCGCCATCTTTTGCTGCAAAAATCAGCTTGCTTATAACTTAATTAAGTCCTACTGACTACTTCCTGTGCTTATGTAGTATTTATATATTAATGTAGTCTAAAGTCTTTCGATTACGGAAACGCCTTTGATCAACTTTTGTTGCTTTTAACAGTTCATTTTTGTATGCGTACAAGAGAAATTCCTTTTACTTTGGGTCATTCAAATTTCTCTCTGCAACGAAATACAATTTCTCTGTGTTCTCTCACTTACGTGTAATGGGTACGTAAACTGATTCAACAAAAAATACGCTCACGATTTCTAACATGCGTTTCTACGAGATCAAATAATCTAAAGAATTTTCTAAAAAAAAAACTGAACAAAAATCAAATATTCCGATCACAAATCCTATATCGTTGATATAAAAAAAAAACGTGTAATTGAAGATTTGTGGTAAGACTGCATTCTGTACACGAGTAAAAATAGTTGAAGCATTATCTCTCCAAATAACCATCCGTCACGGGCACATATCTTGTACACGATTCTCCTTTTTAAGTCGGTCACTGCCGGTAATTATCACTTAATTGCTTCACTGTAATTGGCGGAGGACGGCCATGTCGCTATCCTTAAGACGTGCAGCTAACCAAAAGGAACGAAGAACGCTTTAAAATATGAGATAATAATGACATTTAAAGACATTACTAAATTATTTCGCTCATTATATGATTACAACTGCTAATCAGTGTTTCGATTTAGTTATTAACTATCTTCTTTGTCAAATGATATTTATTTAGTTTAGAGAACAATTAGTTTGTTGGTCGAGACAATACTTTGTCGGAAATAATTTAATTTAAGTTTTGGAATTTTAATAATTAAAAACGGCTCAAAAACTTTTCCAAAAAATCTCGCTTTTACAAAAAATAAAAAAAATGTAATGGAAAGAACCATTATTGATTGAATGTAGAGGATTTTCAGTATTTATTTCAAAACTAAGCCAATAATAAAATTTAGAATGACTGTTTTAAAGTAACATACGGAGTTAAGTTTGTTTTTTTTTTTTTACTGTTAATCTTGTAAACACAAATAATTGTTGCAAAAAAATAGCATAATTTTTCAACTCATTGTGTTTGTATCCAAGTCACTCTTTTTTATATAATAAAAGAACAATAATGTCCGTCTACTTTAAAGTCACATAGACGGACATTATTGTTCTTTTATTATACAATTTTTCACACTAACTTCCCCAAAACCAATAAAAAGAACCAAAACATAAGGAAGTTAAAAGTAACTAAATCTTTGATTCAAAATTTTTTATTTGGAACCTCTTTTTTTTCAAAAATTTACATTTAAATACAAAAATCATGAAAAATTATGTTTCACGTTCTAAGTTATCATACATTCGGAAAAGTGTACAAAATTTTAAGCCTTTAGGTAGTGACTTAACACCTGTACTGTTTTGCAAAAAACGGCATCTGTATTTGCATTTAGCGATTTAAAAAAGTTAACGCTTAAAATATTTTAAAATGATTATAAATTATTCATTGTTTGTATGTAAAGTACATTCAAATATATGTGTTGAAATTCAAAATTTTAAATTTGGAAAATAATTCAAATTAAACCAGGTTGGCTATTTCGGCAGCGTTAGCAAAATAAATTGTCCTATGCAACGGACGTAGATCCCATTCCGAGTGTTGCTCATTTTTGGATTTCGTATTTTTTTTAATATGGTTGTCGCCAAAAACCATTAAAAAAATCCGACAAAAGTGGCCTTGTGGTCGTGGGTTAAGTCACACGGTCATGTTTTATAAAACTATATAAAAAAACATTGATCTTTAGACCATAAGCTTTCCAATGATACCATCCCCATCTCTATGTGTTGAATGGGTGCGGAGGAGCCGACAAAGATAGATGAAACCTAGCATAGTCCAATGTGAAACAATTTGGAAAGTATTTTAAACTTGATTTTGTGATTTTACGTAAAAATCAAGTTACCATAGCAACCAATATAATAAGCATACTTAAAACAGCTGATTGTCTCAAAAGTGCTCTTGTGACCGTAAGTCACACGGTCGCGTTCTATAAATAATATTAATCTTCAAACTCTAAGCTTTTCAATGAGACCATACCCACGTCTCATTGAAAAGCTTAGAGTTTGAAGATTTTAATAAAAAAAGGTTATGTTTTGGTCATATCTTCTTAAAAAAGACGAAAACAGCCTATATTAGAGACCCTTTTACAGCAGTCGAATATTCTAATGATGTCAATCACAAAATAACAAGAGTTGGTCTTGAGAGACATGATACGAAACATGAAACAGAAATACCTAATAGGCCTACAAGACGACATGAAGAAAGTGTAGATCCAGATATGGTACCACTTAATTGATTCCGGAATAAATCAATGAATGTCGATATTTATTTAAACCTGCTAAAAGCTTCTTGTCAAAACAGAGCACATTAATATGAGTGCATGACTACATGTGTAAATCCAGCTAGGAACCTCAGGATTGCCCTACCCGTAAGCACTGTAATTAATTAATTAACTAAACTAACAAGCTACCACTTAACTATTACCGCAACAAATCAATGAACGTTGAAATTTATTTAAACCTCCAAAAAGCTTCTTGTCAAAACAGAGCACATTAATATGAGTGCACGACTACATGTGTAAATCCAGCTAGGAACCTCAGGATTGCCCTACCCGTGAGCACTGTAATTAATTAATTAACTAAACTAACAAGCTACCACTTAACTATTACCGCAACAAATCAATGAACGTTGAAATTTATTTAAACCTGCAAAAAGCTTCTTGTCAAAACAGAGTACATTAATATGAGTGCATGACTACATGTGTAAATCCAGCTAGGAACCTTAGGATTGCCCTACCCGTAAGCACTGTAATTAATTAAATAACTAAACTAACAAGCTACCACTTAACTTTTACCGCAACAAATCAATGAACGTTGAAATTTATTTAAACCTGCAAAAAGCTTCTTATAAAAACAGAGCACATTAATATGAGTGAATGACTACATGTGTAAATCCAGCTAGGAACCTCAGGATTGCCCTACCCGTAAGCACTGTAATTAATTAATTAACTAAACTAACAAGCTACCACTTAACTATTACCGCAGCAAATCAATGAGCGTTGAAATTTATTTAAGCCTGCAAAAAGCTTCTTGTCAAAACAGAGCATATTAATATGAGGTACACATCCGTTCCCGTCCCAAACCTAACCTTACTCTGCAACGCTCAATTTACCGCAATTATCTACAACAGGAATTATAAATCTGTAACATTTTGAATACGCCTAACGACTGTCCACACAGGAAGTAATACGTTCGAATTTACTTTTGGTTCAACAATCTCGGGGCAATTACTTGGTGGACTATTAATCTTCAACTAGGACTTCGATAGCCAGACGGGTTAACACTTAGAGAATGATTCAGTAACTGCATTTGTCTATTCAAAGAAGTAGCTGGGCAAGTATTTTAATTGCGAAAAAACGTTGAAGACAAATTAATTTTTAGTGTGTTTGTTTTAGACGCTTTCAATGAAACCGTTGGAAGTAGTTTTTTTTTTTTTTTATATATTTCGCGTTAATAAATGTTAATTCAGTCTCAAATAATAGCTGAATATCGTTACTATTATTGTCATCTGAAGGTACCTTAGTTAAATCTACATCTTTTTCGTGTATTAGTTTCGATTATCTCTTTCAACGTCCCAATCTTGTCTCTCTTGACCAACTCTTGTTCTATTCCGATCTGACGATGTTAGAGTATTCGAGAGCTTGGAATGTTTACTTTATGTTTTTATTTACCAAGTGTAGGCTACGAAGTATGTTTTAACCTCAGTCTGTCCTGCGTTTGTACGTAAGACACAAAAATAAAGATAGGAACATGAAATTTGGTGTTGAGGACTTTGGTGTTCTCATACAGAAGCCTATTAAAAGTCAGAAAAATATAAATGAAAATAACAAAATGGCAACCATTTAAAAACGTTTTAGATCAATAAAAGTGTTACATGAGATAGGGGTCTATATTATATGCTATATTCACTTTTTTTGTGTAAGGCGATGATAACCGAAAGGTTTTCAACCTTTAAAATATAAGAAACAATATATTATTATAGAAAATACCAATTTTGGAGTGCAATAGAAAGACATTGTTTTTATGATTATGATTTTTTTTTAAATAGGTTATTAATATTTTTTCATCCTTAATTAGTGTAGATAAAAGGAAATATCATTTCTATTATAATTTCAATTAAAGCTAGTAAGAAGACCATGAATTAATAACAGCGTGGTTTCATGAAAGTGTATTGAAACTGTTGAGTGTTGCTTCTTGCATTTATCTTTCCCACATATAAATAGTATACAGAAAGTTATGAGATGAGTCAAAAAATTGGATTTGAGGTGCCTTCAATCTAAAGGTTTTTTTCCCCCAAGATATGTCTATGTCTAGCGTCTGTAGTACTTACAGAGCTCTAGAAACCAAACCCGTTAACCGATTTTAATCAAATTTTATATTTTAGGTATATCTGGAGATATATTTTCAGTTTTATGATAACCAGAATTTGGGTTCGATTAGATTAAGTTGAGGGGGTTGAAAACGGACACGGGCACTGCGACCTAAGCCTTTTAATTCTAACCCAGTAGATTAGTTCACTCACTAGATCGTCGAACGAGAGTTGACCAGGAAGGAAAAAACCTTGTACCTCTTATGGCAAGAGCCTCACAATCAAATATTATGTAACCTGCGTACTCGTCATCTGTCCAGTTTACCATGATATGCTTCTATCTTGTGCAAGTGCACCCTCAGACTACAGTTCCCGTAATAAGTCACGTGACATGTCTCAGTTGCCCTCTACACAAGGACAGTACTATCCCTAAAAGTCTACTACTTCATTCAGTAGTGGTTTGATATAGAAGTACCTCTTAAACTCTTAAGTACCTATCTTTGCTGGTGTGTTCTCTAAACCCACCTATAGATGCCTATCGTAGCCAGTCACACAGGTAACCCTATTGCCGGCTCAGGTGTTACGAACTCTGATGTAAAGCCCTTTTAGCCAAACTATCGATATTCTTCTTTCTCTCAACTTCTTTATAATTCAGTACTCAATGCGAAGTTACTTGATTTCCAGAAATAAAGCGTTAAAGTTATCTTGGCATTACCGGACCAAACTAGATTATATGTGTTTGCAAGTACTTTAATATTATAAAATTTGGGGTAGCTGCTATAAGAAAAACACCACAAAATTACGATTTTCTGAAAACCCAAATATTTTAAGAGATGGCGACCTATATGTTTTGTTTCGTTTTTTTCTATGGTTTTGGTTTCTTTAAATAATCAAGAATGGTGACACAAAAAAAAAATATTGTAGACTTACCTAAATTTTTATTTGTTTTAGTGAAACTATCATCAAAACTGTAAAACTTATCGATTGCGTGCTGTTGACTTTGTCCAATCTTAAATATTGAACTTTGTAATAAATACTATTTTCATGGTGTTATAACGGGATTTTTTTTTTACAATGTTAGAAAATAATGTACAAAATAACATTTGTGAATGTAGTAAACGAATGTGTTAGTATATTTTTATTTTCTTACAATGGAAATTCATGGTTTTTAACGGGCTTTAATTTGAGGTATCACAAAGTATATGTGTCCATTATACATATTTGAAATGGGGTTGTGGGGGGGGTTTATTTTGTAAATAGGTTGTGTAAGTTTCCCGCATAAAGTTGAATAACTGTCCCGAGAACAAATTGTACATATCCCTTTCCGTCTTTTAAATAATAATTTTTCAAAACATTTCTGTAAGTGTACCTGTAAGTAACACTTTAACATTTTTATTAGCCAAAATACTTGGATTTCACATTTCTAAATACAGTGGATGAAATGTTTTATGCTTACATTCCAGGATGTCGCAATACGTTCATACTTGGTTCAAATTCTTTAAGGTAATACTTATTCCGTACAAGTTGTTAGAAGTTGACATGGAAGTCTGCGCATGCCTGAAGAACTTGTCTGCCCACGGTTTTTACATACTTTTGCAGGCCATTCAAACGGATTTTAAATTATTTCAAAAATTTCAATTACAATGTTAAAACGTAATTTTATGTTTAAGAAATTATTGCTTTAAAATTCCCTAAGTTTCAATGTAGCGAGGTTTGAAAAAGACTTCATCATATGTATATAATTTTATGTATCTAAATATCCATAAAACATGTATAGAGTGTGTTCTAATCTCTAGAGTCCATAACTGAAATATATATTTTTATAATGTGTGTGCATACGAAGCAAAAATATTGCACAAACTTTCTCGATTAAGCATCCATCGACAAATAATAATGAACCAAAATTAATCGTCCCCAAAAATGACAGTTCGGTTAGTGTCAATCGAAAATTATAAAATTAACCATAGACCCTATCTTTCAAAAAATACTTAATGTATAGATTGAGGCACTATTATCATGGGCACTAGTGGTATATCGTAACTATTAAACCGATGAAAAACTTTAAATGGAGGACAGTTGTTACATTTTCGTATAACTTAAAAATCTGTTTTACAAACTCTGAAAAATAGCCACCATTTTCCAATATGGCTGCCAACATTTTAACTTCTTATAGAAACCCCTATTTTTACAGTGCTCTTTGGATTCTGTACACAAATTAAGAATTTTTTTATTTGTTTGTTTGAAGCATTTCCAGTATACGACTTTCCATACTTCTCATTGTTGAATCAAGTAAAAATTTAATTGGAGATAATCTAGGAAGTGTAAATACTAATGTAGGACTGCAAATAAAACAAATAATTTTATAGGCTATTTATTCCTTCCTTAGCATACTCTAGATTATAACAAGTTTTTAATTGTTGCAGAAATTATTCATAAACAATTTTACAATTTACCAGGAACAAAAGAGTCTTAAAATCTTGTACAGAATCAGAACACACCATAAAAATAAGGGTCCACAAGAAATTAAAATTTGGAAGCCATTTGAAAAATGGCTGCCATTTTCCAGAGTTTGTAAAAAAGATTTTAATTTAGATGCCTATATGAAGAAGTAACAATGACGCCCTATTTAATGTTTTTCATTAGATTAATATTTTAGAATATATCAATAGTGCGCATGACAAACGAATCACCCTGTTTAAAAAGGACCTAAATTTGCTTTTGTGCCAAACACGTTCTCAGCTTAAATCATGTTTGATTAAAATCGAGATATTGATAACGGCAGTTAAGGTACATTTTTTCCTACCGATAATTTCTGAATCATAATATTTATTTACTTGCAAATTTACAAACGTAATTCATTTTCACTTTTCATTAAAATTTAAACTAAAGAAAATTTAAACTAATTCTTTTATAAGAACCACATTCTTTTAATTTTTACTGATTAAATACGACCGATATTTGGAGAGCTAAGATCAATACGTTTTATTTTGGTTCAGAGAAGCGTAAATTCTTCATAGTAATTGACAACTATTCCAAAATTTTGAGTTCTCAAAAAAATTAGATAATGCCAAAATATATCCATTGCGTTAGGTCTGTAGAGACAGATGCACAGAATTCCATAAATATATTTTTGAATTTAGGAGTCTCACAAATCAGCAAAAAACCCCTCAATAATTTTTGACCCATCGTGTAACTCTTCGTGCTAAATTTATAATTTATTATTTAGTAACTACAGATGTTTTTAAACGATCGTCCCCTATTTTTAAATCATATTTTCCTTTGTTTTTAGACACGTCTTCCAGTCTTCATGTTATGAAAAGAGTATAGATTAACCTCTATAAACTCATTGATTGTTTCGTGTAGATTCTTGTATATCAATGATTACCCTCCTCCTATGAAAATTACATCTTGAGATGTCAAATCAGGTAATCTTGATAGAAAAAGTCACTTTAAAATTATTCTTTCTTCAAGGACGTCTTAGAATAGCTGCATGGAAGTCTAACAAGTAGTGATTGTTAAAATTTGGTATTATTAATATCTCTCCTATTAAGTGGCCTATGAATGAGTGGACGCTTCCAGGAGGTCATTTTAGTTAGAATCCCTAGTTAGAAAACCTAGCTGGATTTACACCCTTGTATAGTGTTAAATCCCTCTCTTTCATCTTATCTTTAGGGACTCTCTTTACTAACTTTTGTTGATTTCACACCCTCACGCTATTAGAGAATCCGAGGGCAAGGAGTCTTCAATATAAGTTATTTTCTTCTTTTTTTTTAAGGCAATGATGACGGAGAGGTTTTTCGCTACTACACAACAAAGAGGAAAAAATAATTAATTCCCTTTCCGAATTGATATCTTCATCTTCAATGAATATCACCCCCACAAAACGTTTTAGCGAAATCGCTATCCAAATTCAAATGTTTTCGGAATGTAGGGTATACTTAAGTATAATATAATAAGTAATAAATTATTTTATATTACCTTATAGATCCGTCATGTGACTTTTATTATGTCTTTATTATAAAGACGCGTTTCGGAGACGTATCTCCATCTTCAATTATCACTCCGTAGAGGTCGTTAAAACATTAATATCATATAAACATTGACACTACATACACAATTTAATAAATACACATAAACGTTGATTTTACTATTTTTTAATTTTTTATTTTATTTTTTTATTTTTTTTCCCCTGCGCACTGTTTCATGTTTCGCGAACTACTGATATTCATAGTTTATTACTTATTATATTATACTAAGTGACTTGGACACCAAACAATGAACAGTATACTTAAGAATCACGTGTACATCTCCGTGGTCCAGAACATTGTGTTTTGTGAATTTATGTGCTCTGATAGATGAAATCAACCTCTGCCATTTAAAAAATATTCATTTAAATATATTATTTCTTTTTCCTACTAAAACGTTTTGGAAAAATTTACAGTATTAACCTTTTAAACGTCATCGGAATGTTTACATTCGCAGACAACCTGTATTTCATATGGCGAGAAATGTAATTTCTTTCTCCATTGTATCTATTTCAACTGATTTTTGTTTCCATTGCTAATTTTTAAAGAGGCTTCCCAACAATATTGGCATCAAAAATATTTAGAAATTTGTTTGACATCAGGACATTAAGTCTACGGTAGGCATCTTCAATGAATGCTCTTCAGTTTCTCGACCTCCTTTCATGAATCATTGTTAAACACCTTTTTAGATGAGATAAAATCTTTCCTTCGTGTGATTTATAAGTTTGAACTATTATTTAACTTAAAACCTAATCACATACTAAACAAGTTCCTTATTTTTTCTTCTGTTGTGCCGTCTATCTCCTTAGCACGTCACCCTAAAGGTTTATTTTGCTCGTAAAATCGTAGAAGACCCCTAAACATCCTCAGAAACCCTGAGAGGAGTGAAAGGAAACCTCTTTAAATAAATAGAAAATCTTTCTATTGTCATGTGGAGCTGTGGTTTAACCATTGAATTTATACCTATGATACACCTAACTACCATAATCGACAGACACCTTTTTCTTAGATATTGCTCTGTATGGGAGTGATATTACTGTACATTCCATCTCATCAAAAATGTTAACAACTATATGTGTAATTATAGACTATTTACTGACAGTTCATATCTAATTAATTAGTTCGATCAGCTGTTTTTGCATATGATAATGCGAAGCTTTAATACGTTAGTTGTAGTGTTGTCGGGTAGCACGTAATACGGCATGCTGTCCTTGAAATTTCTTGAAGTGTGCCGCTCGATGGCAGCACTAGCTCCTTTAATTTCAGAGCTTCAATCTATACTATGGAGATGGCTAATTTATTTATTATAAAATCAGTATTATAATGAGCTTGATCAAATAACCGTTACTTCTTCTTCTCTTGGACAATCTAAAGAAATATGTGAATGAAGATACAATCCCTACAAAAACCAGTAAGTTCCACAAACCTTATAATAATTATAACAAGATTGTTTGTCCTTTTGTCAAATATCCTAATTTCCTTTCTCAACCGAGACGTTTGCTTACATTGATCAGGGTAGTTTCCTGGTCACATTTACTTAACAGTGACTCCTCACTGAATATAACGATCGTGTGTTAATCTTTTATCAGATGAACGTGTCTTGTAATAAGTCCTCCAACCTTCCTTATAACGAAAGAAGGTCAGGTGCAGTTTTCTTACAGGAAATAAGAAGTGAAAGTCTATTTATCAGTGAACTGAGATAATCCTCCTTGTATTTAATATTTATATTAAAAACTACATAGGTAATAGCAAAAACGTCAACAATTCTTCGAGATCATTCTTAAATCTGGCTTCAGTTTTGTATATTTAATATTTCACAAACACGTAGAAAAGTTTTAATAAAATTTAAAATGTAGAAATATTTTGATATATTTTGCCAGGTTTTTATTGTATACATTTTGAAGGAGTAGGAAGAAGCACAAAATTCGGATATTATCATAGTTGAGTAAAAGGATGTTTTTCAAGTGTAGTCGCTGATAATCCAAATATACCCCCAGGGGCTGAATAAGAGTAAGGGCGTGGGAACCCCGAGGGCTCAACAAGATCTACAATTTTTTTCTTGTAGTCTTGGGTTACATATCTCTATTTCATCTCTATATCAGGTGTAGACCAACTTCTTTTCCAACACTGACTCTATTACAGTTTTCGAGGGCTTAGGGGTCTTTATTTGATCTACTTTTCTATTTTTTATAAAGCGATGATGACCGAGAGGTTTCTCGCGTTTGAAAACCAAATTAAAATATTGTAAACTAAGAAAGGAATCTAGAGATACACGAGCTGTTAAAGTAGCTCAGATTATATACAAACGTGATAAAATAATCAATAAATCACAGAAGTACACAACAATTGAAAATATTATGAGCAGAGAATAACCTACAACGACTAACTAAATAAATAGGGGTTGTATACCAACAGCATGGTTACCTAACGATTTTATCAGAGTGAACAACTTTTCGTGTTTTCTCTCAAACGTTTAACGCCGGACCTTCTGATCACTCCTTGTGGGGATTTAACCAAACAAATTTCAACTTTATTTAACGCAGAGTATTTAAAGTTTTTTTTTAAATATAAGGCATTCATGGCTGAGATGTTTTTAAAACAACATGATAAAATGATAGAAACAATTTCGGTTCTCTCCGAAAATTACGTTCGTGAGTTGTAAAAAAAAAAAAAAAAAAAACTTTTTGAAACGTAATTTCTCAAAATCAACAGAGTTTGTTCAATGTTTATTTAAATGTGAGAATTAATAGATTAAACGTGTTTAAAAAATTAGAGATAACAAAAAATTTAAATTTAAATCTTGAGTTTAATCAAAACTATTTATGCCAAACAAAAGTATACTCCAATTAAATACATAAATATTTTTCATAGATGGTCATTTTTCACTTTTCAACTAACACAACAAAAAACTTTTGGTTGGTTTTTATTTTATTTGGTGAGTTTGTGCACCGGTGTCACACAGCTATTTTCAAAGATTTTCCTGTCCTTCCACTTCTTTTTACACCACACTCGGAGTGAAACTTTACAAGAATTGAGGAAGAGATTAATCCTTAAAAGCAAAATACATTTTTAATTACAATTGAATCGTTATTTATGAAATAAATCCGCTTTGATTATTTTTATTGATCCTTGAGGAGATCATAATAAATTCTCTTCCTTTAGATAAAGCAGTTTATTCTAGATTCTAGAAATGAACACTGTATTCTAGGTACGTGTGTTTTATCTTTTGACTCGTTGCCAGAAGCTAATTGCTGTCAAGAAATATCATAGATTCCAAATCTAAACAATTGCCTCAGTAATGTTCGAATCGTATTAGTTTTGGCCAAGTTCCTTATCGATCGATTAGCTAGTTATATAAGAAAAACGCGTCGATTAATCGAGTTTTTACAATTGTTTGTTCAAGGCTTTTGAAATGATGCCAAGCTACTCTAGGATTGTGTAATTGTTAGGAAGACTCGTGTACAACATTTCTGTTTTCTTCATTGATTGTTCGTTGCTAAGGATACATTATTAACCTTCACGTTAAAGTGTTGGACACGACTGTACCGTGCCCACACAAACCCGCGCATCTTTCGTGTACAGTCAGTTACAAAATTATTTGAGATCTTATTCGTGTTATCATGGTAATCTAATAAGTCCCAGGTTTTGTTAGGTAGGCCAAGGTGTTTGACGAGGTGGCGAGGGATTTTGATGATTCTGAGTTATTTTTAACAAATCGTAAAAGTTAATTTTAATATTTTTATTCCTACTACCTGACGACGCGCATAAATTCTTCGCATTCAATTTAAGGAGTAATGTAAACATAACCCCAAATTTACCTTACTACTAATAAAGCTTTTAAGATTTACCACTGGCTTCGTCAGTGTCGAAATCTGGCTTTGTGTGCATATATATATATATAATTTACCTTCGGCTCTGTTTGTAAAGCATACGCAATTTCAATTGTTTAGTGTGTGAAGCTTGGGATAGTGTAGTATAAAACCCAAGTTATATTTTTGTTACTAGATTGATGATGTATAAGACATTTTAGTGTTTCAATCTAACTAACAATAGAATTAAAATATTTTTTTACAAATTCTAATAGATAACTATTGGCAGAGAAGAAAAAAGGAGAAGTCATAATAGAAAGCACCTCTTTGTAAAAATATTTTAGTTTTACAATTACACTAAAGCTTTTCCACATCAAATATTTGGTTCTTTAATTAAGCCCAAGAGAAAAAATCCATATCGTTAAATCCCGGTGAGCTTCGAACCATCGACATTACCCAATCCATTGTGCAGGGGAAGTATCGTCCAGATTGACTGTGACATTTTGTGTCAGATGTCCATCGTGCATTATTGTGACATCATAAAGAAAATTTAGTTTGTTTATAACACGAACCACTGTGTTGTGGAGATATTGGAGGTAAAAGGTAACATTTACATTAATGGGTTCCATATATTCAATATAGACTTGGCAATCCTGAGGGACCCTAGCTGGATCTGCACCTTTTTTCCTTTCCCTCTCTTTCATCTTTCCAATAAGTCTCTCTTAACCAACTCTTTTCTATTCTGATGCCATTAGAATATTTCAAAGGTAGGCGTCTTTATTTTATGATCTTTTTTATTTTCTTCTTTTCTTTTTTAGACGACGATGATCGAAAGGTTTTTTGACTTTAAAAAACAGCATCAAAAATATATTACAGCAGTAGCTTTCACGCTCTATAAAGAATCAAATATACACTGCCTAGTTTTTCAATTAAACATCATAAAAAAAACTCTTTTAAATAGAACCCAAAACCATTTAAGATACAAGATAATGATCGTGACTGCGAACCAAGTCGAGAGACGGTTCTGCATTTTGGGTTGGTCAGATAGATAAATAAAAAAACTGGTATTTCTACAATTTCCTGACCATGCAACAGCTTGGTTTAATAAGACCCATAACTTCTCACCCTACTCATATCCACAATGACATCGTATAGTATGAGAATTATAATTTGTAAACTTTCTGATAATAAAGGTTTTTGGTTTTAATTATTTGGTTACGGTAGATTATAAATAGTTTTATTACGACATTTGCTATAGTTTAGGTATATAAAAACTGAATCACTACCTTATAAAGCTTCAGTTATCTTTAGTCTACATACGTTTCCCCCAGTTATTATTTTTACCTTTCATATATAAAGCTATCGAATAATCCAATGCAGTAAAGACCATAATGATTTCCGATAAATACTGAATTAAAATTTGAAAATTAAAATTTCTCTAATTTAAATATAGCACACTTTTTTCACTTAAATCCCCATTACGAAGGATATCTAAGTCGCACGCTGAACAATTAAAAGTGGGAGGAAAGGTTGTTCACCCGATAAACTGTTAGGTCAAAACTCCTTTGGCATACAACCCCTATAAATTAACTGGCCCCATGTTAGTCGTTCCTTATCTAATTTAGTTTTTAATTTATCATGTTTGTATTTACTTTCATCTGTTTTCACTAATAAGGTCTAACTGAGATACCCCTTTTGGAAAAAATTGTATGTGAACATATGTTGAAAGATTTTTTTGAGACCTCAAAATTTCGGGGTCGCTGCCATAATCTCCCCGATTATTTAATAGAACTTTCTTAAAATTACACTATCGGGTAAAATGGAGTTGGTCCCAAATTTATTGTATGTTCTGATTTTCATGAATTCCTTCAACATCGTTTTGCACTTAGTAAGTTTTAAAAATTAATAAAAATTGAAAATAATGGTTAATTAAGGGGCAAAATATGATAATCATGAAAAGTATTGTAGAAGAAAAGAATGTGCAAATTTATTTTTTCAATATTGGCTAAGATGAATTAAATAGGAAGTTTAACCACGAATATTGCACCAAGTTTGATCCTGGAGGCTCCTATATACATAGCTTTACCCTCGAAAATTTCGTACACAATACTTCTTTCCATACGATTTTGTTTACAGAGCTACATCCAAGAGGAATCTATAACTAGAACTTCATTCCCGGAACCTATAAATTTAATCCCCAAAGCTTAAAATAAAGAGCTTCATCCCCAAATGATTTTTTAGTGACATCTATCCCTGAACATTCTGTAAGCAGAGCTCCACTCTCAAAATCTGTATACAGTGCTTCATCCTCGAAGCTATTGTAAACAATACTGAACTTCATATCTGCTATCTGTAAACAGAGCTGCATGCGAATTAATTTTATATACAAAGGATAATCTCTGAGGATTCCTTACGCAGAGCTTCACTCTAGGAACTTGTAAACAGAGCTTTATCCCCGACGTTATAGTATACAATATAGAGCTTCATCCCTGACCATTCTATAGTCAGAGCTTCAATCTAGGAACTTGTAAACAGAGCTTTATCTCCGACGTTCTAGTATACAATATAGAGCTTCATCCCTGACCATTCTATAGTCAGAGCTTCAATCTAGGAACTTGTAAACAGAGCTTTATCTCCGACGTTCTAGTATACAATATAGAGCTTCATCCCTGATCATTCTATAGTCAGAGCTTCAATCTCATATCTGCATGCAGAGCTTCATTCACAAAACTTTTGTTAACAATATAGACTAATTTACTGAAATTTGTAAACAGAGGTTCATTCGTTAGTTTTATGCACAATACAAAATTTGCATCAATAGAATTTTTTTTATAGAGCTCCTGAATCTATATACAGAGCTTCATCTTCGAAACTTCTGTATTTCATTCAATACAATTTTGTTTAGAGAGCTTCAGCCTTGAGGATTTATTTCAAAGTTTATTCCATAAGGTTATATGCAACACGGTCCTTCGTTCCTCAGAATTTTGTTTACACAGTTTCAAAGAATTCCAGAGAGGCATTCTAGACATAGTGTCACCCTATGGTTTCTTCAAACAGACGTTTATCCCAATGACAATTATTCACTGTACAGCTAAATACTACTTTCCTCAAGATTAGAAGTAAAAGTTTTTTTTTACACAAAGTAAACAATCAAACAATTTTTAATTAACATTACTTTGCCCAGATAAGGCGCGTAGAGCAGTAACACGCACTGGAGAGTAAGTACGTGTAGTAATTGTGTATGAAGGAACGTTAAATCGGACAGTTTACAAGAAACCTTAGAGCATCATTTAAGGAGAATACACATACTTTGCTGTGGTTGTGACGCAATAAAGATGCAACTATAAAAGATAATCTCGGCAAGGTCCGAGGAACCTTGACACCGAAGAATTCTTGGTATCATGACGATGTTTTGAGACGTTACTGGTCAACAGGTTGTGACAAATCATTGATAAGATGTGATTGTGTGTTGTATGTTTTGTAAGAGAAAATATTAAAAAAATATATAGAAATTTAAAAACGGTGTATTGTTCATAATATTTAATCAGAAGATTGACCATATTTGTGTTTGTACAATATTATTACAGAACAATTGGAAAGTATAAATCAACTTCTAATATTAAATGATAAAACTATAACATGTAAATAATGAAAAACGCCAATAAAACCTTGTAGGCTAAGGCCTTGAAAAAACTGAAACTACTAACCTCAGAAAGGAACCCAGGCAGAAAAATAGACTCTGAGCAATCAAAACTAGAACTAAATACTAACTTGATGAAGAAAATTACTAATAGAACAACGACACAATACAAGGAATGGCGAACATGGTCAGGTACTTTAGGTTACTACACCGTTGGCACACAACCCCTATCATTCGTTCATTGCATAATCAAGTTCAGTAGACTACTATTGATTTTCCGGTTCACATTATTCTTCGTTTCCAAGACAGGGCTATGTTAGTGTTTCTTTACTTTTACATGTTCTATGTTTATCACTTGATAACGAGAGTTGATTAATACTCTCGAAACGTCGTATATTAGTTGTCATATACAGCATGGTAAATGTTCGCTTACACTGTTTGAACTTCTTTGTCAGAAAGAACCATAGTGGAAACCGTGAGTTGGTTTAAGTTTTAAGGATATGGAATACAAGCCCGAAACTGATTCATTATGTCCATTACAGTCTTACCACTACAATCAAAATGTCAGACAATTTGACACTACAATCAAAAATGTCAACTGACATAAATGGTTTGTATTTTTTCATACATATATTTTAATAACTATTTTATTTTATTTTTATATTTTTTTATAAACGTAAAGGAGCGAAAACACTACAGTAGTATATGAAGTTATTGTAAACGGCCAATCTTCATTGTTTTCTTTATTCTTACGAAATCGAATAATTGATACCTACGATTGAAAATGAAATATATTGATATTTTTCAAACTTTTCTGTTGCGTTTATGTGTTAAAATTAAAAGTTTCCGTGGCAGAAGTAAGATCGCTTAGTGCTTTTTAACGTTATTCTAAGGGCAGGATCGTTCTGCTATATTATCCTGGGTAATGAGGATTATTAAAACCTGATAACAGGTTGTATGATAACATTGTATGATAACAGGTTGTATGATAACAGGTTGTATGATAACAGGTTGTATGATAACATTGTATGATAACAGGTTGTATGATAACAGGTTGTATGATAACATTGTATGATAACTACATTTGTATGATAACTACATATTCGAAATGTACAACGTATTTAAAGGAATAAAATTAAAGAAATTATTATAACCTATTAATGAAGACAGTGAAAGAAGAACGTAAAAGTAGATAGTGTGACACGTTGGTGGGCGCCATCATAATATTACCCAGCCCCATCATACAGTGTAACACAATCAGATATTTTAAACGTAATGCAAAATGTTGGATTGACAAATTAGAGATGCTTAGAATTTAGTATCAATTTAGCTTGTCGAAGAAATCTCTAACATATTCCACCGTTGTGTTGACAAGTGAAGCTTGTGATTTCACCCGGAATACATTAATTGTTTTATCTACGTACTAAGAAAACGTGCACTTTATTTATTTTATGTAGAGTAAAATTCATACTTTAAATTTGATCAATAATCCTGAAAGCTGATTTTTCATATTCAAAGGAATTAAAAAATTGTATTCCTTACTCTGTTGATTCAGTATCGTAAAAAAAAAAACAGCGTGAAGCTGCAATTGATACTAAATCCTGATAACGAAATCTAGAATTACACAGACAACAACTCGATGTGCTAATCTCACATTTAGAAGTTTTAGAACCACAACGAACTTTTTTTAAATACTCTTTAAAAACTTCATTACAAATTCTCTTCATATTCACAAAAAAATTAAAACGAAACAGAAGTGGATAAATATTTCATAAATAGCTCCCAATATTTTAATATCTCCAGTGTGACTGCTTTACACTTTAAAATGCATCTTTGATTTTGACTAATCTCTTCCGGATTAGTTAAAACATATTTTATTTTTCAAACTATAGAGGACATTATAACAGGAAGGAAAATTAAAAGAAGAAAAATGTAGTCAAGTTAATCTTACTGTACTGCGTTGAACCTTTGAGATTTTCTGAGGTAAACAAAAGATAAACATAGTAGAAATAGATCCTATAAGAAAATCCTGTTTGATTTTAAGAAGGATCGCATACTAAATTAAAGGGTGAAAGGGATGATATTTTTACAGTGATAGGATTAAAAATCGTGACAGAGGAGAACCAAAGAAAACAGTGGATAATATTTGGCGATAAACACTTCAACAAGATGATTTTTCTACGAGTAAGTTGTAATCAATACACTCTGTTTTGTAGATTATTGAATATCACATCTCTTTCTATTCCTCCAGTACTGTTCGTTGTAAGGTTCATTGACGCACCTTCCACTGAGATGCTGCAAAGTGGTGTAGTGTATTGTAAACAAAACTTCAAAGAAGACATGTCTTCCCACAACACTCGATAAATTTGTATTTTTATCGCAAACGCAGGTTGACAACTTTAAAATAAAATACATCCTTATTATTACTAAATCTTTCATGAGATAATAATACAAATTATTTTAAAATGCTCTTAAAGTTGCTTCTCCTGGCAATGAGAGTAAAACAACCAAAAAAAATCTACAATTTAATAATGCCCTTAATATAAGTTTTACAAAACGGGTGTGGTAAGTTTATCAATTATTTCTTATATTCTGCCACGGCATGCGGGCGGTGTTGTTATGGCTCTAGGCGACCACCTTTTATGGACTTTCTTAGCAACAAGTATTTGCAATTTTTTATACTATTAATGCAATTATTGTCTTTTATAGAAATTATCTTTTACATTTGTGTGTTGTTCACACGTCAACTTGGATGTTAACACGATACGAGTAAATAAGCTAGATGAAAAGAATACAATTTAGTATTTTACTCTAATCTCTACTTAACAAATAAACGAATGAATAAGACCAATGGATAATTATTATAAAATGTTGTTGAAATTAAAGTTAGTAAAGTTTAAAAGAAGTTCAACGTTTCTATAAAGTTCTATTGTTTACTTAAAGATGTGTAGAGCTATAGGCATCTTGGATTCTACATCTGTACAAGGACATGAATAACTTTGAAATAAAATGCTAAATATAGTTCTAAAATTTATTTTTGTTGGTGAGAAGAAACTGCAAAGTGCATGATGAGATCGCATCGATTAAGAAACTAATGAGAAATTTGAATCTTTCTACAGAGAGACAGACAATGTTTCAAAATAAGTAAGATTCTGCAGTTCTTCACATTTTGACGAGTCATACTAAAGGCGAAAAACTTCGAAGTCCTAATTGCTTAACAAAAACGAAGAAAAGAGCGTAAAGTAAAGCCTACTAACACTCGAATACTTTAGTAACGTAAGGAACGAAAGAGAATAATAGTTGGTAAAGATAAAATGAAACAAACTGAAGATTATGGAAAGAAATGTATAGATCCAGTATATGACATCAAGATTGTCATACCTTCAGAGAGCTTATGAGGGGCTTAAACTGAGGAATCATAAGCAACGTTTGTAGTACGTACAAGATTTTAAGTTACACCAACGCTTGAACTGACAGTTGGAAACTTTCATCCCAACTTGGAAAGTGTTCGACGATCATTCCTGGACAGATGTAGGAGTAAGAGGATTTCTTGAAGCTGAAGAGAATGTCCATAGAAGAAAAGAGCAGCTGGAATGATTTTTAGAGGGAATGGATTTAATCCTAGTTCCACTTGAGCCAAAATACATTACATACAAAAAAAACATTAGGACACCACTCTTAAAGAAACATAACCTCAAAGTCGTACTCAAACCACAAGGACAAGCATAAAGAAAGGATAGGAAGGTGAGATGAATAGTAGTCTTATACTAGAGCAAAGCAAATCTTAAATAGATGCAGATTTACTTATGTCTGACCTTTTGCATGTCCCTCAGACAAATTCTTTTAACCAACACATAGTTAACTCCAATCAAAGGTAACTTGTGAAAAACCTATAGAACTCTAATAGAAACATTCTCTTTATCTATTGAGACTTATAAAATGGAGTTAAAGTAAAAAACTGCTGTCAATATTTCAGCAGTACTTGATAATTCTTAATCTATTGTTATTGAATCACTCCAATTTCTACAACAATAAAACAAACCGATAATTCAAGGTTTCAGTAATAAGTCAACATCTTCAGGTGTTACTCATGCACAAATTTTGTTAACGTGTTTGTGTGTTTGCGCATATTGTAGACATAGGAGTCTTTCATTACTAATTATCAACAAGTTTTACCAGATGTATTTAAGTGATGTACTATTATTAGTATTTCAGTATCAAGACTTTATTTTTGATACAAAACACTACGAATGCCTACGGGTTAATATACGTAAAACGTGACTATTTCAAAATATCAGTCATATACTTCCAAGAATCCTCCAATCTCTTCCATGAACTGCCATACTCTTTCCTTTCCATGTTTCTCATAGGGACTCTTGCTGTTTTTCTGTTGTTTATCATCACGGCATGACCACCCAATTACCTCTTATTTTAAGCCTTTTCTACCATTATTCTCCATTTGTAAATCTTATCCTCCACTCACCTTTTCTATGCATCACCTCATGAGCTTCCTTTATAATATCTTCAAGGGTCCCAGTTCTCATTACATTAATATCCAAGAATATTTTTTACGTTTCACTAACGGATGGGTATTACTATAACTTTGTACATGAACAGTTTTGTCTGTCTGTGGAAACCGTTTGACTTACAAAGGGTGACTTACAAAGGCGAATGGGTGTAAATCGGCTTTTGAGTTATCTTTCTCCTTATCTCTACTCCTTCTCTCCTATCCTCAGATCTTATAATTCTTAGAGACATGAAACATCTGATTTTTTCTATGGACTCATTTTTTATAAATATGTTGTTATTTTTAGAATGACGTCCGTCTGTCGTATGTACAGTACTCTACAGCCTAAACTAGAGAACCGATTTTAATGAAATTGGGCTTGTGGAGATATTTTTCCATTTGGGGATAGTTGTCATAAACAAAAACAAAATTATGATCTTCTCAAAATCGCTTCTAACGATTTTGATTAAAATTTGCTCAAGTGTAGCCTGTAAGGACACTAACAAAACATATAGGTCGCCATCTTTCGAAAAAATCCGGAAATCATGGGTATTTATTAGACGCAAATTTACAAAACCGGCTTCAGCTGTTATGTTTAAATTTTAGTGAAACGTGATTTTATTGATTTAAATTCATGAGCCAAATCAAAAGTAAATAAATATTACGGTTTTGTGATCCTTGTTAAAATTAAAAATTTAATCAAATACAACAGAGGATACGATTAACTATAGCACAAGCAAAGCAAGTTTAGGCTCTTAATTTTTCAAAGACTGTGTACATGGTTCATTCCACTTTTCGATTGAAAACTTCCGAAATAACACTTTAATGACGATTACTTGTGATTCGTTTTTTATTTGGTTTTGGCGATGAATGAGTGAGAAAATTTGTGCAAAATTTTTCTTCTACACTTAAAGTCTGTTTAAAACTAACGTATTAAAAAAATCCTTACTGTATGCTGTTTAAAAGTAATACATTTCCCATACAACTTTCACCTTGGGATACGTTGCTGTTGCTTTCTATAGTAACACGTAGTAACCCCTGCCCTAACCCATAGGACGAGATATCCATGATACTATTCTCTATACTGACCTTTCCTTTATACAGGCCGCAAAGTGATGGTATAGAGGACGATGGTGAGGTCAAAGAAGAGAGTACAGCGGAAGAGAATTATTTCTCCAAGTATAAATATGGTTATACACAACATGTAAAGTTGTAATTTAGTCATGTATTAGCGTCTAAAATTTCTCTTTGTGAAGTTAAATTGTTTACTATCTCTCTCATGGAAACACCGAGAAATGAGGCCATGAAATGGTCACCGATCCTATCCAATGCAGTAATTTGGCAACATTTTTTTCCGCTATATGTAAGTGATTAATAAGCAAGGACCTTAATATAATTGTCTCATTTCGCTCAAATTCGATATACAATTTTTCAATAATGGACTAGTTTGTTAACCAAAAAAATCTTTTATAAATTTTAAAATGGCGGCCGATTGGTAAAATTCTTAGAACGTATTTTTTAATGATAATTTTTACCAATTCTTTTCACAACGTTCCACTGTAATTAATTTTATCCAACTATAAAATCTGCATACAATAACACACAAACGTGTGTTAAGAAGACAAGAAAGATATTACTTAAAACGAAATTGTTTAAAACATAGCAAATAACAAAAATAAAAACTCTAGTCGGAAAATTTTATTGAATTTTTAATATTTAACATGGTTTTACTATTCGTTGAATGTAATTGAAAGTTGACGAGAGCCATCATGGTACCCTCCCAGCTCCATCATTTAATGTAATACAATGGTATAAAAAGATCCTCTAAATGTAATTTCCAAATGTTGTCACTTTGGCCTAGTAGGAAATGGCAAATTCTATTGGTAGATCAACAGGTCTTACTTAATATACGCATATAAGGTTAGGTTTTTAAAGCGCTGTTTTCTGAACCTTGTTAATGTGTTTTGACTTCGGCTAAGTCATTTAGATGTGTATAGAAGCCTCCACTCGCTACCCTCGTGTCTTGACCTTGAGGGATCTCGTCACTATATTTCTTGAGAGTTCAAGTTTGAAATTACATTTTTTACCATAACTTCGCTATTTTCCATCTTAGATATAGTACAATTATATTTAGAATTTAAAAGTACAAATTTGTATTTAATTTAGTATGTTATAAATCGAATAACACACGAAATATAAACCAATCACCGTTTAAAATGGCTGCCATTTTTATATTTTCAATTTGATTTTTCCAATATAGCAGTAGAGTCCATTATAAAAATTGTATTTATGTATTGTTTTTTGAGACTTTCATCGTACAGACGACTTGTCGAAAATCACTTTTTCGCTTTCCTGAGGATATGAAGATAAATTAAAAAATTGAGGTTGGTTTTTTTACGATAATTAAATTCACCCTGTATTTCGTATACGGGATATGTAAAAAGCAACGTTAATATTTCTACTCCATGAATTTTTATGAAACGTATTATATAAACAAAAATATGAAAAAATGGTTGGAAAATTTCAAAATGGCGTCCATTTTAAATGATTTTTCTGTATTATTTTCTTATTTATGTTGTCTGAAATTGTTCCTTTTGTGCAACAGATGTCATTACCAAAGTCGACGACGGCAAATGAATGGTTAAACGTGAGAAAAACAAAAGAATTCGCATCCTGTCTGTCGGCTTATCAACTTACATGGCGAGTACCACAGCTGTATACAGTTTTGTATTCAATATTTTTCTTTACAAGTACAAAAATATAATGATTTGAACAATTAAAGTAGACTGTAGATAATTAAGATATCCAGTCTTACTGAGGCAATATTTACAACAAGGAAAATAATGATTCTCCAAATCACGAAAACAAGAAACAAAACTGAGATCGGATTTAGTTTTGTTTTCTGTATTTGTGGTTTTGGGAATTCTCGTTTTCCTTATTATTGATATAAAATTGTTTAAGATTATATAATTATTTAAATAAACATAAGGAAGATTAAATATTAGTTTTAAGGTAAAATATTGATGTAATTTTAATTTCCTCATATTCCGAGCCAAAATTGTTATATTGCTTTTAAAACTTGAAAATGTCGCTTGATAATTTGAAAATACTCCAGTAAACTACAAAACTGAAAGCATTTTAAATTTATATCTAAAAACTCAAGAATATTAATTTAAAGGATCACTTTACGTAAAATCAATTACCGTTATAATTTCACACGCCTGTCTGTCTGTCTATAAGTTGCAAACACTCTATACAGACAATCGATAAATCTTAAATATTTGAAACTTTTCATTTATATTATTTGTATTGTCACAAATATAGGAAAAATATCGCGGTAAGAAAAATCGACCTTGGGATAGTTAAAGGACAAAAACTATCAGTTGATTTTTTTTTGAAATATTATGTGTGTGTTATCAAAAAAAACTAGAAGTTATTCTGATTACGAATATATATGTTTATTTGACGAAGAAATTAATATGTTGGCGCTAGGCTGCTTAAAAGACTTTGGCTTTTAAAATAACTGTCCCTCTATGCCTACGGACCTGTGTGGTTTTAGTACAAGCTTGGCCTTTTTTTCCTTCTCACATATATAAGGTAAAATGAAATTTATGTTGATGAGGCAAAACAAAAAAATGAAATTATGTTGAATTAAAATTTTTATTTTATTTATTATTTTTTTTTTTGGAAAAACGTATGTCTAGGTTTTTTAGTGATGTAGTCAAATTTCTGTCTAATTATATTTGTTGGAAATAACACAATATTCGTTTTTAAGTATTTCAAAATTTGTGTTAACTGTTCTATAGGATTTTTTAATCGAATTTTCTGAAAATCGGCTATAAAGATTTTGATAATACACAGTTTTTTAACTCCCCAACAAATTATTCGTCCATCCTGAACCTAGAGTTTGTGAATTAAACTTTAGATGACGTAAATTTTAAAATACCTCAAAATCAACGCAACAAATTTCGATAAAAAAATCTTAATATACTTTTACTTGAGGTTTGAAACATTAGTTTATGGTATAAAATTTCTTTTTTGGGCAAAATTTGATGGAAATTGTTTCTGCCGGTTTCATCTTTTTAATTCCTGGAGGGCAATTGTTGGGTGCTTAGCAGCAAGGTTACTTTTTAGCAAAATTTCCGTTTTTATCTTTAAATTTAATTGACATTTGAAAGTTAGAAAGTCAATGCAACTGTTTATTAAATTTAATTACCATTTATTACAGTAATACAATAATACAATATAAACTTGGTTTCAATGACCTGTTGTTATACATTGTTATTGGTCAGATAAAAATCACCATAATGATTTCACTA
Organism: Aphrophora alni; assembly: GCA_963513935.1. Lineage (NCBI taxonomy): Eukaryota > Metazoa > Arthropoda > Insecta > Hemiptera > Aphrophoridae > Aphrophora > Aphrophora alni. Next base: position 71,316,572 of record OY740775.1, read on the forward strand.
AATATTCATACACTCACTAAATGTGTGAATAAATGTTTATTAATTTCAGTTTTAACAGGAATATTTCTTGATCAGCCTGTACTTGCCCACTTCCATGAATGACGTAGAAGTGGACAGAGCCGTTTAACAAGTGAACGTTGTATCTCGTACTGGCCTTCCGCGTCTCAACGTTGCCACTTCGTACTTACAATGTTGTCATATTTATAACCAATTGGAAAACGTTTATTATTTTTTTTACCTTATTCAGTTTGAATGAATGTGTAGATGAATTAATTTTGTGTTGTGAATATATTAGAATAGATATTGAGGAGAAAAATGAAATTGTGTTCGTTTGAAATGATATTAGAACGAATGTTAAAATGAAGGAAATATTTAATTAGTTTACCTAATCTTAGAGAATTTTATTTATTTGTAAAAAAAAAAAAAAAGTATTTAAGGGTGCTTCGACATGTAAACTTATGTTAAATCTCTATTATTGACATAGTTTACATGGACATTTGAATAAAACTAATACAAGACTTTATCGAATCATAAACCAAAACGATAAAATATGTATTTTTTTTTTCAAAATCGACATAGCGATTTCTTAAAAATTTTAGAGGTTAACGGCCCAAAATGGTTGCAAAATTCGAATGTAAAGTGTATTACTTTTTAAAGAAAATATAAATATAGAACTTGACCCCTGGTATTAAAGCCTTTGCTACTCTGTTAATCAAATATTATTTACACTTGGGACGATTTTACAATATAAACAGAGCAAGTTTAGTGCTTTTATTATTATTATTATTATTTTTTTTTTTTTTTTTTTAAGATAGTGTCATGGTCCATTTTCAGTTTTTGTCTGACAACTACCGAGCTGATATGTTTTGGATGGTTTCTAGTTTGTATATGGTTTTGGGAATGGGTGTGTGTGTGAAAGCTTTTTTGCATCGTTTATTTTGATAACTGATATTAATGTTTTTTATAGTTTCATTAAGAATTATGGTGTAAATTAATTTACAATGAATATGAGAAAGTGACTGATTATGCGTAAAAAAGTATTGTATATTATTTCAGTGTACATAGAAAGAACAAAAAAGTTGTTTATTTCAATCACTACGATTTGTTTACAACTTACCATATTCATTACGTCACAAAATTTACATAATACAATTCCTAAGATTACAAAAGACTGCAACTAAGGATTTAAAGTTTTATTTAACGACGAAAATAATGAGAAGCAAAACAGTAAAGTTGTTTAATGTAAGAATCCTTGTGGTTAGAGGAGTTAACTTATGAAGTCATTAACCAAGGTCATTGCCACACATACACGCCAGCACTTCCGGTAAAACAATAAATAATTAAAGATGGTATGTCACGTGATAGTAACAAATCAAACTTAATAAGGAAGATCCTTCGTAGGATTGTAAAGAAATAAAAAACTAGGAGAAGAAAACACGATCAAGGAAGTTTCCGAACGATAATTAACGTGAAATAATGATTATTTTAATGTGTTCATTATAAATTTAAATTTATCAAATCTCAGAAAATTTTGAAGTCTTGTTAAACAAAAAAATCCTCCAGGAAAGTATATTTTAAAGAACGTATAGGATAGATTTAAAACAAATACACCATATTTAAATTTAAGACATTTGGACACATCAAAAACTAAATGGAATCTATGGTTTCTGGGGAGGAAGAGATTAAGTCATCTGATTCCTAGAAACACCATAAACATAAAGTATGTTTAGTGGAAGATGACAGTTGCAAATGTGTAAATCTTTGAATGTTTCTTATACAAATTAAAAAAAAATTTTTTTTTTCATAAGGAACAACATTACAAGGGGGTACATTTGAATACAGTTTCATCAAAATCATTACAGGTGGTTTTGAGTAAATCAAAATTTTCTAGTGTTGTACAGTGTGATAACTATTATTTGAATATTAAAAAATATATATTCTATTATTGGAATATAAAATCTGCAGAAAACACGATAGGTACTACACAAAACTATTAATATATATTGTTTTTTTTAATTTGTAGGATAGATTGGAATTTTATTTATATTTAGTAAATATTTGAAAGAATTATGGAATATCTAAAGAGGAAGATTGTATTCATCCGATTTCTAGAATACCATAATGTATGTTTAGTAGAAAATGACAACTGAAAGTGTAATAAGGTGTAACTCTTGGAATGGTTTTAATTATCCCAAAAAAAAAAAAAAAAATTCACTAACAGCTGATTAGGAGCTACAATGGTTCAAGTTGATTTTGAAATATCCCAGTTATAAAGCTTCAGATTTACACCTATCGTGAAATAATAATGATTAGAATATATAAACTTGTATTATAACAAAAAAAGATAGTTCTGAGAACTTATAGTGTTACTTTTAATATGTTGAAAAACCAATATTTAAAATAAACGTTTGAAACCAGAGATGTGACCAACAAAATGAGTTTAAAAAGGAAAGAGTAAAGTATTTCCTCCAATTTCTGGAAAAACCATAAACATAAAGTATGGTTCATGATAGATGACGATTACAAATTAATTATTGTATAAATTAGATGTTTAACTTTACAAAATTTTTACGTATCAAAAAACTCTTTTAGTGAATTTGATTAAAATCTTTGAAGATGATTTCGAGTAGTAAACATTTTATTTTATTTTTTTTATAATAGTGTATTTGTAAATGTACTGTATATATAGCAAAAATAATTTTAAAACCGACTCACAATATGACCAGACTATACTTTCATACTACATTTGATGAAAATCTGACCCAAAAATATGTACTATAGATAATATCATTCCAAAATCTGTTTCTGATATACTTAACGTTGATTTAATTTATTACATAAATTTCTCCAAACTTACGTAAGAAAGAAATTTATTATTGCTTCTTTTTTGTTTCTAGAAATTTAATAGTGAATAACTAGACTAGGGTAGGAAGGAATTCATTATAGAAAACCGTATTCAAAATCGATTGTAATTAAAAATGTCCACAAAGTTCATAGTTTTAGGCTTTATACAAAATAACAAAACGACAAAAAATTCAAAAGCTTTAGACACTTTTTACTTGCTTTGTTTGAGTTCATTAGAAGAGATTTATGTAATGAGAGAAATGTCATTTATATTGTAAATTTTATACTTTAGTATATTGGCCCGTGTTTTTATGTAACGAGGTTATATGATTGTACCCTAAGCAAAATCGTTCTTCCAAAAGTCTGGTCCATTATACTTGTTGATGGGTAGTATGTTTGAATATCATGATAAACACAGTCGACACAATTTTAGTTTGAACTAAGTCTTACCTCATAGTTTCGATTTAAACAAGTTTGACAGTATGACGACACACAAACAATCATGTTTTTTTCTCCTTTATCACACAAACATCTCCAACGATTACCAAAGTGATCAGTCGCTGAGTAAAGTAAAATTTATTATTATTACTCTTCATCTTGAAGGTCAATCGATTTAACTGATTTGTCCAGTGTTTTACGCAATACCTCGTCAGACCAGTGCTCCAGGCTGTGCTTTGCTTGTCGACATTCTTTTTCAACATTTAATTTTTATTGAAAAAATTTTAATCTTTTTTTTCTCCTCGATTGGAACTCAATTACGTCTTCGACTTGGTGAAAGTTGAAACAGCATGTGATAGAGTTTTTTAAAAGTTGTGAAAGAAGAATTAAAGAATGTCTAAATGACACAAAGATATAAAAACCAGGAACGATGGATCTGCTAAGGTTCCTGAATGTGGTTAGGTTAACTTGAAATTAAATTAATATGGGTCCCCCTTATTCAAGTTATTGCTGTAGGTTTCAAATTAATGATCAAGTATGTCTGTTCATGATATATTTTAACGTGCAAGTCTCTATAACAGTCAGATAGATTATAATCAAATTTATGTGATTCTTTCAGTATCAAATTATTTATAATTTCGCAAAGCCAATAATATACCGTTCATCTATTTAAGTAATTTTACAGCAACGATATTTTCCAATAAAGGTTTATTAGATTTGCGTGAATTTTAATATTAACTTGTTGTATGTTGAGAATTGTAAAGTATTCCTGTATTGATATTAAGATGAGAAGGAGAGCCAGAATAAGCTACTGATCCTCTAGATACAGAGTTAGTCCTTAACCTAACAACTATTTGCAGGATACTCTTAATGAACCTCAGATATGATGGCAACTTAAACAAAAATTAGTAAACCAAGAAAGGAGCGCTGTAAACCCGGTCCAAAACAGTCAAAATAAATAAGACTCAATACCTACACTTACTTTACTCTAGAGAGCTACTGTTTTCTGCAGGATCTTGGACATCCCCACAAAAGCCACCCCCTCTCTTCGGTCTCTTTCTTTTCTTTCCGAGTCACTTACACTTAATTGGTTAAAGTATCCCTGACATCATTCCTCCATCTTTTTTGTTTTTGTACGACCTCTTCCCCTCTTGGTTTCTAATATGTACTTTTTCTACCGTCCTTCCTTCTCCATTCTTACCAGCCACTTAATTGTAACAATTTTTTATTTTTGTTACCAGATCAGGTGTCTTGTAGATGTCTCTTAGTAGCTGGTTAGTTCTTTTACCCCAGATTCCATCTGCTCCAAAAAATCCTCTATAGCTCCTTCCTTTCCTGCACTGCCAATCTTCATTCATTATCTTTTATGAAGCACCAAGTTTCTTAACCGTGCATGGCTACAGATATTTTTAACTTTCCACTTGAAGTCATCCGCCTCTTATGTACAACCTGCTTTATCTTTTTCTGAACCCATATACTTCCTTTTACCATCCTGCCTTCTTCATTCCTTCAAGATGACGTAGTCACTTAATCCTAGCAATTTTTATTTCTGAAACCAAGTCAGCTGTTTTATTGATGTCACTCAGTTCCTGGTTACTTCATACACGCCAGGGTCCATTTCCCTCTACTGTTCCAAAAATCTTCTTAAGTATCTACCATTCCCACACTGCCTTCATGTACCATGTCCTGAACCGTATATGACTACAGGTAGTTTATGCTTTCCATTTAAAGTCATCCAACTTGTAAGTACAACCTGCTTTCTCTTCTTTTGGACCCATATACTTCTTTTTACCATTTTTCCTTCTCAATTCTTTCAAGATAATCTAGTCACCTAATCCAAGCAATTTTTATTTCTGTTACAGGTCAGGTGTCTTATAGAAGTCTCTCATTTTCTGGTTGGTTCTTACTCCCCAGATTCCATCTGCTCCAAAAATCCTCTGTAGCTCCTACCTTTCCCACACTGCCAATCTTCTTTCATTTTCTTTTGTGAATCACCATATTTCTGAATCGTGCATGACTACAAATTTTTTAAACTTTAAATCCACCCTGTAAGTACAACCTGCTTTCTCTTCTTTAGGTTACACAGACTTTTTTACCGTCCTTCATTACCACTGAAAGGATTACCAGTTCAGGTGACTTGTAATGATCTCTCAGTTGCTGGTTCGATCGCACACGCTAGGTTCCATTTTCCTTTACTGCTCGAAAAATCGTTCGAAGTGCATTCCTTTCTCACACCAACAAATCAACATTCATTTATTGTGTCTAGCACCATATTTTTGAACCAATACTACTGTAGATCCGATAACTGTTTAGTAGAATATAATTTGATTTCATCTTGTTGTCAGTGACGATCATAATATGGGCTGTAATGCAAGATAACATCCATTTGCAGCTTTAATTCTTTCGTATTTTAAATCTATTCTCTGCATTTTTGCCAATAATACTAGGTATTCGAAACTTTCCACTTTTAATCATCCGCTTCGTGAGTATCACCTGCTTTCTTTTCTTCTAGTCCATATTTATTCCTTACTCACAATTATTCACAAAACTAAATTACTAAGTTTTTATCAAAACGTGAAAAAACCACACCTCACAAAATTACACAAGACAAAGAACGGCAAACATTCAAAGGGGTTGCGTGCAAACGGAACGGTGACTTAACAGTTTTTGAGGAGGAGAACAACCTTTCGTCCGCTCTTTTAAAACTTTAGTGCTTGATCTAAATCATCAGTCCTACTGGAGATTAAAATGATATGATATCACACTTTTTTCATGTTCACTTGATAGCGAGAGTTGATTTATACCCTCGAAACGTTGTAAATCATTTTGTAAATATATATATTATGGGAAATGTCCAATTTAACAATATCAATAGTAATCGTCTAATAATTACAATATACTTTTAAAACACCACGAAACTGACTTATTTGCCATAACTTTCTTCCTTACTATACTGTACTTCATGGACGTTTCAAAGAATCCTTTTTAACGTAGCTTACAATATATTCTCAACACCTCTAGTGCTACTTACAACTTGTCTACAAGTTTTGCCGGTATGTATACATCAATAGTTTGTTAGACTGATGTTTAGGATGTTCTCCTTTAACCCTACGTGGCCTTGCTTCTACTTACTTAACCAATTGCGCGACCTCTCTCTTCCATCACGATTGCACCAATGAATGTTAATTTTAACATTTGATTAACAGTTCATTTCATCTATGTAATGAGAGAGAAGATACTTGATATTAGAATACAATGGAGTTTGGAAATATCAATTATGAATCTATTGTTATATATGCTGCATTATATTTTATAATTGAATATTTAATTCTAGAATGGATTTCATGCTATAATAAATTTAACGAATAAGGTTAAACCCCCAAACTCCAGTGGGTTTTGACAAAGCGGAGAGTTCTGTCAGAGTAATTAATTGTATCAAAGTTGTAGTTTAAACCTTAATAATTTCTAAATAATGTTTAATTTTTTGACGCACTTATAGCACATCTACAACCGTTAAATTTATCAAGCATACTGTCACATCTAACATATAATTGTACCAAATTTGATGATTCAATCTGTCCTATAAGTGCGTCAAAAGATTTTGAAAAATGTACAAAAATTACCTAAAATCAAAAATGAAGTTTTATATAAAGTATAACCTAAGTAGATAAGAAAAGTAGTAGATCTTGTCAAATACGTGTTGCTACTGCTATCCATTTTACGACAAGTCTTACTACAATAGTTCTTGAAAAAATGTGTAGACATATTTTAAAGTCAAGTCCACCATTTTTAATTGAGCACTAGGATAAAATTTCAAGTTTCTAGTTCATTTAAAAGTAGGTTAGAATTAAATTTGTATAGATGAGTGTATATTTTATATTCGATCGTTATTTTTTTACTTTACACAAAAAATTTACAAATTTAATAAAAATAACATTCACGTATAAAATAGATGAAGAAAAACCTATAAACGTCTTAGATAGGTTAAACCATTAAAGTCCAAGCTGTTATGGATTTGTTCTTTTATAATTTTTAGCTAACTTTAGGACCTCACTTTAATTTCCTCTTCAACATATCGTTTCCAAGAATATTCTTTTAAACCTAAAACTTAACCTCAATTATGTTCAGTTAAACTGCCGTTTTCTTAACGCTGTCCACTCCAGTGAGTCAGCAACTAGATCTTTAGTAATCCATCGTCGAAGTTTTTATACAGCAGAAATCCTTTATATTATTAATTATACAGCCCATTATATTTTCTCGGTTTGCTGCTCCACAATCAAACATTCTACTCGTTATCAACCTTTTTCTTGTACAGCTATAATCTCCGATAAACTTAGAGATACTGTCTGCCCGTGGAGAATATCTAGTTGCACCACTTGTCGAGAGGAAGTCCACGATCACTCGTGGATTTCCAATTAAATATGAGAATCTTATTTTGAGAGAAGAGTTTGCACTTATGTTCTACCCAATACTATTTATGTGATGTTGAAGACGATGCTTAGAACATAACATAACCTGCGTCGACTTATTGTGTTTGATAATATAATATAATTTTATTTGATTTTTAACTGCCTCTTTACAGCCCTGTAATATGTTATGATGTTGTTGTCTAATAATTTTATAAAAGTTTACCCTTTATCTTCAAGTTTTTAGTTTTATTGTTAAATCTATCGTTTTTATATCTATATAATTAAAATTGAATGGCTAAATGTGTTGCTAAACGCAAAACTCGAGAACGGCTGGGCCGATTGCTTAGAATTTTTGTATAGTAATTCAGGTTAACCCCACGAAAGTTTTCAACCATTAAGAGGTCATAGGATGTTAGGACTTCGCCCCACTGGGCTTCAAAGTTACCATGTTATTGTTATGGAAGAAAGATTTGTTTTGATTTTTATCAGATGACTAATTCAAAATATTGTAAACAGCTGTTTATTTAAAGAATTGTTTTGATTTTATCAGATGACTAATTTAAAATATTGTAAACAGCTGTTTATTTAAAGATTTGTTTTGATTTTATCAGGTGACTAATTTAAAATATTGTAAACAGCTCTTTATTTAAAGATTTGTTTTGATTTTATCAGATGACTAATTTAAAATATTGTAAAAAGCTGTTTATTTAAAGATTTGTTTTGATTTTATCAGATGACTAATTTAAAATATTGTAAACAGCTGTTTATTTATTCGTTTAAGGATTTGTAAACGAAAATCTTTAAAATATTGTTTGTAGCCTATAAATGTCAAAACAAATTTTACATGGAGGTTTTCTAATCGAACAAAAAATATCGTGTACTATAAAGCGATACAATGAAATTATCATTTAACACAATATTAAAATGTACACTTCATAAGCGACGCCGTGATCAGAACTTAACAGGAAGAAATTAAGTTTGTGAAACTGCCACAGTCTAACAGCTTTTGACAGAACGCTTGTCGAGACAGCTATTACAAATATTAATTGAATGATTTGATAATTTTTACCTATCTTAATTACACAGTTGCTACAACTGATTTGTATTAATATTAATAATTAAACAAAATAGTGGATGTCTCCATAGTTACATAATTTTTATTTATCTTTACAATTACACCACCAGACAGAGCCAATCAACTTGTGACCGGTTGCAACTAGTTAACAATAAAAATGTAATCTTTTTAGTCAGACGCAAACTAGAAACAATCTTGTCTTTAGTACATCCAGTTTATGTTATCCTTACTTCCAAATAATAAATATGTTTCAGTTGTCTTAATGACACGTGTTTCTATGTGGAGATGCTAAACTGTCACTCCGACTACCCCGCTCGGTTTTTAAGGTGTTAATGACGACGTCACATTTCTTATATCCTTAATCACGTTTCTTTAACAGGAAGGCCACGTCATCATATTCTTCTGCAAGAATTTCCTGAGGGTTTACAAATGTAAATTATACGTGTTCTTCAATGACACCGTCATAACGTATTAGATATTTGATAAAATTGTATTTAATTTAATAACGAAACAGATTAAATTTAACAATGGTCTTGATATGGGAGTAACTAATTATCAGATTTGATAAACTTTTAATTCCAAGATTGAAACAGACCTAAGCCTAAGTGAAAATCATCATCACTTAGGACGAATAAAAATTAATTTTAGACTGATTTTTGTATTATATACGTAGTAAGAAAATGTTATTCTATTCACAAAAAACAATTAATATGAAACATATTTTTTATAAATTATATACCCTATACAATACCGACATGTGGGATGCGTTCATAAAATTATTGTTTTATTACACTTAAAAAATAAATGCAAACACGAGATTAATAAACACTTCGGCGAATCATAGCGAGCTGAAACAAATACGGTGAGTTTCGATATTTAGGTACAGATTTTTTTTTACTTTGACGCTGTTGGGCAGGTGGTAGGCCTACTTCAAAAATTTAGCATGTATTCCTTCTTAAATCGTGTTTTTTTTCGACTCTAAGTCTTCCCCTTAGATTCATTTTATAATTTATTCGTAGAAATCAATCGGTTATTTAACGTCCTTAAATAAGTTTTCCCCAAGTCGAGATCTAGCTAAATCGCTTTCTCAGTTATTCTCGCAATCGAAAACTATGTATTTACCCCATTTCATCAACAACCTTAGGCACGTTTACAAATATTCATCACAAATAAGAATTGCAAGTTTTTATTGTAAGCGGCCGTAAAATTGAAATAATGAAATATGAAACGTTTTGTTGGTCCTTAGAAGGACCGGATAGAAAAATTTACAATATGGTTATTCAAGGTAACGTAGTGAGTGTTATAACCTTTTATGACACCTGTCAAATCTCCATTTGTGGAGCTAGTGTCATGTAGAATTTTTTAACATGTGTTACAAAATAAGTAAATGCGGGTGATTTGTGAAACTGTAACTATAGAAGATTAAATGTTCCTGAGAAACGGAAGTGGCACAAAATGAAAAATAGTACAGTAATAGGTTGGGTTATGTTAGATTATATTATATATTTAATTAATTATTGCGATACAATAATGGTTTAAAAAATACTTTCTCGTTTACATGAATGGAGTCAAGAACAATCTATTGTCAACAATCTACAGTCCTACTAAACCACGCAACTATACTGGTAATTCCTAGCCTCCTCTCTTATGACTAATGGATTTTCTCCAACTCCTCAAGGCCTCCTCCCACCGATGAAACTCGCTCTGCCAAATCCCAAAATTACCTGGATTACCCTCGTCAAATTATGGATCAGATGGCACTCGCTTTTACAATCGGTTATGTATTCCTTAAATGAGATTAGACCAATTCGCTTCCTCACAGTCTAAAACAGTATTTTATACGATACAATCTACAAACTTATAAGTTTGCTGATTGTATTACCTAAATAAATATAAAACAAAAGTGTCTGTTGGCTTACACATAATGTTAACGCTTTGCGTGTTTAACTGACATTTAAATTATTTATATTTATGATTAATTGTAAAATTATACATGAGTGAAAATATATGATTTTCTTTGCATTCATACATAACTGTATAAATTGTAAAAATAATGAATTTATATACCAACTACTCCCACAGTGTTGTATTATGTTCGCACTTGTAGTCTAATAATAATAATAATAATAATAATATATATATATATATATATATATATATATATATATATATACACTTTTTATTAAAGTCTTTAAGTAGAAGATTGTTAGAAAATTTTAACGAAATCTGTAGAACCGATTTTGAAATATTACGCTTTTTATAACTGATGATTATTCGTTTTTTCACCAATAACTAACGAAACGGAATATTCGGAGAAATCACGACCAATACGTTTTGTTTGTATCCATAGAGGCTACTCTTTACCCAAATTTGATAAAAACCGTTAAAGACGATATTGAAATAAGCTACCTCCGAATATTGAGTTATCTAAAAATTGATAAACAATCCCGAGATATGGTCAAAATAAGCCCACATAACAAAAACCTTATTAAATTTGTTTCAGCGTTTAGCTTGTAGAGCACGACACACATCACGTAGAGACCTCATTAATAAAACCACATTTTTGTAATCTGGAAAACTTAGCATTGGTTTGTACCCATACATTTCTCTATAATAAGTAAGTGTATGTGATAAAATAACAAATTTTCCAAAAACTCAAATAAAAATGGGTTCAATTGTTTTTGTGACCAGTTCGTAGGAACTGTCACTTCATGTAGGCTACGACCTGGGATCGTTGCGGTAGGGTTCTCAATTGCTGTTTGGATTCCGATAGGAACCTTAGTTGCTGCCGTGGCTCTTCGTTTTCCGAAGATTCATACTCACACGAAAATGCTAGACTTGGAAATCCAGAATTAGAGAAGCTGGAGGTAGGATCGTGAACAATATGGTTTTACTTTAAGTTCATCTTACAGTTTTAGTTTTTATAGTTAAATATATCAAAATCTCGGGGTAATTTTCCTCTTGAGATGTTACCAGTGGGCCTAATAACTCCAGTTCTCGTGATTCCTTTGATCTACAGTGTCGGCTTGTAAGCCTAAAATTCCGTACAACAAAGTTCAGGTATGTGGAGTGAATTTGGGAAGTTAAATCAAAGTGCCTTTGTCACTAAAATTATTAATTATCAAAGCTGTGTTTCCTGGGGTACTAGTTGGTTGGTCAGGGTGTAAGGCGATAAGCTATTGTTTTACGTGTGAAAAGATCCACGGATCTAAATGGCAAAACGTGGAGGTTAGGCTATGCTTCTCGTTATTTCCGCCATTTCAGTTGTCCTAAGTAACTACTTCATTACACTCATTACCCACCGCATTTATGGGTTGTAGTTTAAACACGAATATGTTGAAATAATATTAGAAAATAACTTGTTAAAACTATTCGTCTCAAATTAGATTATTATAATTTGACTTTATCAATTTCTAACATCCTCAAGATCACTTTTTTTACAAAAACTGGACTTTTCATTTCGAAACCAATCTCGACTGAATTGTTGTGGAAACATTTATAGCACACGAGTAAAAATTGCGTTACTACAACCTTCAACATACAAATAAATTGCCATCAGACAATTGTATACAACAAACACTTTAACTGAATAAGATTTGCTATTAATTTGTTGTTATAAAAGATATTAACTGCGTTGTAAGGTGAAGTTTCGTCATCGGAAATGTGGCAATACAACAAAAGCAACCTGTTCTGTTAATGGCTAGGCTATGTACGAGTAGTACTAATTACTTGCAGTAGTTAGAAGTAGGCTATATTATCTGTTGTAAAAGGAACATTACGCTTCAGAAAAATAAGGAATGAAAAACTCATTTTGCACGTAGCTCCATAAAGTAAATTGTGTAGCAATAAGGAGTGGTTTATTATTGTGTTTGTTTTAATTAATATGTGTCGAGACTGATTTTGTAATGAGAATTTCTTAAATAGTACTTTGTTAAAACTTTTGTGTGTTTCAGGATGAAAATGATCCTTGCAGCAGTCCGCAATCTAACAGTTTATCATAATGTAATGATAATGTGTAGATGGGACTTTGTTATTAAACATTCAAACTATCATTTTTATGACATAAGGGAGAAATATAGTAAGTATGAGCTTGGTAATTAGGAGTAATATAGCTGGATTTAAACCTTTTTAAATGTTGTCTTGTGTTGGATACCCCTTCTTCATCTTTCCTGTCAGGTTCCTCTTGGTCAGCTCTTGTTCCATTCCAACCCTGACACTATTAGAGTATTTGAGCTAGTCTTTATTTTATGTTCTTTTCTTCATTTTTATTTGTAAAGCAATTATGATCGAAAGGTTTTTCACAATTAGGGTTAGGTTACAGACTGGGAAATGTATAGGTAAATATTACCTAATGATATTTAAATCCTCTTCCCAGACTGTAAATACATCCAAGTGGAAACGTTTTCGATTTTTTTGGCGTTTGATGAGGATGAAAGATGTAAGAATGTCTAAAAGAGTACTAGAAAGAATAGAGGTTGAAGTTTAGACGGATATGCAAGATAAATGGAAACTGGTAAAGAAGAAGCATGCGTGAAAATCGTCTGGCATTTACCAGACGAACCGCCGAATCTGAAACGTCGAAACTCTTAGTTTTCATTTATAGTGCAACACATCCGAAGAATCTTAGGTGGATCTACCTCTTTTTTAAATGTATTGGGTCGTTACATCCTTCACTTTCACCAAGGAGGAATAGATCCTTTCATATTTATCGTGACCAATTCATGTTCCTTTTAAATCCTGACGCTATTAGAATATTCAAGGGGAAACCATTTTTAATTTATGTTATTTTCTTTCTTTTTTTTAAAGAGTATTATAACCGAAATGTTTTCCCTTTAAATAACAAGATAATATGTTGAACGTACATTTTAAATTGTCAATATTACCTAATCATATTTACATTCTTACCCAGGCTTAAAGATACAAAAAAGAATCATTTTCAATGGTCTCAAGATGTAAAGTTCAGGAGATTATGCAAACCAAGGTAGTAGACTTGGAGAAGGAGCATGTGTGGTTGAAGAGATTGTGTCAGACGACCCGCCTATGTTGAACATCAAAATCCGTTAGTGCTCAATATAGTAAATAAAAGCTTGGACATCCCAAGTGCCTAGCTGGATCTTTTTTTCGTGTAGTCTTGGGTTATATTCCTCTCTTATATCATATTCTGTTGATCAACTCTTGTTCTCTTTCGACCATTACGCTAATATAGTATTCCAGGTTTAAGGGTCTTCATTTTATGTTCTTTTCTTCTTTCTCTTAGGTTCATGAAACAATCCTCTTAGGTTAAGGGTTTTTGCTTTTAAACAACAAAGGGAGAAAACTAAAAATCAAAAGATAATTATGATAATGTTTGTTTATAAATGGAAGGGTACATTTTACTTTAAAAGTTTATTACTTGAAAATAGCCAATCGTCATTATGATTTTCCGTTTCCTACATTGTACTTGTCTTAAAACATTTGAGTTGCGTAGTTGTGCCTAAAATTAAAATTTGATTCTCTAGGAACTGTTACAAAATGTAGCGTTGTTTTACCCCTGTGATAACGCCCACAATTAAGTAGAATCAGGACGTCTTCAGATAAGCTAGAAATGAAATTGACATTTGGACGAAAATATAGCAGTACAATTTACAGACAAAAAATATTCTATAATTTTAATTTCTACAATAAATTCTAGATGAAATAAAAATAACATAAAAAAAAAACTTCGGAAGATAGTAGTGAGAACTCGTAAGAAATCACAATCAAAATAATCATTCAATTCGCGATATCATAATACCAAACATCAAAATAAACTGACTAAATCTGAATCATAAAAATAACTGTTAACAATAACTTCTGAAAAAATACCAAATATGACGAGAATTGCATCTCGGCTAAAACTATAAAACCTATCACATTTTGTCACGTTTAGTGCATACGTCACCAATAAAGGTAGTAGCATTCTTACAACATTCTGAGATAAAATCACAAAGTAAATCCCTGTTACTACGTATGCGGTACTTAGCCTAGCAACTTATTTACTAATCGCATTTTCAATATGACTATAAAAATTTAATTATCGGTGATTAGTTTATAAAAGACGGTGATAATTGGTGATTCATTGATTTGTGATTCTGTTACAGTGACTGTAAAATCATCAAAATTCTTATAAACAGTGAACAATGAGTTTATCACTTGCTAAACTGAGATTTAATTCATCTTATTTTTATAATAAGCTAGTCCACATGCAGTTCTTTTCGAAACGACAGCTAACAATAACAGTGATTTAAATTTAGTCAGTGTTTATTTAGCTAACAGTGATTTAAATTCAGTCAGTGTTTGTTTAGCTATTGATATCACGAATTTATCAATATTGAGATTGAATGTGTTCTTTCTATTAACTCATGCAATATTGTTGTTTTTGGATATGTTAGACATTCATGCATTTATTGTAGATTTTTGTTTTAGTTTCTACTATATTTTAAAAGATAAAATATCATCACATAAGAAAAGGAGCTATATTTAAACAAATTCCACTCCTGATAAACACATATTGTCAATTGCAATTTGTGCCAACATACATTTTCCTATAACACTTCAACATCTAATTTCTTACTAGTCTACTGCATAAATGTGAATGTTTAACATAATCATTTGTTGGTGTTATTTTATTAATGTTAATTACGTATATAACTGTTAATCGAGGTTTACAATAACTGTGATTGGTTGGTAACAATCCATACAATCACCTTTACTCCAAACGAGGCTCAACCAGGTGATTACGCGTATATTCTTACCTAAGTTCAGAGAAGACGAAGAAGGCAAACATGTAAGCCTACTTGTGAGGAAAGCTTGACAATCTTGTGTACTGAGACTAACGTATGAGGTTAAAGTGACCGATCTTTAAGTTGGTTTGTATGGCTGAGGGATTTACGTTCGACTAGCTAAGGATCAAGACGTACAGAAGACTGATGGCGTTGGTTGAGAGAAGTAGTTCCCTTGGTGTCACATACTCCTATAGAACAGTGGTGGAGCCAGAAGTATTGGTATTAGCGCAGGAGTCATTCCAATTGACTTTATAGCCCAGGAGAGAGACATCTACCAGAGGAAGACCGTAATGGATGCTAAGTTGGCAAAACGTGAGGCCAGGTAGCACACCACTTGAGCTGGCGAGTGCGTTAGATCGCAGAATACAGAGGCAGATGGACGATCCAAAGATTCAGAAGGACATAATTCATCGTCACGCAGCTACTGACAAGACATGAGTATTTTAGATCATGGGTAAAGTATGTTGCCTTGAATGTACGTTACGGAGATCCCATGGTACCAACCGCAACTTTTTCTAGGGCGCCAAGTGACCGGCCAAGAGACGTACTCTGGAATTGAACAAAACAGTTCCTATGACACCAGAAACGGTAGTACAGACGGTGTTGCTGGACGATGAACAGGGGAATAAGGGTGGCTGAAAACTTACTAAGGCAAAAGAAGTCTTTGTAATAACTTAATAAGACCAGAGGTGTAAAACTCCAAAGAAGACGAAGTTCAACCGAACGTAATGCGTTAAGCGGTCCCGACATGGATCATCACCTGTAGAAAAGAGTGCTTATTTTTAGTGTTTAGGAAAATTCCATATATCTCCACACTCATTCAGAAGATTCCTGTGGGAGACCATTTGGAATTTTTGAAACCCTCGAAAAAATCACCATTAGTTCCATCACTAGTGAATACAATATGTTATGAATTCATCATTTGCTCTTAAAAACTGCACAGATTGCAGAGTGGACAGTTTATGTATTTGTTTTATATTGCAACAACTCTTCATTTCCCAATGAACAATCGTGTTAGCAACTCAGTTAGTCATAATGCTCTACTCGTTAGCATCTCATGTATAACAGTGAAGTGTCTAGAACGGAGTTTCGTGAACTTTTGTTTACTTTTTAGGCACTCTGATCTAATTAGACTGAAATCAGTGTAACAACAATGTAAACATGTAGAGCGGCTATACGTATGTGTACAGTAGGTAGAATGTCATACATTGGGAATTGATTCTACAAAACAAATTAAAAAAGAAAGTTTCTACAAATATGTCTGTATGTTTGTTTTAAACAAGATGTTACACCTGAACGGTTGTGTTATTAACACCAAATTTTGAACAATGTTTTTATTGTTATTTTGGAGAAATCACACAATTTTATAATGTCTCATTTAACCATTTAAAAATAGCGTTCTTTAAAATCTTTGGTAAATACTCATATATATAAAAAACCGTTGAGTTTAGAATATATTTATAAAAATAAAATATTTAGGCCATTCAATGTTCAACAAAATAATATCTTTTCATTAAGTTGAAATAATGAAAAATATATATGAAAAACAAATCCTTGATAATTTACTAGAACAATCAAGCTCTTCCATCAATAGTAATAATATCTGACTGCCCAACTTTGAGCAAGAAATGGATTGTCTCCTTAGCCACTCTGAGGTGTGGAGAGATAGGTAGGTAGGATCACATCATCCGAAGTAGGCTATATCATGATTTTCTAAATTCTTGTGATTGTTTTGAAAAGTGAATGAGGTTCCAGAATAAGCTTCATAGCTGATAGGTACCAGGACTGCAATCCTAGCCATCCTTTATTATTTACCGAAAAAATCAAAGATTGAAAGATACACTTCTACATTTCTCAATAAGCAAATGACAATAAACAAATCTAGTTACTATTCTCTACTGATTAGCATCATATGTCTAACAAGTCAGTGTCTAGAATGGAGTTTCATGAACTTTGTCTACTTCTTCAGGCACTCGAAAAATCGTAAGTGTTTAAAACTAAAAACTTTGTCTACTTCTTCAGGCAATCGAAATATCGTAAAACACTTAGAGTTGCTATACAGATATAGGATAAGTAAACTTTTGGAAGTAATTCTAGACAAACAAAAATATCCTACAATTATAAGTCCGAAATGCTTCGTTTTAAATTCAGTGTTTTCAACTAATGAATCATTATTTTTATATGATATTCAACAATATAAAGTCAGAAATTAAGTTTTCTGTGTTGGTAGACCTATATGAAAGCATTATTTGTTTTTGTGCAGCTGATTTCTATTACTGTGTTGATTACTTTGATTTATCGTTGTTATTAGATTTATTTTATATTTTAATGTTTTCATTTAGTTTATTTATGTTTCAATACGCAATATGACAAACTTAAGTAGTATTAACAATAGAAAGACTTAAATGATTATGTAATATTTTCTAATAATGTTGACAATTTTGTTTAAATTATAAATAAATTGCAGATTACATTTCCTCAATCAGAATAAAATTGTAAATTGTTTTTAGTAAATAAATTCCAAATACACCAATTTTTGATGTTGTAAAGAACAAATTAAGTAAATTTTAAGTGTTTTGTCGATATTTCGGTTATCTTTTAATTAGCTGAAAAAAATACAAAAACCTATTCATTTGTCATTAAAAATCTAAATTCTTTGTTCTCAGTAAAATATTTGTAAAATAACGGTTTTAGAGATATTTAACGTTAAAAACTTTAAACGGCCGCCATTTTGAAAATATACAAGAGAACGTTTTGATTTTTTGTACTCTTGTAAAATTTGTATACTCATTGTCCCCATTGATACCCAATACTCAATGTCTTATCTACTTACAAAGATATAAAGATTTTAAGTAAACAAACAAAAAACAAATGGGAAACGAAACGTTCCGGACTTATGTTTATTGAAACTTTTATCTTATTTTTACAAAGCTGTTTACAAATCTTATTTTACAATTCTACAAAGCTGTTCCAGGGAGTTCCGGGACAACCTGTGTACAACACATTACAGTCTCTGTTTGTTTTTAATTTTATGGCTAAAAACTTCCATTCAATTGGAAAAACATAAGTCAGTTAACTATTAAGTTGAACTTCCAAGAAAAACTAAGGTAAAGCATTCCCCCCCCTCGTCTGTCTACACACTGTTGAGTGCGTGACTGTTCACTAACTGTTCCTCTAACTATAGCTAATAGAATTAAGCTAATACACTTCTGTCACAACAGAGAATTGTAAAATTGCTGACTTGTCTTAAACAACTCAGTAGCCATTACAGAAACAATCCTGCGACCAAACAATGGATAGAAAAGAAAGATATATTGTAAAGAGAAACATGCGCGACGTCCCCCTCCCCCCGCTCCTCTCTCACTCATACAGAAGCACAGAGTTACATATTTACATAAAGACTTCGCATGCTGCTCGCATACGTATAACCCCCCCCCCACACTGACCTAACCTAACCTAGTCTGGGGGGACGGGGGGTGAAGAAAAATCGATCTTATTTAAATTTTATTCAAATGAGTCGACAGACAGACAAGTGTGCTGAGTTGGTGTGACCTAGAAAACTGAACATGAATACGTAAAGAGAATTCCTTTAACTTTTGATTTCATCTCGGCAAACATCAACAGTTGGATTAGGAAGAGCGGAATTGTTTTGGTTTAGTGAAATGGTACAAAGTTGAGAAGCATTGTTACAGTTATGAGTGGAATATGTTAAATAAATGGTGTGAAAATATTGCACAAACTTTCTCACTCACTCACCCGTGAAACAGGAATTAATCTTTAACAAAAATGTCATTTAGGTTGCTTTCAATCAAAAAGTGAAAATGAACTATGGACGTTGTCTTTGACAAATTTATATTTTTAAATCAGACCTTAAGCTTCCATTAACACGTTATATTTATTTATTATTATTTTTTTTTACTTGTAATTTTACACACCGGTTTGCATTCATCTTCACATTTCAATAATATTTGAACGAAATCGGTAGAACTGTTTCTGAAATATTGCGTACTTTATAATATCCCCATGGCCGATATTTTGGTTTCTTCAGATAACAGACAATTCGTTGTTTTGGGAGAGATGACGACCTGTACGTTTTGTTTTGGTCCTTAAAAGCTACACTTGAGCGAAAGTTCGTAAAATTGTTTTAGCAAATTTGTTTAAAATCGTAATTTTGTATTTTTCCTTGTGGTAGCTACAGAAAAAAAATTAATTATAAAAAATGTAAATAAAAAATATTTTCCAAAATATTCTTTTTTTCCTTATTTAAATGCAAAAACCATTCAGGTATTATCACCTTATAAAATAAGAAAGAAAACACTCTAATAACTTCAGAGTCGAAAAACAAGAGTTGGTCAAGACAGACCATCCTGCTATACCAAGTAACAGGCTGTGAGATTTACATTAAATTAAGACCGTCTCTTTCGAGAAGCATTGGCTGTTTATTTTTAAAAGTATATCACGACAATTGATAAAATATAAGTCACATTAAAGACAACGAAAATGATTTTAACTTTTATTTTCTGACCCATACATTCTTTCTTAATTATAAGGGGAAATATAAATGAAGGTTTTTCAACTTAAAACAAA
Source organism: Aphrophora alni (assembly GCA_963513935.1). Lineage (NCBI taxonomy): Eukaryota > Metazoa > Arthropoda > Insecta > Hemiptera > Aphrophoridae > Aphrophora > Aphrophora alni. The sequence goes on from OY740775.1 coordinate 71,336,728, forward strand.
TTTATAATTTTCACAACATATTTTACATTTGCAAAACACGTAGAACAAAAGGCTATGTCCTCTTGGTAATGGCATAGTTTTGTGTTATTGTTGTTTAAAAACGAAAAACTTCTGTCCATCACCGCCTAATAAGAAAAGGGCAGAAAAGAAAATGCAATAAATATCCCTAACCCTCGAATACTCCAATAGCGTCAGTGTTGAAGAAAAAGAGTTAGTCAAGAGAGACCTGACAGAAAAGATGAAAGAGGTGGACCTAACCCAAGAAGTGAGCTAAGTTCTCTCAGGATTGTCAAGACTGTACTCACTAAAGTGAGTCTCTGAAAACTTTTAAATATTTTTGAGTAATATTAGAATACTCACAATTCAGATAACCTTGGTTCTTAATAAATAATTAGTTTATTTTCCTAGTAGTATAGTAGTCTAGTAAATTTGGCCTTTTTACATGTTGTTATATATTAGCGTTTTTACTTGATAAAAATAGAGTTGATAAATACTGCCGAAACGTCGAAATGATATCAAATATCCGAATAAACTATCATACATATATCTCCTACTTATCAATTTCCGTTAAAATCAGTTCAATCCTTGTGATAAATCAATGCTGAGTGTCATACAGATATTTTGTCAACTCATGTAGAGATTTTATTCCCCTCACAATACTTTATATGGTAAGAAAGTAAATTGAGTGAAGGTAGCGGTTTTATCCAACCTGTTGGGACCGTTACTAGTATGGCTGTGTGGAGGTGGTGACCCGTCAATAATAGACGGAGCAAGGTGGCGTTACGAAGATGTTTCCAAAGTCATTTTATAAAGAAAATTATTGAAAGCCAAGCTAATGTGAGGATGGGAAACCGATAATCAGTAACTGAGGGAATATTTTGTCCGGATACAAAGTTAAAATTTGTTTATCCTATACTTAAATATACGTAAATAAATTTATTGAATTAAATCAAAACAAAATATTGTTATCTTTTTACAATTCAAATACTTTGTTCTAGGTTCAACTAACAACAAATATAAAACAAAATAAAAGTAATTACATTGAAAGGATGAGCAAGACAAAAACAAATGTATGCCAAAAATGGCATAACAAAGATGCTAATAACAAATAAAACAATTTTAAACTAAAATATCAAGTTTGATTTAGGAATTTTTCAATATTGAAGTAGTCTAATATTCTGATATGATTTATTTTGTATATCCACTGGTTTGCAGAGCTTGGCATTCATATAACAATGTGTAAAAATTACTATCTAAAATGAACTAATCTAAATCCTAGATAAGAAAAGACTGTTTAAAAAAGGTCTCTAGATATTCATATTCAAACAGTACAAACGGGTTTTTAATTAGTTAAAACTGGCTATAATTGGCTAAAATAGAACAACGAGAGGTGGGTCGCAGATTCATAAACATTTTTAGTATATGTATTTAAAGTTGAAAAAAATTAATTTCTAATTATAGAAAACAAGTGAGACCATTGCTGAATGCAGACATTAAAGTTGCATAAAATGAGCTATTGGAATGTAGCGCGTGCAAAGAAAAATATCCTTAAAAAACAATACATTAAACATTTTTTCTTCCAGGTCTTAATTTAACTGAGTTATTTTTCTGGTTAACGAAACTGTCCAAAAGTTTTTGTAACCATGTTTAAATGTCAATTTAAACTATCAAAAACGGACCGGGATTGCGATCTGTAGTCACATAAAGTTCTGTTAAATTTATTATTATTTGTTGATCAAAAATTTACAAAAAGAGCCATAATTAACTCATGAAGGATTTAGATAGAACTAACAGTCGAAAAAAATGCTGTAAACTGCCGCCATTTTGAAATTTTACAATCATTTTAGTCATCGTTTTTAACGATGAGTTTAAACAAACTTATGTCAGAAATCTGACTGTAATTAAAGCTAAATTGTTACGACTGGAGATATAATTCAGTTTTTGTAAAATTTTGAGGTTATATTTTTAAATAATTTTGTGTTTTTTTAAAAAAATTTCTGGTTAACGAACTTGTTCAAAAGTTTGTAAAACCGTGTTAAAATATTTCCTTTTTTAAAAAAATAGGACTAGAACTGTCATCTTGGGTCACTTGGATTCTGTTAAATTCTATTATTATTTGTTGATCACAAATTTACATAAAACAGCTTTAGTTGACTCAAAAAGATCTAGATTAGAATAAAAGAGAAATGTTGTAAACTGCCACTATTTTGAAATTTTCCGACTATTTTTGTTATCGTATTTAACGATGAGTTAAATAAAGCAAACTTACATCTGAAATTGTACCTTAATTAATGCTAAATTCCTACTAATAGAGATATTATGTCAGTTTTTTTTTTGTAAAATCTAAGGTTATAGTTTTAATAATTTAGTTTTTATTTATAACACTCATATTTTGCAGCTCAGAAAACTCGTTTGTGCATTATTGAATGCACATTTCAAACTTGTACAATTGTGCTATTGTGGGATAATATAGCTCAAGTAAATATTTTCCCACAAAACTAGTTTACACAAATTTTTAAAACGCTTGTCATTTTTTCAAGTAAACAGCTTTGCTAAATAATTTGCAAATAGAGACAAACTACCGAATTTGAGCAAAATCAGAATAAATTGGTCCCTTTAGAGCTTATATATAGGGAGAATAGATTGGTATCAAATTCCTTGAATAGATAGGATCAATATGGTCTAAGATAACGACTCATTCGTTAGGTAGATGTAATAATTCTTTTCTTTAACTTAAAACACTGAAATATTTCTTTTGATAGTAGGAAATTATTTAAATAAATACAATGACTTATCAACTTGTTAAATGTAGGTAAAATAAATATATTTAATATATATTTGTAATGTAATAAATACTATTTTAATATATTATATTTAATATTAAAACCGCGTAATTAAATAAAATACAATTTATAATATTCATTAATAATTTTATCACAAAAAAGTGTCAAAACAAATTTTAATTCACATTTTTTACTTAACCAGACTATAAATTTTAAAAATTATTATGCAAGGAAAGAACCATACTTCTAAGTCGCGACTGTACAAATGTCGAAGTAACTGTTACAACACACGACTTTCATTCACTTTGACAAAATATCAATGTACCAGTAGAAGGGAAGGACTCCGAAGAAGACACTTTTTAGAGGAATGTGGCTGGTTCGATTTTTATGTGCCTGGTTCCCCCACTACGAGGACCTTGCAGTCTCACGCACACTTCTCACTAAGGCTGATTTGAATATATTTAAATATTTCAACTGGTGGGAGGTTCATTGATGAATTGTCCACTATTTACGTAACCCGAGTTCTTGATGAATGATGTCGATAGTGGTGGGATGTTTGTGCATCTAATTTTATGTTTATTGAATTTGAGAAGCGTAAAGTATTAAAAGACTGCAACAAGATTAGTTACCGTTTGATATTCCATCTTTGTTTTAATTTCATTTGATTTATTCTTACCCGAGTACTAACGAAGAGTTTCTATATTCGACTATGTTTTTTAATGTAAGCTTGACTTTTAATCAATGTCCCGATTTAGTGTTCCTTTTTTTAACTTCCCCACTAATGTGTGGTACAGAGAAAGTTATGTGTTAGGTCAAAAAGCCGATGTTTTGCAGATATAACTTTTTGAGGTTTCCTGAATTGTAGACCAATTTTAAACACATTCACTGGGTGTATTTTGTACATATTTCAAAAAGTTTTAGCCTAAACTAGCCTAACTCAAACTTTTCGGATATATTAGTTTTGGGGTCCTTAGAGCTGGTGTCTGACAAAACGACGAGACCGATTTTAGTCAATTTTGTTATATAAGCATATTTTCACCAATTTTTTGATTTATTTTTATTTTTTCGGTAATAAAATTTTGGATAACGGTTGTAAGGAAAAATTAATTTTCTCAACATCGAAAATTATGAATTTTATATATATTTTTAATTGTAATTTTCTTATCTTTTAAAATTACGGTAATTTATTTTATAATGCATTTTTATTTGTATTTCATTTATTGTTTTGTTTAATGACAACATTTCAGACGGTCTAATATTGAGTATTATCTACTTGTGTAGTTGTTGTTCTAGACTTTCTTATTAACACAATATTGAAGGCAAAAAGCGTGCAAAGTTACCTCTGAACAGTAAACCAGTGAGGGAAGAAGATTCAAAATACTTTTATTTATGTAGTTTTCTGAAGAAGGAGAAAACCATTGTATACTTAACTTCAAAAGGGAAATGTTCAACTTTAAAAAAAGGTATTTTGGGGGAAAATCTTGGGAAAGAGTAAATAATAAATATATCACATGGGAAAATGGGTAATATGGGTAAAATATTTGCGATATCCAATGAAATATACGTTGCAATTTATTATGAAAGTTAATTGTTAATAGTAATTATGAATATATTATATAAGGACCCAAACAAAACTTATTGGTTCTCATATCTTCAAAAATGCCAATTCATGAGTTATAGGCAAAAAAAGCTCGCATTTCTTCTGTAATAAATTTACAGTGAACATTCTCAGGATAATTCATATTTATTAAAAATGACGGTGGTTTTAACAAACAAGTCCCAGGATTGACTTTAGTGATAACGTAATCCGGTGCTACCCTAGCTGGATCTACGTATTTTCATATAGTCTTGTGTTAGATTCCTCCCTTACTTCTTTCTCATAAAGTCTCACTTGTCCAAGCCTTGTTCTCTTCCTACCCTGACGGTATTAGAGAATTTAAGAGTTAGGAGTTTTTATTGTGTGTTCCTTCCTTCCTTTTTTTTAAATAGCTATGGTAAACGAAAGACTATAAAGGTAGACTAACTGTAGTCACGTTTAATTTTCTTTTATTGGCTATTATTCTTAAATCGTGACAATTTCTTTTACTTACGATTTTACACACGTTATTAGGTTATTATTCATCATATTTCACTAAAATTTCAACGAAATCGGTAGAGCTGACTTCTAGAAATTACATATTTTCTATCAGCTCCATCGCTGATTTGTCTTAACGGTAATCTATAAAAACTAGTATTTTTGTTGTAGTTTTTAGAGGCTACACTTGAGCAAAATTTGTTCAAAGTGGTACTACACCTTAGCTGATTTTGAGTATTCGTAATTTTGTATTTATTTTATAACAGATACCTTTAAATTTTGCGATGTCAACATGGTCAAATTCAATTGTTATGAAATTCAATTGAAACCTGTCTTAGTTAGGGGTATTGCATATAAACTCATTGCAGCCACCATAATTCCAAAAACCAATTTTTTGACTCACTCAAAACTAATATATCTGAAAAACACGACATGGATGAATTGATCAAACAAAACGTATATGTGTTAAAGTAAATCGAATTATACTATTGTGGCACCAATGTATTAACGATATAAATAATCCTACGGTGTATGTAATTAATAAATCTATGGTGTAATAATAATAACTGCCAGAAGGTAGCCTATACTGGGTGTTCAAAATGTATAACACCTCTTCCGTAATTTTTAAACGGATCAAAATAGGAAAATGAAACTTTGAGAATATCTTTGGATAAATAAGACGGTAAACTTTCGTAGAGGCCCATTATTTTTTATTTAAAGAAGGTTGGCACGAAATAGGGACAAAACTTGAAAGCCCTGACAATAAACTAATTTTATAGCATTTTAAGAGACCAGCAGTTGGTCACATAATTTGTGTGTTTAGCTTGGGTTTTCCAAATGTTGATAACTTTTTTTCCCTGGGTAGATGAGATTGACAATTGTGTTTAAATTACAGGTACCGTACTTATGGAACACTCTGTACATTATTATAGTAGCAATATTTCTATCAGACCGCATGTCTTGATACATATTTTCATAAAACATAAAGCAATACATTATTACAAACACACACTCTCTATACAAAGCTAGTATATGATATGCCTTTTGTACATTCAACTTTTTCACCTTGAAAGTCTTGAATGAGCTCTTTGTTTGAAGTGTTTGTTCACAATGACTCGCAGAACTTGGAAAGATATTTGGGTGTGGACAATATACTTGGCAGGTCGCTCAACTATTCTTGTCAACACAAGAAAAGATGTTTTAGCTGAATCCATTAACCTAACTAATCTTGAGTGATTTGTTCAAATAAAATATCAATCTAGCCTCCATTAATACGAGTATAAATATTGTGTAATACTTGCAAGAGAGACTAAACCTCAGTGGGTTTGCCTATGTTTTTAATACCAAAAGAATAATGTTAAATATTGTTTGAAATGAGTCTTTTAGTATGGTTAGAGAATATAATTCTTCCAGTTTTTATAAATAACAGACTATTTCGACCTTGCACGATTTGTATGATAGGGGTTGCAGATATTTTAACCCTAGAAATTAATGTGAAAACATCTGAGCGATGACTTATCAACCGAATAGTTTTTTTTTGTTTTTTTTCCATTCGATAATACAAACGTATACTTAAGGAATAATGAAGGATTAATATCTACGTTTAATATCTATGGATTAAAAATAACTTTTATTCTTCTCTACGTTTTTACTTTAAATCTATTAAAGTGAAGACGGAAGTGTAGGTTAGGTTAGGTAATGTTAGGGCCTTAAAGAAGTAGGTAATATAATGGAAAAATGAACCTACCTAGCAGATATTTTAACCCTAGAAATTAATCTGAAAACATCTGAGCGATGACTTATCAACCGAATAGTTTTTTTTGTTTTTTTTTCCATTCGATAATACAAACGTATACTTAAGGAATAATGAAGGATTAATATCTACGTTTAATATCTATGGATTAAAAATAACTTTTATTCTTCTCTACGTTTTTACTTTAAATCTATTAAAGTGAAGACGGAAGTGTAGGTTAGGTTAAGTAATGTTAGGGCCTTAAAGAAGTAGGTAATATAATGGAAAAATGAACCTACCTAGTTTTAACTCTAACAACTGAGTTACGAAACTCCTCCCTTTAAAAAAATAATAAGATTTTTTCTTCTCTACGTCTTTACTTTATGTCCATTTAGCTCGTGAAGATGGAAGAGTAAGATAGGTTAGGTTAAGTTAGGGCCTTAAAAGAGTAGGTAACATAACGGAAAACGAACATACCTAGTCTTAACTCTAACAACTGAGTTAAGAAACTTCTCCTCCCTTAAAAAAACGATTTTACTTTATATCTGTTAGACTCGTGAAGACGGAGTAGTAGGTTAGGTTAGGTTAGGTAATACAAAGTTAAGTTAGGTTAAGGCGTTAAAGTTGGATCATAAAGAAAAAATGAACCACCCTAGTCATAACTACTATGGGATAAGCATACTCTCTGCCAACTGAAATACGTCACATCTCCCTTTAAAAAAATAATAATTGAATCAGCTATAAATCATTACAGAATCAGGTGTGCTATGACAGGTTAGGTTAGGTTATATTAGGTTAAGTTAGGTTAGGGCGTTAAAGTTGGATCATAAAGAAAAAATGAACCACCCTAGTCCTAACTACTATGGGATAAGCATACTCTCTGCCAACTGAAATACGTCACATCTCCCTTTAAAAAAATAATAATTGAATCAGCTATAAATCATTACAGAATCAGGTGTGCTATGACAGGTTAGGTTAGGTTATATTAGGTTAAGTTAGGTTAGGGCGTTAAAGTAGGAACATAAAAAAGAATTGAACCACCCTAGTCGTAACTACTATGATATAAGCATAATCTATGTCAACTGACATACACCACTCCTCCCTTAAAAAAATAGTTGTACCAGCTATAAGATAAGCATTACAGAGATCAGGTAGGCTAACAGAAGAATTTGAAAAATGGTTTAATTTGTTTCTTATTTGTGTCTCTATTTAAAAATATAAAATAAAATAAAACTAAAATAGTGATAAATATCACAAATATATTTTTTGAATTATTTTATTTCAAACTCCAAAATTCTAATAATTTTACTATAAAATGTCTTATATGTTAATGAAAAATCGCTTTTTCCTTTTAAAAAAAAATATTATTTTTAGAATCACAACATCCTTCTTATTGGACCATTGAATTGTTCCTTGAGATGCTGTAAGAAAGTCAGGCATGGTTTAGGGTTAATGTTAGAAATCCAAACTGATTTCTTCCCTGTTGCGCTTTTATGGATATGATGATTGTGAGATCTACATGACGGTTGATTGCGACATTGAGGACACGTGTCCTCTTTGTCCACAACGGAAGTAAGTGACCTCTGGACGTAGCCCAAACGAATGCTGTATAGGTTGGAGATTTCTGTGTATCTGTAAATGTATTGGTGACAGTCGTATAGAGACGGTTTAAGTGTTCAAAGTTTATTTGGGGGGGAGAGACTGAACGATTCCTCACTTCTGGAGACAAGTCTTCAATTATGATATCAACCACTTTCAGTTTTATTGATTAACAGGACTTGAGAAGCCTTTTTAACATCATTACCAGAGCAGAGATCTTGTGCTAAGGCGTTAGGTCTCTTGATGGGGATCGCAAATAACAAAAAACTGGTATGAAAATGATTAAAAAATCCCTAATATCTTAGAATGAAAAACCTCTAAAGCAAAGATTTTTGTAAATTTGTTGTGAATAGTGAAGAATATTGACCCAAACTTGTTTAGCAAAAGTGAATGAATTTTACCGTTCGGAAATGGTTTGCAATAAACAAAAATCGTAATTCATAACTCGATATCAACTAAATTCATTTAAATATATAAATATCAAAATTTTACATTTTTAAATCTACTAGTGGGATTTTTTTCTTCTCATTTTAAAATATTTGTATTTATTACTAATACAAGGTGATTCACGAAAATATGCAGAAACTTCAGGAGCTCATTCTCCATGTAAAAGTAAAAGAAAAAAGTTATATAAACATAGGTCCGGAAGTGCTTCGTTAAGGAGTTACGGCTAGCGAAAGATTGCGTCCAGAATTGGGTTAAATAAAGGCCTCCTGGAATTCCGGGAAGGTAAATTAAAAGGCAAATTTAATAGTTTCTTATTGGTTTTGACCTGAAAAATTGAATAAAACAGGTCTCAAAACTATAAGGTAAGTAGTTTTTGGGAAAACCAGTGTAAAATTCAAACATTGGAGTCAAAAAAACACAGACAAAAAAAAATGCATTGAAGTTGATAGAGACACTTTTGAGAATTTAGTGTAATTTTATTGAATAGGTTTAGATTAAGGTTTTGATTTTACTTTGCAATGTTTTAAACAAAAATGAATTTAATCGAACATCTATTCAATTTCTGTATAACTTATTGCTCCATTTAGTTGGAATTAAATTGTCTACAGTTTTTATTGTTTATTGGTGAAATAACGAAGTTATTGTTGGACAAATGTAAAAAAAAAAATGTGTTTTTGACTCCAATTTTTTAATTATACAACTTTTTTTTTTTTTACTACTACTTAAGTTACAGTTTTGGGACCTATTTTATTCAATTTTTCAGGTCAAAAACCATAAGAAACAATTGAATTTGCCTTTTAATTTACCTTCCCGGAATTCCAGGAGGCCCTTATTTAACCCAGTTCACAAAATTCCTGGCGCAATCTTTCGCTAGCCGTAACTCGCTATCGAAGCATTTCCGAAACTATCTTTATATAACTTTTTTTTTTTTTACTTTTACATGTAGAATGAGTCTGCATATCTTCGTGAATCACTCTGTATGTCATATTGTAGATTTGTGTGTGTAAAAGTTTTTGTTTGTTTATAGCCTATAGCTTACACTTACGTGTTTCTTTGTACGTGTTGATGTGTACGAATGGAAAAATTGTGCAACATTGATTGTCCAGTCAAGTTAAACCAGCTTGAAATTCAACACATATGTCCTACTTTATTTACAAATATGTTTCCAATTAGGTAATTCCAAGTTCAATGTCCTTCAAAAATAACTCTCGCCAGACAAGACAATTTCCATGCTGTAGTTTTGAGTGTTTTGTGTATATTGTTGAGTGTTTGGAGTTAATATCGTAACTTCAGATAATTTTAGACTAAACAATTTCATTTACTTCCATACATAAACGTAATGGGTAAACAAAATAAAATAAAACTTTAATAATAAAGTAAACTGATTATGGCGACATTAAAGTTGAAACCCATTTGAGTTAATAAATGTAGTATTTGTGAAGAATAATTGTGTTGGAGGCTTATTTTAATTTTAAACCATTACACAAATCAAGTGTATTTGTTAATTAGTTCAAATTTTGTCCTGGAGGAGCAATAAAATGAGTTGATAAATATCCTTCAAATTGCTAGTCCATATTTTCAAACACAAAATGAGCCCAGGATGTTGTCTTAGAGAATTGAATATCCGAAATCGATATAATGTCTTTCGATCAAAAATAATTTACTCAAATTAAGTATTCGTGTTAAATAACAAATAATTTCCAAGAATATGAAACGAACTTTAGACAATGTCAATTAAACTAGATGTAACACAAATATACTTTTGGTCGATTTTATACCACATGTGAAGTTTAAAATCTATTTAAATACGCAATTTATTTCCTTTAAAATAATATGTTTTAATTTCAGACAGCGTTTAATTTTTATAGATTCAAAGATTTTATACATGTGATTATTAAAATGCTAGGTTTTAATTTTGGATTTAAAGGCTTTTAACAGTCAAATTAGAAGGTGATTTTATTTAAAATGTAAAAATTATTACTAGTTGATTTTATCAATAGGTTAGGAGGGGATATTTAGAAAAACGCAATTTTAAGTTTTGGTCTTACAGCGTGAGATCTTTTTTCTTGTTTTTTAAAGGCGAAAACCATTTAGGTATTCAAGAAAAGAACATAAAATAAAAACCCTTAGTCCTTGTATACTGTCAGTTATAGTTGGAAGAAAGCAAGAGTTGTATAAAAGAGACCTGATAGGAAAGGTGAAAGATAAGTAATAACTCAAAACTACACTCCCACTCCTATTCCTTATTATAAGCCCCTAAGGGTTGGCAACGAAACTATACAGATAAATACCCTAAAACCGTATAGAGGGTGATTTTACAGGTGTTACAGCTTTATTCGATAAGTTACAAACTGTAAAAGGTAACCTAAGAATGAATTTTAGTTAAAACCAGGGGTATTACGAAATGTTTTATATCATCTACTATTTTTCCAATATGGTGGTCAGTTCGTAATTTTCTAATATAAACCTATTTAAATATAATCCATTATTTGAAGACTTTTTTTATTCTTGGGTATTTTTCTATAGGAGCTACAGACACTTATAGGTTTAAAAAATTCCCAAATTCAAGCATTTACCAGAGACGATTTTTCTTATTTTTAATAAATAATTTTAGATTAAGTGTTAACTAGATCTAGGGTAAAAGGTGAAGTAACACTACTGTTATTTTTATTTGTTTTGTAAGCTGAGGAATAACAAATATATCGATTAAAAAAAACAATCATAATTTTCTCTTAATTTTGTGGAACTCTCCTTACACCAGCTATTTGTTATTACACCATGTGATACATTTAAGGAATCATATTATTAAGCATTTTTTCCGGCTATAATATCCTATTCACAAAGTCTATTACATCCAGTAATAATTTCAAACCGGTGTAAATCAGTTTGTGTTTTTAAAAAATTCCAGATAATTCAGGTTTTCTATCGATAACTGTGTTATTACACCTTCTACCGTAGCTCTCGTAAAAATTTCACATCAATCCACTTTTAAAAAATAAGAAAAATAATCTCTGAAAAATCATTGAATTTGAAAATTGTTTAAACATGTGTGCCAGTAGCTGCTAAACGGTTATAAATATTTAAAAATACCCAAGAATAATAAAGTATTAAAATAATACATTATATATATATAATAGGCATTAAAATGGTGGTTTCTACTAGAATACTACAAACAGGCCAACATATTGAAAAAACGGTGGATGATAAACAATTTAGTAATACCTCTAGTTTTCACTAAAAAATCCTGGGGTTACCTTTTAAAGTTTTTTTTGTAATTTTGTACTTATCAAATTAAACTTCGGTCACACCTGTTTCAATCACCATGTATACTCTTGAAAAATACGAAATTGATCCATCATATAAATTTCTTTATACTATGTATATGCGAGGAAGAAAAACTTTAACACGTTTTAGACAAACACTGTTATATAATTAGTATTTTTATATTATTTAAATATTTTTCTCTCATTTTAAAATTTTCGTTAAATTAAATTTGAAAGTGTTCTACTATGATAGCCTGTCATTAGCATACAGTTCACCTAAAATTGCCTTCACAATTAAAGAAACGCACAATGCGTAACAAATAATAAAAAAAACACTCGGCTCATAAGTTTCTCGCTGCAAGTTCAACAGTCTATAGACACAATGTCTTGTTGACCTACTACAAACTTCATTTATCCACTAGCATAATCTTCTCCGCCTACGATTAGGTTAAATTAGCCAATTCCGGTAGCGCTTAAAGAGATAGCTCCAACTAACACTGCTGGCAGAGACCTTTCACGACATTATACACCGTGTGTGTGTTATGTATTAAATGTCATGGTTGCATATTGTTTGATCATGAATTGATAGCTTGTGTAACGTCAGGCGGTTAATGTTACTGCTAGTGTAACTTACTATTCTATGCTTTCACTAAAAACATACAGTGTAAAACGTTGGATTCACAAACCTCTTCTTAAGATTCGATCAACGAAAAATTGTTATAGGAAATATTTTGATATTTTAGAATTTATTCTGAGTTCAGGGCACGATTTTAAGGGCTTCAAGAAGCAATACCTGGCTACAAAGAGACCGATTGTGTTGTGAAATATGATGTATTGATATGTTTTAATCTTCCTAAATTTTGTGTAAACAAATATACGACGTTTCGAAATTATGTATCAACTTTTATTAACAAGGGAAACAAAATTTAGAACGTAAGAAATATGAAAAGTATCATAAAAAATGTGAGAAACTAAAACAGAAATTTGTAACTTAAGTTCCATCAGGGGTACAGTATAGTCAATAACAGCTCAGCAAACCCGCGGGGTCCTAGCTAGGTCTACACCTTTTATTATGTGATCTTAAGTTAGATCACTCTCTTTCATATTTTCTATCTGGTCTCTTCTAACCAACTCTTTTTCTTTTCCTAACGCTATTAGAGTATTCGAGTACTAGGGGGTCTTTATTTTAGGTCCTCATTTTTACACTCTTTTTGATAGAACCACGAACGACAATGAGACGTTTTCGACTTTAAATAACAAGGGAACGAAATCTAACCTAAAAAGGAACCCGGAGCCGTGAAAATAGCTCAGATTATGTACACATTTTATCAGAACAATCAAAAAATCACTAAAATACACAACACTAAATTAAAAAGAGATGGATCGAGAAAACCTATAATGGTCAACTAAATAAATAGGGGTTGCATACCAACAAACAAACACCATGGTTACCTAACGATTTTATCAGGCTTAACAACCTTTCGTCGTATCTCTCCCCTTGTGAACACTCCTTGTGGAGATTTAACCAAACAATTTTCAACCTTATTTAAAGTAAAGGAAGTTTTAATTCAGCGTTTCGTAACTCTAGACATAATGTCTATATTTCTACACAATATTTTCCGATAGCTTTATATAATGTGGGTTTTCCAGTGGTTTATTCCCATTGCCTCTTCCTAAATGAATTCTTGATATTCAAACCACACATGTTGGGCTATTTTTGATACATTTACTAATCACGTGTTCATTTAGTTCACTATTTTTTATATTTAGAGCTCTTTTTGCGCGTTATATTCTTATTTAATATTGCAAATACTATTATTACTGTCCAGTTTTCGAGGCTCACTTATAACGAGTACGTGCACGACAATCCCGAAATACCCAAGATAGATCTAACCTTTCTTATTGTAGTCTGATGTTAGATAATTCTCTTTCATATTTCCTGTCATATCTCTCTTGAACAACACTGGTTCACTTCCAACCCTGACGGTATTATAGCGTTAAAGATATTCTATTGTGTTTTTTTCTCAAATCAACTTGGTGATAGTTATTCCTTGTGTTGTATGCTTCTATGACTTGAGCGTTTTTTTAATCACGTATGTAGTTTTAGTTATTTTGAAAGGTTAAGCCAGGTTAGTTTTAGTTTTCAACATAACCATAGGCTATCTTGTTTATCGTCCACTAGATTTATCACTCTTTAACGGGAGTTGATTAAAATTCTCGAAACTTCGTTTATTTGTTTTGACATATGTAAATAATGATAAATGTTTAACTAAACAATATAAGAACTAAAAAAAGACTTCAAACGTTACTTTGTTCAACATAAAGTGAGGAAATTCTTTTTTATTTGTTTAGTATTTAAATAGTAGTTTAGCTCTAAAACTAAATCTTTCTGGTCATCAACACACATAATTAAGTTTCTTTAACGAAATAACTAAATCTATATTAAGATAATCTATTACTATAATACTCTTAACTCTCCTTGCCAATGTACGTCGCGTCCCTCCCCAACAAACATATATCCCAGTTCCCCCAAAGTAACACCAACCAGCAATTTTTCTTCTGGACGTGACTGGCATTCTAAACTATATCCGTCTTTTACAGAACTCAGTTACCGGTATCTGAAGGGAATCAATCGCAAAGGATATTTCATTCTAAACAGATATTTGCAATATACAGCGCGATTCATGATAGAGTTCAAGCAGTGGAGGAAACTAGTTTTCGTACATTGTACATTTAATTGTCTCTTTATTAGGATACGATGTACAAGGAAAACGTCAATTATGTATGAGTAACATCGGGGTAAAAATTAGAAATGTACCACTAATACATTTTACTAATTATTATTATTATTATCTACTACTTTTTACTATTTACGAATTATCTACTATTAATTTTCTCCTTTTACTAATAGAAATGTAAAAGGAGACATTTTGTTTTTCATAAAATTTAGATTATAACTGATAGAGAATAAAATTTCTAATTGTCTGTATTAATTATTATTAAAACTATAAGAGATAGACCTACACAAAATTGTAAATGGGAAACGATATCCATTTTTCTAAAGATTTTGAAAATATGTTATCCAAGTTTAAAAAAATCAAATACTGTAATTAATTTGATAACTCGAAAATTGCAGCAAAAGCAAAGGCAAGTTAGAAGTGTACGCGTACATCCTATGCTGAGAAGCGACTAAGGATAGCTCAGTTGGTAGAACATTGGCGCATAAAGCCAAAGGTCCTGGGTTCTATTCCCAGTCTAGGTCATATATTTATAACTTAAAATATTATTGAAAACAATTTCCGACCAACTTTTCTTTTTTTAATAGAAAAAGTAGTTTGAATACTGCAGGTATATGTAAAAGTTATGTAAAATAACTTTAAAATAATAAATCAAATTAAAAAAGTTTTTAACATACCACGTTTTTAAAACGGACTAAAAAGTATAAAATAAGTTTTCATAACCCTTCTACAATTTTGAGGGAGGATTTTTAGTGGCTAAGGATAATTCCAAATTTTGGAATACTTGTAGAGAAAAACGTGGGGCGCAGGCAATCTATGATAGTTAAGGAGGAGTAAATAAATTAAATTAAAGTGAATCTCATTTCCGATTCACTGAAATTAGCTGTGAATTCATCCGGATTGTCTACTTGTATTATTTACTGGCTGCGCCCCACGTTTTTCTCTTCAAGTATTCCAAATAATTATATCCATAGCGACTAACAATACTCCCTCAAAATTGTAGAATGATCATGAAAAATTGTTTTATATTTTTTAGTCCGTTTTAAAAACGTGGTGTGTTAAAAACTTTTTTTTTTATTTGATTTATTATTTTCTGTTTTTTAGTCTTATGCCCGGGTGAAAGATTTCAATCGGTTTTGTATATATGATGAGACTCTGACAGGAACATAATATATAGGAAATTCCCAATGCATTTCACACCCTGTTTACTGCAAATGTCTGAAATTCAAAATATTACCTTTTATTACCTATAATAGTTCTATTAGTCTTGTGACTCAGAAAATCAATCTAAAGAAGTAAACAAAACGTATTTTATTTTTTTGATGTACATGAATTAAAACAATACAATGTCAGATCCTTCTCCATTACAAATTGTAAATGTACCATAAACTTATGGTGGTGAAGCTCGTATTTGACGCATTCTTCCCATCTCCGTCATGGTAATTTGCCAGTGAATTTTGAGCAATAAAGCTCATTTTTGTTATCTGATTTATTAATATACTTTTCAGTTCGTTTTAAAAACGTGGTATGTTAAATTTTTTTAAAATTTCATCTATTATTAATCCAATAACTCTCACAAGCCATGAAAAATGTGCCTCATCCTACTTCAATATTCAGGTTAACCATTCAAAAGCGGTAACGCGGTTCAGCGGTTAGGCGGTAACGCGGTTCAGCGGTTAGGCGGTAACGCGGTTCAGCGGTTAGGCGGTAACGCGGTAATGCGGTTAAAAAAATTTATATTTCATTGGCCAATTTTTATTTGTTTAAATAACTATTGTTTAAACCAATGTAAAGACAAGAAACTAACTGAAAATTGTATTGTCATCCAATTCTGACCTATGTTCAAAATTTCAGGTGTATAGCTTATCGGGAAGTTAGTTTAAACTCGATTGCAAAATTCCACCCGGACAGACTGACAGATATGACAGAAACCGAACGAATAAAAACGTGGTAAAATACACTTCCAGTTTATTTACAATTTTCCAGTGATTCAATAAAATTTGCATTCTCCCAAATGAACTCATGATATTCAAACCTTTTATGTTTTAACAGCGTGTTTTATAGTTCCTTAATTCATATATTTTGAAGTCTTTTTGTCTCGCCCTTTTACTGTCTGTATATATAATTTTTTTAATATTGCAAATGCAATTATCGAGGTGTTCAGTTATCGAGGCTCACATATAGCGATTAAGTATATGAGAATCCCGAAATCCCGAAGTTGAATCTAACCTTTCTTATTGTAAGGTTGTTAGATCCCTCTCTTTCATCTTGCCTACTTTATACCCCCCCCCCCCCAAATAAAACTAGATTCATTAAAACGTTTTGATTCCAAATAGTCTCAAGAGTTCATTATAATGAGTACAGTCTTGGCAATCCCAAGTAGACAAAGCTGGATCTACACCTTTTGTTCACGTAGTTGGGTTAGATCATCCCTCTTTTGTCTTTTCTTTTTGGTCTCTCCTAACCAACTCTTGTTCTTTTCCGACCCTGACGCTATTAGAGTTAAGGCGTCTTTATTTATTAATTTTTTTAGAAGGCCATGATGTCCCAGAGGGTTTTGGCCTTTAAATAACAAACTTTTTTACCAAGTATCTAGAAAACAATTATATCACGAAATATTTATAAGATAAACCTTTTAATTCTAAAAAAAGATGACAACTTTATTTTTCAAATATCTGTAATATCGTTGAAAAACAAATTCTTAACAATTTACTAGAACACACAAGAGCTTGTCATAAATTATGACAGTTAATTTAATAATAATTTTAAAAGTCGACTGCTAGATGCTGGAATACAAAGAAATATTCTCGTGCTTTTAAATAAATTAAGAATAATCCATTTTTTAACACTTTTTCATCGACATTTTGGCTATACTTCAACATACAACAAAATAAAATATATCAAAGTGTTCAGTTTGAAAAGGACTAAATATTTGTTTCTTATAGTTTGTAAAATTAACAGTTTTGAGATATTTGAAATCAAATTATAAATGAAAGCTATTTTAATTATCATATTTTGTCGTACAGTGCAAATTAATATTATAAAAAATACTGAAAAAAAATAAATAAATAAAAATTAACGATTTTATAATTCGTCCTGGACTTATATATTGTTTTTGAAAAAATAAAAATCTATAAAACGAATATTTTGATAAAATAGTTTTTGTTATGCCAGCTAATAATTTATCGAGCTCTATTAAGGCGATAATGCTCAGATCCTTAATCGGGTATTGACCTTTTTGCGTCGTCTGAAATTTGAGATAAAATACAATTTTCTATTCAATTGTTACAGAGAATCTTTACAGCGTAGTAATATTATGTTTAGTTGTCTATTTAAATTATTTGTTTTGTTTTAATTTTATCCTTGTTAACTCATTGCAGGGTACTTTTACAGCTCTGTAATATTTGTTTTAATTGTTGTTAATTTTGTTTACCATAGTTTATAATTTTTAATTTCTATAGAGCCTTTTTATAGCCTTGTAACATGTTATGTTGTTGTTTGTGTTTGTTTGTTAACTAGTTTTAATGTTGTATATTGTGGGAAATTTTATGTTAATCTTTTTGTTTCATGTGTATACGTTTTTAAGGTGGAGAATCTTTAATTCTCGATTTTGTGTAGGCGGTGATGACCGCAATGGTTTTTCGCCTTAAAACAAAAACAAATTTATCGAAAAACTATAAACAATTTCCCACTGAAAATTCCTACAGAAATTTGATTGAAATATGTACACACGTTTGTGCTGGATATACAACAGACGTCAGATATCTTTCCAAAAACCACTTTTTATGGATTTAGTGAATTTCAAAACTCGACATCAGTTTTTTAACACATCACATAAATTTCTCTATTATGATTGAAAATAAAACTATACCCCCCCCCCTACAATATTTATTCCCAGCTCAAATACAAAAACGATGAACTGTTGAATTTGTAAATAATTTAAAGAATGATAACCATCCTTTTATTTTGAATCAAATAATTTTCCTTGAGCAAATCTTGTACACTTTCGACCGTGACAATAAAGTTTTCGAAATCCCATTTCATACTCTTTTCCTCCATTTTGTTTACAAGGCGATGGTGACCGACAGTTAAACTACAAGTAAAAGACATTCCACCCACAGAATATTATGTTATGAAACGTAAACTTGTAATACGTAACATTCTAGATGAGAGAATTTCCACAATGAACTGTTCCTCCCCAACAACGGATTCCAGTGAACAAAACCTGAACTACAACTGTTGTATTGTACCCTCTATTCTCCCTTCGTGATTGAATAAAATAGACCAAGTCTTCAAGGATCGTGTGTCAGATACTTGTATCTTATCTAAAAGCATCCCTCATAACCGGTCACTGACGGCTACTCTAGTTACAACCCTTTCATTTTACTTCTTTAAATGGGAGATAGTGAGGGATGCCGCAAGGGACGTTCTTGAACCCCATTCTTTTACTAAAGAAATTTGTGTCAATCTTCTTTGACAGGACTGGTATAGTGAGAGTAAAAGGTGGAATTTACAAATGTTGTACTAGGCGGTAATACAGGATCATCGAAAAATGAATCTGAGATTTCATTTGTGAATGTGTTGAGTAATAACCAACTAATTTTCTTGATTTCAATAAAAAACTGTTTATTAACATTGGGAGTTTTATTATTCTTCTGTGTCATTACATGAACGACGCGCATGCGCGAACGCTATTGAGCCCCGTGTCGTTCGTCATTATAGCCCGACAATAGTCACTTTAATAACGTCGATTGTGCAACAAAAACTGAAAGGATTTTATTTTTTACAGTGACTACAGTACAATATCATTTTCAACGTACGTTCTGATGTCCATCACATACAGACAAGTCCGTTATTCGATTTTTTTTGTTATTTAACAAGATAAATAAGAAATAATTTTAAATAAACAAGAAATTTGCACATCAAAATAATCCCAAGGCCGATTACGAACATTGGAGAATAACGTAAACCTACTATACCAATAAATAATAATCTTATCAGTAGATAAATCTAGTTGGTAGTAAGTTAAAAACATCTTTTTACTGTAACCACTTATTTAAATTCAGCCAAATGTAAAATATATTGAGCTCTCTGTTGAACAACCGCTATTATTAAAGTGACTACTGCCGAACTGAATATTATTAAAGTATTGTGCGACGAACAACATAGTGCAATAGTGTCAACATGTTTCTAACAACAAATAACAAAACTCCCAATAGATACAGACAATTTGTCATTAAAATCAAGTAGAATGGTTGATTACTCAATATATTTATAATTGAAATAATTTTTTCGAAAAATCACTACATACATAGTATTTAAGTGTTTAAAATGGTATTTCCAATATTACAAACAGCGTTTGTTATTGATAAAACAAATCTTATCAAGATTTTTTTCCCACTGTCAATTGATTTTACCTTAGATAGCTGTTTATCAGAGAATATGTGTTATACACAAAAACACTTTTACTCTTTCTACATTTTCATAAGGATTTTATAGTATAATAACTGCAAAAATGTAGAAACGAAGTTATGCGTTAGCGTCTGTGCAGTTTTCTACCATAACAAAAAAGATAGACTGATTTTTATTTATTTTGATATTTATGGATATTCAGGAGTTTTTGTCAATTTTTCAATAATTCAAAATTTATGAAATAATAAGTCCGATTATATATAATAAAAATAATGTATCTTTCTGCTCGCTATTTCCATCAAAATTATTGAAAATAGTTTGACACAATGATTTGAATTTCAAATCTTTGTATTGCACCAAAATTTGATAGAATTAATTTCGAGCTATTTCGATACTTTCGAACTTTTAAGACTGCCCTATTGGTTAATTTACTTCTTTATGAACCTCTATTTTGGGGAACCAATATATTTTTCTCGGGGGTTCCTTAAAGGGTAAATTTTATTAAAATTGTATCAAAATTCTAGATAAAAATTATCATTAATTATATCTTGATTTTGGACATCGTTACTGTCCGGATAAATTTTGTTCTTTTTTCGGTAATTGGTTTTGTGTGTTGGTGTATCTAATTTTTTTCTCTAATATATTGTTAAAACAAAGTCAAATATACGAAGAAATAAGGTTGGATTCATGTTTACAGGAACTTTTCATTTTCATACTTCAAAACTACTTTGAAATCACCGGACAAGAAGTTCCAAATCTCGTTTTATCCAAGAATTTATTTATTTCCAATTTTATTTTTAACCACTTTGGATTTGTTATAATATTTCCTGAAAAAGTTGTTCTTGTATTTTCTTGTGTATAAAACGACTAGTTTTAGAGTTACTTCAATTAAAAACCTTTGAATGACCGCGATTTTTAAACGAGTTGAGGTAAAATAAGGAAACATACTAACTGAAACTAATAATAGCAACAATACACCTAATTTGTTTCAATTTTGTAAGAAACACATACGGACGGACACACGGATAACGAAACGGGATAGACTCCTGGTTGTATTAAGTGTTTGACTTTTTTTACCCAAGGAACCACACTCCGAAGTTCGTCAGGAGAATTTGGAAACACCCTGTATATTCAAATAAGAACCAAAATTTTCTTCGCTTCAACATGTCTTCATCGAAAGTTCTACTTTATTAAAATCTAGTAATACACTTTTTTGTGTATCAATTATTCCTGAACAGCAATTTCACACTTGCATGAGACATTAATTTTCATATTTCGATCAAATTAGAGTTGATTATGAAAAATTACATTTTTTAAAACAAAATGTTGATGTTTTTTTGTCGATAAACGAACCGGCAATATTGAAGAGATGGCGACAAATACATTTTGTTTGAGTGCTTATCTTAGAAGCTACAGTTTAATCAAAATTGTTGTTGCCAACATTAAAAAAACAATTACGGCTTCCAAATTTTTAATAATAAAAAAAAAGAAAAATATATCGCTAAATATGGGCAAAATATGCACACGAATAAAATTTATGAAATTGTTCTCCGTATTTGGTTTGAAAATTACTACACGTAGCAGATGACAGATAGAAATTACTAAAAGGGGGGGGGGGAATGAACACTTTATTGGACTCAGACAAATCAGATTTTATAAACTACATTTAAAATGTCATAAAAACATAAATTGATTAATTGGCAACACAAGACTTTAAAATGAAACATGGAAATAACCCACTGTCAACTATTAATACAAGAAAAATATCGAGTTATGAAGTATTGTGTAACACCGACATGTGGAACTATTTCTTGCGCCCGCATAACTCTGTAATTTCACATGATTAATACACTTTACAACGTTCGTCTTACAAGATTACTCTACTAATCACAGATATTACACGGCGATTGTTTAACCTCGAATAAACGGTAATTACGCCGCAATGATACGCTATATATTATGATTGCGTATAAGGATATTAAAAATATGTTTCATAAAACAGGTAACATGCGCAAGTTTTTAGTGACAACTAGAAGTCTATATAGGAAAAGACAAATATATCCGTGTTAGAGAAAAAATGTATTTATTTTAATTAGTTTTAGGTTTATGAGATATCTGGAAATCCTAGAACACGTGACAACGGTCCTGCGATTGATTCCTAAAAATAGTCTTCGTTGCCAGTTTCCAAAAGTCTGTTGTCTTGGAAGTTGATTATTTTAAATTCCTATAAAGGTAATTTGTTTATATCTTTTGTTTTGTTTGTTCACTGATACTACTCATCGAACTTTCAATACACATCACGTATATTATATTCTGTTTAAAAATTGTTTGTTCAAACTGCGAAATAAACTTCTGTTTGTGTTTCTTTTGTCCAAACGCTGTAGTTCTGAGAAGCTATAATGGCATAAGACAGCGTACAAATAATGAAACAACAATCAATTCTTCCTTCTGTTATGCCGGTGGTATTGGTTGGTGCCTCTAAGATGTTTACATCCTCTTCCCCTTCAGGGGCTCACTTTAGTGACTACGGGTTCGGTAATCCCGAGGCGCTTAGCTGGATCTACATATTTTTTCATGTACTCTTGTGTTAGTTAGTTCTCTCTCATCTTTCCTATCAGGTCTCTCATGACCATGACACTTGCTCTTTTCCTATCCTGACGCTATTAGAGTATTCGAGGGCTGGGAGTCTTTATTTTATATTCTATTATTCTTTTTTAGAAGGCGATGATGGAAATACAATTTACGCCTTTGAACAACAAAGAAAATCCATCTTTGGTTTATAGTTTTGTACCCTCAGCGGTGCACCTATAGAGAATACGGGAATGACAGCAACGAGGGAGCCTAGCTAGATCTACAATTGTTTCTTGTACTCTTGTGTTACCTCTTTCATCTTTCCTATCAGGTCTCTCTTAACCAACTCTTGTTCTTTCCCTACCCTGACGCTATTAGAGTATTCGAGGGTCTTAATTTTATAATCTATTCTTCATTTTTATTAGAAGACGATGATGAAAAAAAGAGCTGGATTTACACCTTCTTTCGTGTAGTCTTGTGGCACCTCTCTTTCATCTCTCTTGACCAACTCTTGTTCTATTCCGACCCTGACGCTATTAAAGCATTTCGGAGCAATAATCTGAGCTATTATGGTGTTTATTATATGATCTTGTTTTCCCTTTCCATAAGGCTATGATGACATGAGTTGTTTTCGCCTTTAAGGAAAATGAAATAGATATCTATCTTTTGATTTTTTACACCCCTGTCAGTCATCCCACGTTTTTATTTAAGGCGAAAAACTATTGCGGTGATATCAATCTAAACACCCTTCCACACTATCCCGGATTTTCTTTATTCTATTCTCCATCCATTTGTAGCCGTCCGCTTTTTTTCGCAGAACGTTTTATTTTCATCATGTTTCGTGACTTTCTCACTTTTATTATTTTACTAACACGTCCATGTTAATTCCAATATTTCTAATCCTTCAAGTAAGAACACCAGCTCTAATCTTTCCTTTGTTTGTTTAGTTCCCAATAATGGAAAAGCACCGTAAGAGTACATCTAAAATTAAAGGAGATGGTTAACTGTTCGATTTTTTGTTTTTACATATTGAAATAAACGATTTTTTCTCTTGTAATTTGGCTCTAAAACTCAAGTTTTTCGAAACCTAAATTCATATTTAGAAAAATGTTTTAGATAAAGAATTATGAATTTATTTAGGGAAGAATAAGATTATAAAATATATGATATATCTACATTTCTATTTTGAAAACCATCAGGGGGTAAATGTAATTAGTACGAGAGCTTGTCCTGAGGGATCTTAGCTGGAGCTATACTTTATTCATATTGGTTCTAGGTTCATCTTATCCCTTATCTTATCCCTATCTTGACCAACTGTAGTTCTCTTCCGACCATAACACTTGTAGACAAGGGGTCTTTTATTTCATGTTTTTTTACTTCCTTATAAGGCGATGATGACAGAGGTTTTTCTACTTTAAAAAAATTGAGTTGACCTCCAAAAGGCCTGAAAACATAGACCGAACAGAGAACTAATAACGCCATTTTATTTTCCCTTAGGTATCAAATAACTTTTTTTCTAAATTAATTATCTTCAAAGATTGCCGTTTTTTGAGATATTCACTTATCGCAATTTAAATAACGCACTATACAGGGTGTTTCTGTAATGCCTGGAGATAATTCAGGAGATATTCACATAGGTTAAAATAAAGAAAAGAGTTTCCATAAACATATGTCCAGGAAAGCTGCGTTTCCAGCTAAACGCCGTTTTGTGTTTTTTCACTAAATAGCTTATATTTAGTTCTCTAGAACGGCCTAACCGATTGAGTTGAAATTTTACTAAGTAGTCACCAATCGAAATACCTAGTTTGAAAAATAATCAATATGATAAATTTTTTCCCCAAAATGACGTCCATTGAAAAGTGTTAAATATAAAATAACATATAATGATTGCCGCCATTTTGAAACATATCATTGTAACAACTTGATAATTTTTGTTTTACTAGGTCATTACATTGATGACAAAATTTTAAACTAAATCTGTTAGGCCTTTCTAGAGATATAAATGATTTAGTGAAAAAGAACAAACTGGCTTATAACAGGTAAAAGAAGCATTTCCGGACATATGTTCATAGGTATTTTTTTCTTTATTTTAACCCATATAATCACTTCCTGAATTATCTCCGCGCATTACTGAAACACCCTGTATATATGTAAATTTAATTGTATAGTTATTCAAGTTTTAATTTAGGTCCGACTTTTATAATCTTTTTTTTTAAACGACTTGAGCAAATTCGATATCATAAATTTAGTAGTTTTTATTATTTTTTTTTTATTTTGGAAAATTAAACAATTGTCAACACACTTTGTAATGTGTTTTTTTTTTTAATCATAAAATGTTTAGAGTCTAGTAATCATAAAGAATCTTCCTTTATACTTCGGGTTTGCAGAAAGTGGAATTAAAACTGATAAAACTAATAAAACACTTATTACTTATAAAAGTAAAGAACAATCTAACTTACGTTACATATTTTGTCGTTCTACTCTAGATATTTTGTATCATTGTTTCTTTTTGTAGCACTTTCACTATCCAAAACTCTAGCCCACCAAACTGCAACAAGAAATGTATGACTAATATTAACATAGTAAATATTTACAATAATCTATGTAATTAACATTTGCACAAAATATCAATAGTTAAAAACATCAATCCACAATAAAAACAACAACATAAAATAGGCGACGTAACAATTTTTTTCCACTACCTAGCACAATATGTTTAAACGATTCAGTGGCGATTCTTATAGAAAGGATGTAAACAACATCCTACTCTTTAAAAAATAAAATTATTATTATCACGAAATAAATCATATAAAATATTCTTGAATATTATTGAAATGCAATTCAAACTAAAAAAAAAATAAATGATTAATAGATACATCTTGTGTTGTATAGGACTTCGAAAATCGTCCTCATAACAGCATAGGTTTAGTGGTGAACACAACTATTGCTTATATAGAGACTTGAACCTAATATATTGATGAGGTAGTTTTCCGTCTTAGCTTCAGTACAATACAGAATGCTTAGCGCCGAACATGAATATTCCATTGTTATTTTGGCAGCCCAAACATTTATAGAACCATTTAATACGATTTACTAATAAATTTTATAAGATTTACTAAAATACAGATTTCTAATCATTGTATATGACTAGTAAGAAACAATATTTAGGTGTATATACTATAAATTATTAAAGTATAATAGTCATTCATATAATTTTTCTTTCTATAGAACCCTACACTCCCCGTGTTTCAAAATCAACTAAAATAATTTAATTAAAAAATTTTAAACCATGAATTTTTAAGACTATGTAAATGTAAATGGGAAAAATAAGTTTAAATTAATTAAACTGTTTAGCAATAATTTAATATTTAAAAAGTTTGTTTCATATAATTATTCATACATAAGACTTTAAGTTATTTGATGTTGGATTTTACAATATTATTGATACGTTTTAATCAGGCGTTTGCCGAAAAGTCGTGTATATAACAAGTAATACGCGACGTTTCGAAAGTATAAATCAACTTCCGTTATCAAGTGATAGATCTAGAACGTGAAAATCGCTAATATAGCCTAGTAGTTTTTGTTTTTCTGGTCATGTTGTAGTGTCAGTTATTTTGATTAAAGAAGCAAAACGTTAAACCTTGGTTTCTTTGTTATGTTAATAGTTTTAATTTTAGTTTCCTACATGGCCCTAAATTTTATCAACTTGATCACGGGAGTTGATTTATACTCTGGAAACGTCGTCTATTAGTTGTTATGTACACGAATGTTGGAAACGCCTAATCAAAACATATCAATTCTATTTCATAGTGGTTGAGTTTTAAGGTTAACTAAATAACTCTAAATTCAAATTTCGTTCAAACTCAGACAAATTCAGAACGTTTGAGTGTGTACTGACATAATCGACGATAATATTGTACAACCCATTCTACAATTGTTACATTACCTCTTCTTGTACAACATGCTATAAATCAATCACCTAAAGTGCACAACATGTTCCCGACACAAAATCCCAAAGAGCTATATCTTCCCAAATAATTAGCTCTCCCTTCCTTCATTTCTCCAGTATTGTCTCAATAAATCTGATTTCCCCTAGAAATATAGTATCAATAACTCACCAATCCCGTGGGTGTAATACAGGATGTCAATTTTAACGTCCTTCATATCAGTGAATGTGTCCTCAGTACCTTGGCATTAATCAGAGCGATACATTCATTAAGTTTTAACTTGTGATAATTTTATGAGGATTTGTTCCTACTGACCGTATAGTCTCGTGATCTCTCGAAGGTTAATGTTTTGTATAATTCCACGGTAAAAATTAATCGCCCGAAGAAATCGATCCTTAACAAGCGGTAGTGGTTTCGACTGGGAAACTTAACATTCTGTAGATTATTTCTCGTAAAGATATTTCATTAGGAAAACTTTCTAAGAATTTTACTCAAGGTCAGATAAATACCTTTGGTACAGTCTTTCACATTCTTTCTTACTGTCACACTAACTAATCTAAACACGCTCGCGTACAAATTATAAATACTTTTAATTTATTTAAAAAAATATATATTTGCAATCCAAACTAGAAATAAAATAGTATTCATTGTTTAAAGTTTTCTCTTTTATCTATTCGAATTGCATGTTTAACAGCATTGAATATCTATCTTATTTATGGGGGAAAATTAATTATATTTTCAATACGTAGAATAGAGAAAATAAAAAATCAACTATAGGACGATAAAAAAATCAATTTGCAAATATATTAATTAACATTCATTGAGACAAAAAAACAGCTTATTACAGTAATGTTGTTCAGTTGTCTATTTGTCTGTCGTATGTACATAACTCTACAGCCCAATTTCTATATATAAAAAAACTTAATAAACGACGTTTAAAGAGTTTAAATCAACTCCCGTTATCAAGAATGAACCTAGAACTTAGAAAAAGTTTAAAACGTGAATAGAGCTTGGTAGCCCTACCGTAAGCCCTGATGGAAATTAAATCTAAATCTCATAATTTAAGAAAGATACCTATGACGTAACCCTGTTATAATTCCCAAAGTGGTGGACCATTTTGTGCATTTTTTAATGTTTTTTATAAACTTCCCAAAAAATAGTAATATAATCAATAACCCAACTTTTTTTCATATAATTTTTCTCTGAACGGTACGTAGACTTCTATGTATTGAAAATAATTTTAGATGTAAATATTGTGGACTTAGTATGAGTAGAATTTTTAAAAAATGTACAAAATATTTAATAAAGACAACACAAAAAACCTTTATTCAGTACAAATTTTGTTTTGTAGTTGAAGAGACAACATCACTCTTAAAGAAACATACCCTTAAAATTGACAATCTAAGTTTTTGTTAGTTCCTTTCATTGAGCCCTCTACCTTACAATCCTAATGTACATTATTTTCTTACTGTGACAATGTAAATGAAAAGTGGAGGGGGTAGTTAGTTCAAAATATACAAACGTTTTTGTGATATAGTTGTGAATGAAGGTTGATAAAAAAATATATCAATTTAAAAAATTTACACTTTGAAAATTTAATTTCGTTGGAGAAAAACCTTTCTGAATATTTAGGGTTATTTTGAAATATTCACTAAAAATAATTAAAACTAAATTGATAAAAAATCTTAAAATTGTGGATTTGATATGTTTGGAATTAAAAAATGAAATAAAAATAACACAAAAAACCTATATACCATACATTTTTTTTTCGAAATATATAAAACTTCGTAATATAGTTGTGAATAAATATTGATAGTCAAATATCAATTTTAAAAATTTACACGTTGAAATTTGTTAAAGAGAAAACTTTCTAAAAAGTTAGGGTTATATTGAAAAATGCACTATCAATAATACAGACTAAATTAAAAAGTGATAAAAATAATCGTAAAATTGTGGAGTTTGTATGTGTGGAATTAAAATTAGTTTTTTTTGTGAAAAAAAACTTTCTGAAAAGTTAGGGTTATTTTGAAAATTAATCACTAAAAATAAGTAAGACTACACATTTTGTAACCTAACATTTTGTGCATTCCTTCAAAAGTTTAGAGGGTGCTCTAGTTTTCACTACTATTGCAACTTTAAGTGACAACAATTTAGTCTTATTTAATGGAAGGAATTTTAAATTCCGTCATATTAACGAAATACAAAATGGTTATTTCTACATAAGATTGACCGATAGTTTTACATATGAGGCTTCAATTATCACTTGATAACGGGAGAAGATAACTCACGAAAGGTCGTGTATTAGTTATGATACACACAAGTCCTATTAAACCACAACGATAATATGAATAATTATCAAATAAAGTTAAAGCCAGAAACTTCTTCTCTATTCGATAATTCAGTACTAAACCATATATTTCAGTCTTATGACACACAAGTTTACTTTTGCCTCTACAGGTGTATGTGTTCAGTGCTGTGTTTGTTTTCCTTCTCTCTTCTTGTTTTTCTGGTCGAGACCTGTAGTTGGTGACCTCGTTTTATTACACTTTTTTGCCTGAGGCATATGTAAGGCATCTTAGTTGTTCCGTAGCCTATATCTATATGTGCTGTTTTAATATAACCTTTATTTATCGAGTGAATATCCTAAAGTAACATTTTTAAACATTGTTGTTTAGAGGAAGGATATGTAAATTTTCGCTTATTGTATTTGAAATCTTCAGTAAACTGAGCGAACTCTTTCCAAGATGAAAGTGTTTGTAAATTTTTTCACATATGTAGAAAATGTTGCTGTGGACGGTACGATGCTGTGGATACACTCAACTTTTAAACTCTCCAATATTAAAATTGGGTTGTTACAAATATTGATAAATTTGACAATAAATACATGAAAAAGGTAAATCATATGTCTATAAATTGTTTTTTGTTTTTTATGAAAGATTATGTGTAAAAAATATCAAAATTTGTCAAAGGAAGAAATAAAAACTGCCTAAACTTGTATATTAATATATTAACGTATTAACGTCTAATTTTCTAATTTTTTTTAACCACATCAGTTCATTTGTAGTAAGTAAGGAGGTACCAATCCCAAGGTACTTAACTTTATTTACATTCTTGGTATAGTGTTATGTTAGATCTCTCTCTTACATGTCTCCTTTGATGTCTTGACTAACTTTTGTTTTATTCTGACCCTGACAGTGTTAGATTATTCGAGGGTAAGGATATCAATTTTCTTACCTTTTCAATAAGGCAATGATGACGGGAAGTTTTCACCTTTCTTTTTTACTATGGGTAAAAAAAAAAAAAAAAAAAAAAAAAAATCTAAATTTTATTACGAAGGAACAGTTAAGGGAAAACTATTGATTCATTATCGGTTACCAATAACAAAATTTTTGAATGAGCAACAATCAACAAATGAAAGTAGCCTACATGTTTCTCTTTGTATTTATTATTTCAAAAAAACAACGTTATAATTCCATAGTTAACATCCCTAGATGTTTACAAATAAATTCACTTTGTGCAACAACACCAAGCATTGACGTTAAGTCTTTCATGGAAACGTCAGTTTAAGTCCCCAAAAGTCGTTTTTTTAAGTGATTTCTGAAATTTGAAGATATTTTCCGTCAAATAAAAACACAAAATTTGTATTCGATTTTCCCAAAATAGAGTTTAATGATTATTATAAAAGTTTTCCCCAATCGTACCCTAGTAAAGCCCCAAATAAAAATATTGCCAGTTAGCTCTCCAAACTCTCAGGTGCTAACTTGTAGTAAGTACGCGAATACCATCTTCCCTCTCAGATCTCTCTTGGTCAACTCTTGTTCTTTTCCGACCCTGACACACAGAGTAATTAAGAAATACTGTTTCTTGTCTAAATGTTAAAATCTCTAGATCATCATCGCCTTATAAATAAAGAAAGATAAGAATATAGAGTAGCACACGAGTGAACTCTTCAAACTCTCAATAGATTCTTTGTTTTTAATATATTTTGAAGTGTGTTAAACAATTTTATTGTAGAGTAATAAATCCGACGTTAAAAAGAAGTAGATCTGTGGAGAGGATATTGAAGAAATTTATTACAGATATTCCTGTGGTGTTGATTTATTTCAAATAATCAAAATTGAAATTAATTTCATAAATGTAAATACAGAGGAAATTAAAAATACTATGTTTTTGAAAAAGGGTTTACATGACTGATTATAATTTAGGCGGAACATTGAGAGTACAGTTATTTTTTGCATCCAAAATAATTTTAAAGACTCGAAAGAGTTCCCTCAAAAAGTTAATCCATATCAATGTCGAGATCAAAAAGGCAAAAACAACTGCTTTTATTACTTTCAAACTAGTCACAGATGAAATCATTCACGGAGTAAAGTAAACCAGTGACTCAGCAAGATTTGTTTTGACTTTTCCAGTTTAAATTTTCGTCTGAAGTAATGCCAAGAAAACTCACACTATTTGTGTTTGGATTATTTCATTATATGTAACTTAAGATTATAGTTTGTAAAATGAAGGCGGCTGCTACCTGGGAAAACTCTCTCAACGCACGCACACTCACAAACATCCAGCCCCTGACAAGCTGCCTAATTAGTGACCAAACTCTTTTTAAACAGATACAACATTCTTAACGCTTCTTAATTGTTAATAAATACCTACTGAACGTGAATTTTCATAAAATTTGATTTCTTAAGTATACTATGTAGTGCCGGCGTGGTGACATTAATGAAAAAGAAAATATTGTGTTTTCTTGTGCGTGAATGTTATGTGTATACTTGTATTTTGTGTTGAATATTTTAACTAAGTGTTATCATCCGACGATAGACGATAATGTCCGAAACACGTGTAGTGAATAAATATACGACAATATAAACTAAAATAAGATTTAATCAAGGATTGGTGGCGGTAAGTCAAAGATAATAAATAGTTATTCAAGCATATCCGGTTAATCTAGACTATCATTATGAAAAATTTGATTGAAAACTATTCCAAACAAGTCATTGTTAAAACTTAAGAGAAAAATAATGAGAATAAAAAAAACGTAGAATAGTAAACAAAGATTGTTGGAATGTATTTGTCATATGATTGTTAAAACCGTATTGAGTAATTACATAATTGTAAAAACATAATTATGTAGAAACTTTTTTTTTTAATGTACCAAAAACATCACTTTGCTTCTTTCTTTTGAAATAAAACCCTGTACGAAATATCGATTCATTGGATACAGTATCAGCAAATAAAAATATCATGACCTATTAACATTGTGACATTTGAAACACAAGAAATATAAAATATTGTTTTCATTTAGAAAAACAACGTACAGCTATCAATTGATTACAAATAAATGTAATCCATTAAACTGCACTGAACTCAAGCTATAAATGGCAACATCTTATAAACTATATACTAATAAACCTAAACAGTGCAAACATTTTTTTTTACAATAAACAAATTATTTCTTACTGTCCGAAATTGTTTCCTCTATCATTTGAGCATTAAAGTTTCCACACGTGTAACTCATTTGGAGTGTTTAATTACAATTATTTTATTATTCAAGTTTAAGATTATTTTATTTCCAATTAGACCTTGTTGAATTTCTATAGAAAATAGAATAACGGTCATATATCTGAGATGTAAGATGCGCACCCCATGTAAGGGTGGCTGAGGGCATTTAATGGACAAATACGTTAGTGTGTATACGGAGCTACTAGAGCGGAAAACAGGTAAGGTGAGGTTACAGTCTGTTTAGTGAAAGATGGATAACCGATGTGGAAGCGTGTAAGACTGTTATTTAGCAAAGTATGGAGATTAACATTTATACGAGAATATTAAATTAAAAACTACCCTATTATAATTAATATTTTACAACTTGAATTAAATCTAAAAGTTGGTTTAAATTATCAATATATCTAGATAAACAGTTTAAGCTACACTTAGATTTATTTGGATTGATAGAAGCTACAATTAGATTTATTGGGTACTTAGAAGCTACAATTCGTTTTATTTGGGTCCAAAGAAGGTACAACCTGTTTATTTTGAGTCCTTAATAGGTACACTTAGTTTTATTTGGGTCTTCAGAAGCTACACTTAGTTTTATTAGGTCCTTAGAAGCTGCAAATCGTATAATTTGTGTCCTTAGAAGCTACATCTAGTTTATTTTGAGTCCTTAGAAGCTACAGGTAGTTTTATTTGAGTCTTTAGAAGCTACACTTAGTTTTATTAAGGTGCTTAGAAGCTACAATTAGTTTTATTTGGGTATTTAGAAGCTAAACCTAGTTTATTTTGAGTCCTTAGAAGCTACACTTAGTTTTATTTTGGTCTTTAAAAGCTACACTTAGTTTTATTAAGGTGCTTAGAAGCTACAGTTCGTTTTATTTGGGTATTTAGAAGCTACACCTAGTTTTATTTCGTGCCCATAGAAACTACACTAGGTTTTACTTCAGCCTTTAGAAGCCACACTTAGTTTTATTTGGATCATTAGAAGTTACACTTAGTTTTATTTAGATCATAACAAGCTTCAATTAGTTTTATTTGGGTCTTTAGAAGCTACACTTAGTTTTATTAAGGTGCTTAGAAGCTACAATTCGTTTTATTTGGGTCTTTAGAAGCTACGCCAAGTTTTATTTTGTGTCCTTAGAAACTACGCTAGGTTTTACTTCAGTCTTTAGAAGCCACACTTAGTATTATTTGGATCCTTTGAAGCTACACTTAGTTTTATTTAGATCATTAGAAGCTACACTTGGTTTTATTTGGGTCCTTAGAAGCTACAATTCGCTTTATTTGGGTTATTAGAAGTTACACCTAGTTAAATTTTGAGTCCTTAGAAGCAACACTTATTTTTATTTAGGCGCTTAGAAGCTACAATTCGTTTTATTTGGGTCTTTAGAAGCTACGCCAAGTTTTATTTTGCGTCCTTAGAAACTACACTAGGTTTTACTTCAGTCTTTAGAAGCCACACTTAGTTTTATGTGGATCCTTAGAAGCCACACTTAGTTTTATTTAGATCATTAGAAGCTACATTTAGTTTTATTTGGCTCCTTCGAAGCTACAATACGCTTTATTTGGGTCCTTAGATGTTACACCTAGTTAAATTTTGAGTCCTTAGAAGCTACACTTAGTTTTATTGGGTTCTTAAAAGCTACACTTAGTTTTACTTGAGTTCTTAGAAGCTACACCTGATTAAAATTTGAATCAATTTTGAAAAAAAAAATCTTTATTTTATTTTTTTCTACCCAGAATTTTGAGTTATCAGAAAAAAGATTAATTCGTCCCACGATATAGACAAAATATATTAAAATAAAATAGTGCAGTGCATTTGTGCCGCAGAGATTGCACGGCAAACAGAAATCCTTCTAGAAAACGACTGTTATATCTCCAGGATTTGGCAGGATATATACGCAATAACCTAGATACCAATTTTGTAACTCATAACTTAGTGTCACACTGTTAGAAAGTGTATGCTATCTTTAAGTAAAACGACGTATCAGGGACTAAGTAGATATCTTCTGTAATTTTCTAGAAGTTTTTAGCCTTCTCCGTACAAAACTGTTATTGACGACTGGAGCTTTACAATAATTTATAATATTCCATACATTTTGTACGTATTTAAGAGACCACGTTATATATTGTAATTAAAAACTTCTTTTTTTTTAAATAATTACTAAGCAATCATACATTGAATGATGGATATATTACAGAAAGATTTACAAACTCAGTGTGGTACACTACACAGGAGCCATTAAAAGTGTGTGCTTCTAAAACAGCGGTGGGGGTAAATAGACGGAAATTGTAGCACTTTACATGTGCCTGTTGCGTGACGTGATCATAGAAGCCCTGGCGAAGTATATAATAACAATCAATTTCACGATTTTTCAATGGGTGATTTTGAGGGATTTTGTTAAACTCTGAGATTTCTAATGTTAGTGTTAGAGTGTGGATGGATGGTGTAGAAAACAACTTTTATATTTTTGACTTAAAACCCTAGTCAAAAAAGTCACAAATGCGCATTAATTGTATTTCTAAAATGGAATCCTCTTAATTGCAACTGATATTTAAACCGTGAACATTATTCAAAATATTGGATTTTCTACCAAAAATGGGTGAGATTTTCAACTTTATTTAATGTCTGAAAATAATGAATTGATAGTTTATTTGAACATTTGGTGAGTATGACGTTATAGTGTTATTTCTGTTGATAATTTACCTTCCAAATCTTTATATATATAATTTATTTTTTTCTCAATATGAATAATGTTTATGTAAATACGTTAAAAGATCGTTATAATTTTTTTAAAGTTAAAACGAAATAAATCTACCTAAAACATTCCTAGGAGTATAAAATACCTGTTCAGTTATATAATTTTACAAAGAAATAACTGAAAAAATCAAATGTTCCAAATGTGTTATATCAAAAATTAATTTAATCTGCTTTTTCATATTTCATGCCTAAAACACCAATTGTTCTAATAATTGTATATATTAATTTGTCTACAGTAAAGAAGGAAAACATTTAAATTTAATTACTTGTCCATTATTGAAAAATTTATATTATATTTTATATATAGATTACATGCACCAAAGATGATTATTTCAGAAAAAGTAATAAAAGATTCCAAGAATTTTTATATTGAGTAGCATTACATTATTTTTATAAAAACACGGGTTTCAGTAAAAACAATTTCTTGGTCCACAGTTGTATTTTAGTAAAGTTTGACCTGGTACCAGAGTAGGTTTCCTCAAAAGTGTGGCCTGGAGACAAAGTGTTTAGCTAAATTTAAACGAAATCTGTGGAAGAGATTAGGGAAAAAAATTTTATTGTGGTCTTATGAAAGTCACCCCAGAATTTTGATCTGATAAATAAATATTTGTCCCTATTCAGTGAACGTAATTTTTTTTATACAGAGTGTTAGAAAAGTGTGTAAACGGCTTGATATTTCAAGAACTACTTTAAATAGAGTTCAAACTTTCATTTTACAGCTATTAACCTGACCTACCTACAGGGTAGTACAAAAGATTATTAAGATCTACAGAGTGTTCAAAAAATTAACAAAATATGAATTTTCTTGACTTTTTTTTAATGTAACGCTATTGCTATTTTTACACATTGTAATAGAACATTTTAATATTATATATAAGATTTATTATAAGATAATATATACAATATATATTATATATATGTATTAGTGAAGAAATGGCCGCCTTTTTGAAAAAAATGTACAAAATATAATTTTGGTTTTTAATAAACTAGTAAAAGTTTATAGTGCGATAACGACTTCATATTTCAAGAAATTCTTTAGATAGAGAGATGTTCGACCTTTCATTTTAAAACTCTTAACCTGATCTACCTACAGGGTGGTACAAAGTTTTTTGGAGTTTAAAGGACCTTTTAAACCAGACTTGGTAAATCGACTGATGGACTATTTTGCAACTAAAGCCTCCTCATTCTAGTTTAGCAGATTTGTTCCACTTACGAGTTTAAGTAATCCACTCGTCCAATGATAGTTCCTCAGGAATTTTTAATCTATGAACCTTTCGCCTCTTATTGGTCAGGTCGTCTCCATTGAAAAGTATGTGGTCTGCGGTCTCCTTAACCTTACCGCACAGTTTCGCCATGATAAGCTCCTATCCTGTACAAGTTCACTCTCAGACCACAGTGTCCCTTAATACTTTCTCAACGAATGACTGTAGCACGTTCGAAGACATGTGGATATTTCATTCGTAGTGGATATTTACCTACCAGAGCTAAAGCGATACTCTGTGCTTCCAGTTTCTTGAATACGGCTCACTATTTTGAAAACGATAGATTCGATTATTAGAGGACGGTGAGGGAAATTGTTATTAAACAAATCACACAATTTTTTATACTAACGTTGCTGATCACCACTTTGTCTCATCATGAGCAATTTCTCTCAGTTATATTCAATTCCATTTCTTATCAAACTGTAAAAATATCTTTACTTGAACGTTCCAATAGCCTTCAGATTAAGATTGATTTATGAATAGATATCAACTTAAAATGTTGACCTACAAGTCCCAAACAAAAGCAAACATGCTCTATCATTTTAAATCAAAGTTCAAACCTTGATAACAAGTTTGAACATATCACTGCGCCAGTTCCTAGGGATTTTCGCCTTTACTACAGATCCGATCAACAGTTATTTTATTTTAATATTGTATTTATACTACTTTTACGAAAACTAAATTATATTTTAAGTGATCACTAGCAAGATTTTTAAAGTTTACTTAATAAGTAAAGTTAGTATACGAATAAGAACTTAACATACATAAAATATTTGTAAAAATGTTAAAAAATGTTTTAAAAATCTATATTTTTAGATAATCTTCTACATTAAAATTAAGGTTATAACTTATTTTAATAATATATATTCTAGACTTTCAATTGGTAAGTTACGTTGTTACCGAAAATCGTTAAAACTTATATTATTTGATAATAATAGGAAAACTTAAGTAATATTTTGTTCTGATAATATGTAGGGTTACTTTTATACTTTTAGGACATCCTGTAACAGATATGTAATTTCCACACATCTTGGCTTAATTTAAATCATCAAATAATAAATCATTATTCACTCAGACCTCCAAAAAAGGTTTCATTTTGTGTTTATAAAATTGCGAAGCCATAACTCGGTTGTTATTGAAGAAAAAATTTAAAAAAATTTTAAGTATCTTACATTGATCTATTAAAATATGTAAAAATATAAGTAATAGTAGTTTTATATTAAAAAAAGTTGATTTAAATTCTGTTTTGTTAATTTTTGGAACCCTGTGTATATCCTAATAACCTGTACTTTATACCAAACTGTAGATACGTCAGGTTAAGAGCTTTAAAATAAGAGGACAACATCTTTCTATTTAAATCAGTTCTTAAAATATCAAACCGTTGGCATACTTTTCTATTACTACTGTATTAAAAACCAACACTATATTTCGTACATTTTCAAAATTTACAATCTTCAATATCGCATATTATAATCTTTTGGTTTGCAAGAAAATTACGAATTTCAAAATTTAATGCCTGTTTAATAAAGACAACATCATTATTTCATTATAGGTCAATGGATAAAAAGTTATGCGTTTAGAAATATTTCTTAATGTTCATTCCAGTTATTCCATATTAATATTATTATTGGGTGAATTCAATAATTCACCTCACAAATAAAGGGAGAGTTGTATTATGATTTAAATTTGGAGAAATATGTTTTCAACATTTTAAAATATCACTTTGTAATTGTATTAGGTCATTATTTGTTTTAATCGCCAGGAGTTAAGAGTAGCTTTAAATCAACATGTATTTGTTTTACTGGAGAAAAAATGTTGATCACATTTTTTACTCTAATAGAATTTGTTTCTTTAGTTGTAACATAAAATTTATAACTAGGTGTTGCCAGTAAATTACTTTTAAATAGTAGCAGAGTTATCCTTTGACATGTAATAAAAATAATTACACCTTCATGTTCAACATAAAGAAAATAATAAATTATGCTACTTATAGTTTTCTTGTAACACAAACGGTTTTAAAAATATTCCACATTAAAAATTAAAAATTCTTGCCATTTATAAAAGTGAAATATACAGTTTTGGGTATTTGGTGTAATGGTGATAGTTTATATTAGATATAAGTTATCAATTCTGTACTCAATAGTTCATCAATGACTAAAATTATAAATTTGGTTAGAAAAATCATTAAAAAAACAGACGATAAATGTTTCGCTATCGCACAATGTTTATAGAAAAGTTTGTGTTTTTTTAGTGGATTGAACCTATATTGCATACCCACAACGAATTACCCTGTATACATAACCACAAATAAAAATTGAACAAAATCCGTTATAGATTTTAGCCAAAGGACAATCTACAAAAAGATAAATTTAGTAAACAATGTGGTTTTTTAGTGAAATTTACAGGATATTTCTCCAATATTATTTTACTACTATATATAACTATTCTCAAAAAACTTTTATACTACAAACTTCAAAGTAAAAATTCATCCTTCACTTATACATCTATAGAGACTACACAAAACACAAAAAGCAGGTTGTATAACACAAAGACAGGTCTAATAACAATACCAAGAACGTGCTATATTTTTACCTCGCGGGATTTAGAAAATCATAAAATATCTACGTTAGGCGGCAATAATACACAGAGAATGGGTAGGAGGATTTGGGCCGCTGTGCCAAGCTCGCTTGCTTAGCTCATTCAATTACAATGTAACGGACAGAACAATGAAGTAATATCTTTTAGTTATATTTGTTTTAGATTGCAGCAACTTATTAATTTTGTTTTAAAACCTTGTGCCGCGTTTATTCATTTGTGAAAACGGTGAGCTTAATAGTTAATGGGATTCGTATATAATATGTATTTAAATAAATGTTGAAATAACTATCGATAAGATCACCTAATAAGGTTGTTAAAGACTTAATCATGCAGGATAAATATCTATTATTTAATATGGAGCAAGATTTGTATTGTTAAAATAATTGTTGTATTGATTAATGCGATCATTTTATCATTACCACCATTGATATCTCATAAACCATTAATGTGTCAAAAACTTTAAATTGGGAATCTTCATTACTTTTTCATGTTATATAAAAATCACTTTAGAACAAAAATCGTCCCTATTAACCAATATGGTAACAATAATTAAATTTTCATATTTATTTTGCTGATGATTTATGATTCTACACAACATTATAAGACTTTTTCACTCTTTGTCATCTTTCCATAAACCTATTAGTTTAGGAGTTACAGGCGCTTAAAGTTTTGAAAAATTGACGTGTGATGCATTTTCGGTAGACGATTTTTGATACTTCCCATTGTTGAATCAAATTAAAAATTAATTAAATATAGTATAGGAATTATAAACATTAACACATGATTAAACGTAAAATAAACCATTTGTCTAACTGATAAAAACTAGCTAAAACATTCTATCAGGCACGCTTCTATTTGGATATTGTACGCTGTACGTATTTGCTGCCAGTACGCTGTTCTTATGACGTGTAAAATAGACTTCTATCATTTCAATATTTTCACTGTTGGTAAACTCCATTGTATAATGAAATTAATGAATAATCGAAAATAATATAAATATATTTCAAAGTAAAACAAGTTTAAATGAAGAAGACAAGAATTGCAATACTTAAAAACAATAAATAAAGTAGTTTAGTTAAAAATATAGAAATCTAAAGAACACTATTTTGCTGCAATATAAACACAAAATGTTTATTTGAGGTTAGGAAACTATTTGTTGTTAACTCGACATTGAAGGCCAAATAAAGGCCGATCAATTGTTTATACTATATGATTTTTCTATGTCAATTTAATTCGCGATTTAGATAGTTTTTATCTGTTTCACAAGTTATTTATTTTACGTTTAGTCCTGAGTTGATAATACTACCTACACTATTGCAATTTTTTTTAACTGGCTCAACAATTGGAAGTACGATCAATCGTCTACTGAAAATGGATCACATGTTATTTTTC
Source organism: Aphrophora alni (assembly GCA_963513935.1). Lineage (NCBI taxonomy): Eukaryota > Metazoa > Arthropoda > Insecta > Hemiptera > Aphrophoridae > Aphrophora > Aphrophora alni. The sequence continues at coordinate 71,376,797 of OY740775.1, forward strand.
GAAAGTTTAAGCAGCTATAAACTCCTAAACAAGTGGGTTTATGGAAAAGTAATAAAGAATGTAAAAGTCTTAAAACGTTGTGTAGAATCATACGAAATAAGTGGTCATCATAAGTAGGTCATCATATTGATTAACGGAGCCTATTTTTCAAATTTGCAAAACGGATTTTTAAATAACATTAAAAAGTATGTAGTTTTTCTATTTAAAGTTTTTTGACAAATAAATAGTTTACGAGATGCCAATGGTGGTATAAAGAAAATGATTGGCCTGTGTAATCACAAACAATTCACATAAAATTACATTGTAAAATAACTTCATTCTTATCCTATCATTGAGGTCTTTAATGTCCATCAAATACTGCATAAATTATTAGTTTTATCATGAATACAATCTCTAATAAAATACAGGATTATTTAAAAAGAATGTTGCAAAAATAAACAGATGCTGTAAGGCTATAAACAATGTTAAGCAATCACCTGCTTGCGAAAATGAAAGTGCTTAGTCTCAAATTTTATTTCTGTATTTAGAATAGCTTTAATATTTTCCGAGTGACAGTTGTGTAAAATGATGTTATGAAAAAGTTAAAAGGAGTTTTGTATTTTGGAATTCGCACGAACGTGACTGTTCAGTGAAGATTTGCACTAAATATCGAAATAATCCACATCAAAGAAACCGAAAGAATTTGTTTTTCGAAAAATATAAATTTTATATCAAAATTGTAAATCAAAATTATTTTTAACGTGTAGCGTATATTTTTTTTCAGGAAGTTTTCTCATTTTGATAATTCGTTTTTGTAATACTGTAACTAAATAATTTGTAAAAATTGTGAAATAAGTAAAACGTCCCTTGTAATTTTGATTTTAAACTGATGTTCTTCAAGAAACACATTTGTAAAGGACATGAGTTCTCAAAATATTTCGCTAAACATCTTGTAAAATTAAGAATGATTTAAGAAATATTTATCTGATAAATATATTTATATATTTTATTGCATATAATAAAATGTGAAAAATAAATATATGTTTTATTTTTAAAAAATGAATTCAAATTCAAATTACTTTGAAGACCCAACGAGTGAAATTTAATTTCCCTCAACAAAATAAGTTTTTTTCTAAAACTATTGTTGTCTCAATTTATATGACGTAAATTAAGAGGAAGATGCTCATTGGTTTATCGGTTATTGCTCTCCCTTGGTGTGTGACACGTTTCGAGTTCAATTCCCGTGATGACTGAAAAAAGTTATGGTGTTGACCAAACATCACGAAGTTGATTGGTAGCGAATTCTGGTTGCAAATGTTAAAACTACGTCGATGGGAAATCGATACCTAACTGACAAGCGTTTATGTCTGTCAGGACCTAGATCCGTCAACAGATTTTGCGCTACATGATTTTACTCAATGTAGTTTTGAATTAAAAATATTTTCTCGTTTCTGTCTTCGGTCTGAAAACTACAGAACTACTATAAAATAAAACATTTAAATAATAAAATACGTTTTGAAAATAAACAAACTTCCTGTCCTCCAATCAAAGCAGAGTTTCCTAATTGAATATCAACATCCTGTCTTTGAATTTTATTAAATTATTCAGTGTTCAGAATTGTTGGTTTTTGTTGTGATTGAGACGCATTGTTATTGAGAAAGGTTAGCTGTCAGATGTTATACAGGTGGATGATTCAGCTAGTTAGCCGCCTACTGAGCCACAATTTGTTAGCCCAACTCAGGTCCTTTGTCCTCTATAGAACTACGTAATTGATATTACTTCTTCTAAATAATATGTCGAAGAAAGGGAGCAAACACTTAAGAGCTTTTAATAGAGAATATTGTTGACAGACATAAGTGGTGTTTTGATAGCTTTGTCCCATTAAGGAAGGAGAGGGGGAGCTAATTTCTTTTCAGCAATTTAATGCTGTGCTTTTTGCTATGACTTTTTATACAATTGTTGTAGTATTTGTGACCTGTGTTTGTTTGTACATACAGGATGAATCAAAATTTCACGGTAATATTTCTGAAATTGTATTTAAAGTCATAGGAAACCAATTTAATAAACAATAAAACTTATAGTTTTCCTTCTGTCAGACATTTTATGTTGTAGTAGATAAGATATTAAATGGAAATTTGGTAAACACATTATTTATATAACGTTTTACAAGTGTGCTACAAAATCAAGACGTTATTTTGTACTTTTCAAAATGGCGGTTAGTTAAAATGTTTAATGTCGAATATAGGCTATATAAAAAAAAACATTACCATTACAAACTGTTTGCAAGACACTAAAATTTTTCATTTTTTAACAAAAAACTAAATGATATTTTTAAATTTTCTCAGGTCAAGGGATAACTCAGATTAACCTAACGTAATTACTTCTTAATTATAAACAACATCCATGATTATAATTTTATCACAAACGCCTTATCGAATATATTATAAAATTATGATAAATATTTATAATAAAATTGCAATACATTGCTCATAAATGTCCCATAAATGAAAATATGTCCCCTTAACGGTTTCAAAATGGCAATTACTGTTTTAATACTAATTTCAATATCTTATAGTTTTTTGTATATAACTCGGTCATTCAACTAAAAATAAAAAAATAAAAAAATATGCTTATCGAGATGTTCCACGTAAATGTTTTAAATTTCCGCCATTTTGAAAATTTATAAAATAAAGTATTGGTTTTCTGATACAATAAAAGGTTACATAAATAATGACTATACCAAATCTTCACTTAGTATCTTATTTAATTCCATAGATGTGTTTGTAAAAAAACATAAAATGTTCGACAGACGGAACATGAACCGTTTCCGAATTTATGTTTTTATAAACTTTTTTTTAAATCTTTAGCTGTACAACTTTTAAATCCTGTATAATTAAATACACCACCTGATATCCATATATGATAGGCTGCTAGACATTTGTTTTTTATCCATTCACTTGTTTGTTACTTCACCTTTTGCTTTCATATAATATACAGGTTGTCAGGTGCACTAAATTAAATATTTGAGGCTTCTGAATGTCCTATATAAAAGGTAAATGTAAATAATCGTTTCAAAATCTCCAAATTTGTAAATTTTGTATCATTTTTACGTTTTCCAATATACAAGTTTAAAGAAAGTCATGTGATGAGTGGAAAATCAAGTGATTTTGAGAAAAGCGTCTATTGGCGTTGTTTTCTGTCATCTGTGGAACCCAAAAAAGAGAAGCGATTTAAATCAAATTTGTAATACTGGTATATTTTGGTCATATTTCGTGATGTTTCTATCATTGTTTTGGTTAACTATACATTTGCTGAGCTGCTTTAAGGTAAAAACTTTTAACCAACGTTTTCTATTTTTAAGAATCTAAACTAAAACATTGGTTGCCACATCTCCAAAAATTCCAATTGGTGTGCTATGTCTAAGAAAACTAAAAAAAAAACAGACCGATGAGCGGTTATAAAATATGTAATATCTCTAAATCGGTTTTACCGATTTCAATAAAAATTTAGTGAAATTTGAAAATTAATGAGCCAAACCAGTCTGCAAGAATGCAGACTATAGGCTTAATATACTTTAAGAAATAATTTCTAAAAAACGAAAATGTAGGTTACCTTGAAACGCCATCACTTAACCTCATTTCAAATAAAACATTTATGATGAAGATGAGTTTAAGTTAACTTAGTTTGACTCTTATTTAAAATATAAATATTGTAAAAATAATACAAAGCCATCGTAGGCGATATCAATATTTCGATTATTTATCATCCAATGTACTTGAAAAATATGTTGTTCGAATTAGTTTTCTACAAAATGGACAACAGTTGGTAGAACTACGTTTTCATTAATGTTGACATTAAATACAGCCGGCATAACAGTGTTACTTACTGACTTCTTGGAGCACGCCTCCATCATCAAGTAATTCCGATTTACTTTGTACAACGGTGCCTCCAGTGCTTAATTATTTTGGTCAGTAAGAATGAATTTTAGTAGATTTATACCAACTTCAATTTAAGTTAAAGAAGACATATGGAGAGGATTAAGTAGACGTACCCAATGAGAATGTGGTGCGGTGTCTCCTCTTCTCTTCCACCTTCTCTTCCAAAAATAGGGGGTCGATAAGTTCGAAGAGATGCAGGTATTATTGCGTCACAATGTGCCGAATTTTAGCCCTAACACCAAAGACAGCCTTTGTCCATGATTTACTTTCGTACATTACATCCAAATTCGCTGGCTGACTTTGAATTTCATAGTTGTCTTCCTAGGTACGATAATATCTATCGATGATTTATTTTGCTGTAACCACAACCATTTTGTAACAGGACAATCAGTGCTTCATTTACTTTACTTGAAGAAAATTCGATGGTAGCCTTTCCTATTTCATCAGCTGTGTACTGGAATCTACTAGAATACTTGTCTTATTTAATCTCTTCAGCGTCATTCTTACTTCCTCGATACAAGCTTGGACAGTAGTGTTGGTGTTACAAAAGAAATATATATGTTACTTTCCACAAGGTAGTTTATAAGGTATGGACTTATAGCTCTTCATTCTTGCTTGACCCTGATTTCACGGACACAAGTAGTATTCTCATATTTTGTGGTTATAATATCCAGCTCGTGTTATGTCCTTAAATGTAAACTATACCACTAGTACCTATACATTTTTGTATGATTTAAATACTTCGAGTTTACAATCTCTAGAGCTTCCCTTTTTAGATTTTCTACGTGGTCATAATTTGTTTGCCTCTTCAGGAGTTCCAGATGCAGAGATATCTCTAACCAACCCCATAGCGGTTGCTAGTAATTATTTTAATTTGTGGGAGAGTTGTAGGGCTCTGCGTGTATCAATTGTTTATAAAATTCAGCTCTCATAGAATTTGAAATAGGTACCACTGAGTCTAACAATGTTTATATTAAAAACTTGTGCAAAATTTTGGGTCGCAGTAAAAATTGAAGAAAACTAATTTCGCTAGTTGAAAATAAACTTTTAAAGTCGAATGTACCAAAGAAATTTGTCCAGCTCAATGATTCGATCGGTAAATCTGCAACGTACTTAGTGCGATTCCAAGTGCCTATAAATCACTTAGAACAGTATAGGTAACTTGGACTATAAAAGGCAAGTACATTTAATTTATTGGCATTTAAAACAAGGCAAAGCAGATTAAATTTGTACGCTAATAATTTATATTGAGTTTTATGTTTAATATAACACACGAGAAAAGGTGATCCAATAAGTAAATGCTTGTTAAAATAGAATAAAACCTGTATAACACTTTTAGAAATAGTTAGATATATTTACGGAGACACGCTCAGTTTGTATACGCTCGTAAACGGAAATACGCGCCACGCTTTTAATACGTTGACAGAAATGAAAGCGATTATTATTTTTATACGAACTTTACTTGTTTATTAACACAAAGAGATCACCAATATACGATCACAATACACGATCATCTATTTGCGTAAAAGATATAGAAGAACTACTAAAAAGCAAGTTAAAGAGCCGCTTTTTTTTTTTTAATTGTTACCAAAAATGTTGTGTAATATTTCTCTTAATAAAATAAAACAGAAATTACTACTGCTTAAAGAAGAAGTATGAAACGTTGCTATGAAAATAATTTTAAATAAAAGTAATCGTATGTGAATCAAAACAGAAAATGCATTGCTTCTATACCTCAACAAGCAACTGATAGAATCTGTCAAGGAATTCTTCCCTTTGGGTAGTATAAAGTAAATGTGGTACAATTAAAAATGTGAAATTTATAATCAGTAAAATAATTTGATTAATATCATCTGGATCTCAAGAGTATCAACACCAAATTGTGTTCGAAACAAACGTGACGTCAGTACACGGAATCGCAACTTGGAAAATAATGAAAAACCTCACCAAAATGTTCCAAGTAAGAATTCTACGGATTTTCTGGTCAGTCTAGATTCAAAAATAAGGAACTATTGAGAAGATCCAAATTAAATATGGCAATAAAGGAGTTTGGATATACTTTAAGAAAAACTGATTAAGATGTAGTACGAAATGAGGTGAAACCAGCCGCTTTTCAGAATGTCCCAGAAATACGAGATGTACAACTTTGAAAGTGGTTAGGCACAAATTAATCCTGGAGAGAAGTGGAGGAGTTTGTTAAAAAAAGGATCAGGGAAATTTTGTCGACGCCCTAAGTTCCAGAATGAAATGATGGGATTATTTGGTTCAATGTTCAACAAATAAATAGTAAAGTCTAAATAATTTTATACATTTAACAGAAATCCTTAAATTTATTTGGGAAGATTTGGATTCGATACCAATGCACTTCAATAAGGCTTATTGTGTTTCTCAGTCTAACAGAACAGGGGAGACTTTGAGCCTTCAACTGAAATCCTACTACGATTCCACCTACTAGATAGTGCTTCTATTGTTGTTGTTGTTTTTTTCTCCAATTTTGTGATGATGTTATTATTTATAACTCTCTTATTTTGATTATGAAAATAAGTTTGGACATAATTAAATCTAGATTTTGACGATGTACAAAATGATCTATTGTAGAAGGTTCTAAGAGACGTTCTGTTAAACAATGTCCTTTGTTTTATTCTAACATCTTCTAAACTTTTTAAATATACAAACCATTTTTTTCTGACTACTACACTAAAAATGATTTATCTGCAATATCAAGTTTACATTCAAAGTTCAACAATATCAAACTAAAATTAATTGAACTTTAAAGCGTTTATTAACACATATAATAGAGAGCGAATTATTTAAATTAATAAAAGTAAACATCCTACATCAATCTTTATAGAAAAATGTTTTGGACAAAATTTATTTGGTATAAAGGGTAAAATAAATAATTCTTAATCTGAATTAAGTTTTGCAGTGTCTTTGTTTTATTTCACTTTCTTAATTTATTTCTACTGGGAGGAAATAATTCATTGAGAAACTAATGTGTTACATCATTGTATCTTTTTCTATTATTTTTTCCGATTTAAACAATCAAAAGTTAAATTTTTAATAATTACAAAATTTTTATAAAACAAAAATAACAAACGTTCTTACTAAATTTATCGCAGTCTATCAATATCACAATTCACTCAATTTTTATACATGAAAAATATGAAAAAAACATATATTTTTGTACAAAAAATATGATACCACAAACAAAAAAATTCTGAGTTTCGTTCAGTAAATTGTTCAGAATTTCTCTTCAAATTACTAGACCTTAAGATTTTTCTACTACGAGAGACACAAGGTGAGAGAATGTCAAGGGGGGGAGGGGGAACTCCTGGGATATTTTAATTAGGAGCAAAGTCTGCACCAGAATACACGTATCACTCTTCAGCATCACACGACACTTGGACTTACCGCAATCCATTCGAATGCAAACATCTTAGAGAGTTTGACTATAGCGTGAAAGTTCCAATGTATATAGAAAAGAATAGTTAGATGTAAGTGGAGTAAAAAGTCCATCCAATAAATTCTGAAATATTTTTTCGTGATAATAAAAAAATTAATCTGTTAATACTCTTACTTATAAGTTGGTAAGATTTGAGAGATATTTTATCTATTCATTTTGGAATAGTCTGTTTTTTAGTCCATTTAGGTTATTTTAGAAAAAAAATAATGAAATTTTAAAGTACAAAATATAATTTGTAGGAAAAAACTTGTTGTCTTTCCAATTTATGATGTGGGAGACTTGAAATTATCTATCGAGATAGAGATTATGATAACAGCGAAAATAAGAAGTTCTTGGTAAGACCTGTAGAAAAACAAAACATAAATAAATAAAATTTATTAAATTCTGAGCTGGAAAACTAAATGAGGGCTTAAAAAGAATTCATTAAAATTATCCCAATAGAAGTTAGGGGAAAAAAATAGAACCAAAAGATAACCACTTGGTTAGAAATGAAAGTTAACCAAGGAGAAAAAGTAAAAAAGAAAAGAAATGATAAATAGTAGAGACTAGAGAATATTTTTCTTCTATGCTTGAAAGCCACTGAAATAAGAGAAGGGAGAAGAAAATGCCTCAATCGGTGGAAAATTAAATAAAAAATTGTTAAAATTGCTACATGTAATATTTAAGTCAATCAAGTTTATTTTTACAATATGTGTAGTTTAACTAAATTTGTTCATAATCTACTTCGCAATTTATGGATATATTTTATTGTTTTACATACACTCAAAGTCCAAGAAAAACTGTACACAAGTTTTAAAAACCTGCTGATTTTTTCGAAATAAGTCATATTCTGTTAACAGATCACTATTTTAAAAATATTCACGTATAACATCTATGGAATATTATAATAATTTTAAAAACTTTAAATCACTTATCACAATAGTTTTATTTAAATTATGGACCAAACAAAAAAATACAATAAAATTTGTGTAAATATTAAAAATATAAATTATTTGATTGTAAAAAAATAAATAAAAATTATAGGGTGTTAACGCAGGGATGAAACAGAATAATGATGTGTTACAGTGTGTAGATAATTGTACGTAAACACTTAAGAACTTGCATTTCTAAATTTTAATTTTATTTCAGACACTTGTACTGAATGCAACAACAAATTTCTAAAATATAATACTTAGATATAAAAATAATTCATTTTTTCTTGATATTAAAGGCAGGAAACCTCTCAGTCGTCAATTTATATAAAAAAAATAAAATATGTTTTAAAATAAAGACACCTATCTCTTGAATATCGTCATGGTCTTAAAAAAGAAGATTTAGTCTTAAAAGACCTATAGAATGAATGATTGGTGATGATCTAACTAAACGTATTAAAAAATTGTAAGTTATAATAGGTTTCTTAAATTTAACTATATCAATATAACTCTAACGTCAATTGACTGTTTTTAAATAATTAAATTTATAAGAGTTTTTTTCTCCTCTCCGTTTATCAAAAAAAAATTTAATAATAACAAGATAGTTATATTTTTTATAAACTATTGTTTGAATCTTTATAAATAAATTCTAACGTAAAATCAGTTTATTTTCACGTTACGGTAAAAAATGGTAAGATCAGCTTTAGATTTGTACTTGAACATTTAAACTACATAAATCATCTTCTCCACAAAATATTAAAGAAATACAATTCTTCTTTTGATTTTAAACGAATTTGACGATAAATTAAGTTGAACTAAATTAACACTGCGTTTAAAACTTCACCAGTATGATGGAAAAAGTAGTAACATGGTCACACGTATAAAATGACGTCCAACTAGTCTACTCTGAGAAATTAATCGACATAAAAACCAGTTCCATAAACAAGATAACCATTTTATAAAAGTAATATTTCCTGTATTTTTTTAATCGTAAATATTTTTTTACTTAAATATGATATATAAACTTGACAGAGTTTTTTTTCCAGATGATGTAATAATTTAACTGTTTAACGAGACACAAGGTAGAGGTAGACATATTAGTCCATCCTGAGACGTCGGTACGAGCTTAATTGCACCTGATATATGAGACAAAGAAAGCCTAATCTCGTGTGTTCATTAGACCAAGTGTCCCGCTTCGAGATCAGGTATGCACTGGCTACTGTTAGTTGCACTGCCAATGCCACGAAAATACTGATTTATCAAGTTCAGCAAACAACAATTACGTAGGTAAGCATGCAATGGACGTTTTGTACAAATGATGATTAGCATGGCAGTTGGTGTGAGTCGGACGGTAAACAATTATAATTTTCATTTCTATTTATAGAAACAGTTAATGATCTAATGGCTAAATTGGTAGATCTACGTCACTAGAAATTAAAGTGAAAATATGATAGTCTAGGTGCATAGACTCTGTAGAAACTATCCTTTTCTATATTTGATATAGTTTAAATACCATTATCTACTGCAATCTGATAATAGTTATTTCGACTCCTCAAACCAAATACAAATTAAAAATTAGATCTACATAATGAGTTTGAGTACAATCTTCTGCCAATCCTATCATTGTTTTATTGTTTATATTATTTGTCGTCGCGTTTCACAGTTCTTCCATCTTGGAGACATACAATAGTTTTCTACTAATCCTAGTACTGTAGAATATAATATAAAAGTGAGTATTGATGATGGAGGAACGCTTGACTAATATTATTATTTAACTACTCAAAATAAGTAATTAAATTTAACATCTCTCTAAAAATTTCACACTATTTATGAGTAAGAAAGATATATGTAATTTTATTTATTGGATAAAATAAAAACGGCTAAAAGAGCGTAGTTTCTTTGGGCTGTGTTGGAATTTAAAACTAAAACTATTAGGGCCTAATCTAAGGAAGCAACCCAGGGTTGTAAATGGTCGACAGCAGTAATATAACTACAAATATACAGTCGGTGTTTTTTTTTAACTGGGATATAATTGCGATCTCTATAACTACAAAATTTACAGTAAACATTAAATGGAGGACTTCACTTCTTTTTAGTGATAATTAAAAATATGAAATTGGAATTTTAAGTTTTCCAATATGGCGGCCAACTTTACAATTTCTTATGGTACATTCTACGTAAGTGTTTTTGGATTCTATACAACCATTTAAAACATTTTATTCCTGACATAATTTTGTAAACCCATCAATTTAGGAGTTGGACCTTTCAAAAGATTAGAAAATTGAATGTTTTGTTTTTTAATCGCCATTTTATAATGATTTAAAATTGAATTTAATAATTAAATGGCAATATTGTAAAGTCGACAAGTGGTCAAATAAATTGTATATTAATAAAACAATTTAATTTATTTATTAATTGCAAAAAGAAATACACAAAAAAGATAATATGTGTTTTAAAAAAATACATAAAATCAGCTGATTGCAGTTGATTAAATGGCGTTTAAAACAAGAAAAATGTTAATTTTTTCAATCTTTTGAGACCTCTATGTCCTAAAAAAAATTTTGCCAATATTAAAAAAAGTCTTAAAATGTGTAGAATCCAAAAACCTCTATAAAATGTAGGATGTTTTCAAAGAAATTTTAATGTTAACCACCAAATTGGAAAATAAGGAACTCAATTTCAAAATTGAAAATTTAGAAATTCTAATTTCATATTTTTAATAGTCATTAAATATTAATATTATGTAAACTCCAACCTTAACGGTTTACTGTAAATCTTGTAGTTTCAGATATCAGAATTTATGTCCGTTTAAAATGGACATCCGATATAGTAATCATAAAAACTAAAAGAGAACTCTACAGCACAAGAAAATTTCTCATGTATTAAATTTGTTTCTTGATAATAAGAGTTTATCCGTACTCTTGAAACGTCGTCCATTACTTTTATATACTCAATAATGACGAATGTCCGAAATAACTGCATCAGTAATATAATTTAATTAATTACTTAAGGTTTCCACATGATCTTAAGCGATTAAGGGAGACAAGTTGATACCTTTTGTTTGTTTCTTGTTTAAAGGTGACAACCGCTTTTTCGTCATCTATTTATGATAAAATAAACCATAGAAAAAAACACCCTTAGTCCTAGCTCTAATAACTTCAGGATCGCTAAAGAACAAGAGTTGGTACACCTGACAGGAAAGATGAACAAGAAAGACCTAACTCAAAGGTGTAGGTTCTCTCGGAACCATCAAGTTTGTACTCAATAAAAATGAGCCCCTGAGGGTATACGTTGGTATAGTTCCCTCTTATAAATATATTGTGAACATATGTTTATTTTTAAGGACATAATTAAATATAATCTAAGCCTGTTTGCTCGTCCTGTAAACTTGTTAAAGGATAAATCCTATTAAGATCAAAATAGCTTTTTTGACAGTTAAAGTTCATTTTCGTTTTTAAACATCCTAAAATGAGAAATCACGTCAACTTTACGATCAATTTTTTGAAATTTTATAAAAGTCTCCTTATACGCCATTTTTTTACCAAATGACAATCAATTAAAAACGTTATATAAATTGGAAATAAATCATAATATTTATTTATTGTAATTAATGAGAGGTAACGAGCTATTTATTAATTTTTTGTAGAAAAACAAAGTCTCAGGATTAGTTAAAAATATGTCAACATTCTAAATTGAGTGGAAATTTATCCACCCATTTTTTTAGCTGTAGAGATCTGACAGATAACGACCAATTATAATTCCTGAAAACACTTTTTACGTCTCAAGTGACGCTAAACGAATATTTCCGGGGGGGGGATACATTTTTCGACCTTTCACAAAACTTTTCTATATGTACGGGAATATAAAATATGCTTTATAGTATCACATTATTGAAAGAAAAATCGAAATAAGCAAAGATAATGTAGTATTGTTTTTTTAAGTACGTAAACTTTTTAATATTAATGTTATGGGTATACAATATTACGTTACTTTATATTCTGCAACTAAGAAGTGATATTAATAAAAAACTTAAATGGCAATGTAGGTAATATAAAAACCGATTAATTTGTTGGAATGTATGGAGTGGTAGAATTGAATTGTATAATATAAAACAATTTAATTCTTTTTATCATCATAGATATATAACATTACATGGTAAAGGTCAAGCATTAATCAATGATTTATTATTTATTTAATAGGTAATAAAATACATCTTTATAAAAATTAACGAAGCGAAGACTGTGGAGTTGCGGTCAGTTTTCATCTACAGAAATGTGAAAAAGAGTTTAGATGTAGGCAATTCTATTCTTTCTAGAAAGTATATTTTAAATTGTCTCTTGAATATTTATAGTCTCTCTGGAAAATTTTCGTTTAAATACTGACTTTTTTTTAAACTATTCGTAAGAAACCCACGTATGCAAATTGTCATTTTCCGTTGAATTTTCAAAATTTCAAAATGCCGTGGTTCCGTTATTTTTTAAATAAAAAAACAAAACAAAAATTGTAGGTAATTGAATTTTATAAAAGAATAAGGTAATGATTATTTTATATTAGTGGCGTAAGTCATGGGTTATCAACCTAAAACCTAAAGAATTCGGGAAACCGGAGTTTGAGCGATTTTTTTTAAATCGATGTAACCCAGCGACGTTTTGGTAAAAAAAAGACTTTTGTAAAAGCAAATATGTAGCTTTATTTGGTTTTATTGAATCCCAGACGAAATCAAAAAAATATATTAATAAATAAATATATTTTAAGTTTGCTTACACAGGGGCGAATTTATGTAGTAAAAAAAAACAATATATGAGAAATTGTACTTAATTGTATACTCGTATTTCACGAAAATAATATCTTAATAATTTTTAATTAGATTTCAATTTTTTCACTTAATAATATTTTTAGAAAATTTATTACTTCGAAATATATATATTTTAATTATAAACTTTTTAACTTTCTACAACGTCATCAATACCGTAACGTTTTTCTTATCAAATCCAATCAATAACTCCCATAACCACCTGTTTCCCAAATATCGCTCATTAGGAAGACTGAGGACATACAGATGTTTTAGTCATATATAATAAAAAATAATTGTTTATGGATAACCCAACTATACCATGACTTGCAATAAACATAAGGATATTCTTGTGGTTTTCGTTAAAAGAGAAAAATAACGCTTAATTTTATAAAGTTTATTTAAAACACGTGTTCAAATTTTACAAATGAACGCCATATTGAAACGGTTTCAATTGTTTTCTTGATATGTTATAACATATTATCCAGAAACCCGTTTTCTAAATCCATTTAAAATATATAGTTTTTTCAATACATCAACAGACGCCGAACGTAGTGTCTGGTCGTTACTATTTTGAAATGAAAAACAACCTTCTCTGTAGATATTTATCATAACTGTATTCTAACAAAAAATAGGGAAGTTTGTACAATTTTTATATGCATATCAATTTCAGAGATAGTTATTGTAACACTTTAGATGAGACACCCTATATATTGATACAGTATACAATTATGTATTTTGAATAAAACTGATGAAAAATATATCTGTAAAGCATTACTCTAGATTATATAACAAGTACATGAATTTGATTTAAATACTCTTTAATTGATAATGACTTGTATGACAGGTGTAATAACCATAAACGTTTTTACCTCTTAAAAAAACGCGTAATAATAATTAAAACAAACTACTGAAGGAATGTTATTAGGTAAAAGTTAAATAACGTCGCAACCGATTTCAAGTTGCACACTTCAATCTCTTTTAAGATATTTATTGATAGTTCTATACTGCACTACCTTGTAACTTAAGTGAAATAACAGGTTTGCAACTACCGGGAGCCTGGTTTTATTTTTACTGCTTCAAGTCACCTTATAAGCGCCATGTCCTATAACAATTTTTCCCACATCTGTGTCGGAGATAATTTGTAATTTATGCGATTCTGATGAAATTATTTGATATCAAGATTGTGACAATCATTTTTTTAAAATTGTGAACAAAATCTGAAAAATCAAAGGTAGAGTTGAAAATATGCTTAACTATGTCATACAGGTGAAGATAAAATAAAGGTTTCTTAAATCTTGAAATTTGAAAGTTGTACAAAGACAAAGAGAGTGACTATTAAAATAAATTTTATTTTCGGATACTTTTATTTTTCCTGGTTATTATTTATTGGTCCCAAAAGTTAAAAATAATGAACTATTATCATGCAGGTAATGAATCTCCAATATTTTAGTCAGCAGGACCTTAATCTGTCTGTTTTCAGAGAATCATCCGTATACAGCATGTAATAATAATATAAAAAGTAGTAATTTAAATAAATAAATATTGAGCTTGACTTGTGAGATAGGGTTAGATAGAATTAGGTAGAATAAAACTCGAACTCAAGATCTCACAAAAAATGTGTTTACTTAATCAAACGCATTTCAACAACAAAGTCGCCATCCTCAGTGATACACGAGCTACAATATTTTAGTTTTTGTAGCTCGTGTATCACTGAGGATGGCGACTTTGTCATTGAAACGCGTTGATTAGTAAACGTAATTTTTATGAGATCTTGTGTTCGAGTTTTATTCTATCTATTAATTTAAAATCATTTTTGAGAGATTTAGTATCCAAGACACAGAATTAATATAATATATTATTGTACTTACCTCGTCTTGTGGCTAACTTGTAACTATATATGTTACGCGTTTCTAAAGGTATGTGTCATCTTCAGATCTCGTTCGTAAGAAGTCGTTAAAACATTAAAAAACACAAACATCACAAAATGTTCACATAAAAACTACTTCCTAAGTAGTTTCTTGAATCCAGTGATGCGCATTTATCACGGTCTCAGCGTTTTTATTTGAACATTTTGTGATGTTTGTGTTTCTTTGTTTTAACGGCCTCTTAGGAGCGATATCTGAATATGAAACATACGTTTAGAAACGCGTAACATACATAGATACAAGTAAGTCACAAGACGGAGTAAGTACAATAATATATTATTAAAAAGTTTAAGTATTGCTTAAGCTTAAGCTTTTATAATTTCTCTCCAATAGGATGTGGTGCTGAAAAGTATCATATTTAATTTTCTAAGAGTTACGTTTGTTTTAAGACTGCGATCAACGGATAAACAAACAAAAAATATTGAATCTTGGTGACATTCCAATCTCTATTGTAAGATAAAGACAAATATATAATGTTACCAAATGGGTAAAGATTCATGTTTTGACAATAATCTTAACGTTACAATTATTATAATTAAAAAATTTCAAACAAACAATTGCTTAATTATTTTTCTAAATCATAACAACAACTGAGAATTGTAAATTTTGCAAATATTAAAATATTAGAAAACTCCATTGAAGGTAGTTCTAATTAAATTTAACGTTTTGAAAATCAATCTCGAGAAAATGTAGTTCAGGATAGGAGAAAAGTAAAACCTGAACATTGCTCTTTAAGGATGGGCACTGCCAAATAGATAAAACAGAAACATTTTGTTACATTATCTAAAACATCGCGGGTATGATCTTATAGTCGCGAGTTTGTTCCACAAATTTATTTAAGACTTGAAGAACTAATTTTTAATTTCTTAGACAGCTTAAAGCAGAGCTAAACAAACAATATACATAGCAGGAAAAAAGTCCTGTTACCTAGCCTAGGTGATAGAGGGGTTGAATGAACTGGTTACTTGTTAAACAAAATAGTGAATTACTTAAATCCATTTGATCATTTAGTACTAAAGAGTATAAACTAATCTATTAACTTATCTTATTTCAAGTGAATTTAACTTCTCCCCTTAGAATTGACAAAGAGAATCTTAAAATTTACATTACAATTTGTTGCATTGTGTGTTTTAAACAGTTAGAGAAACTCGAGTCTTCATAGACAAACTGTCAACGTCTCTCATATTCACTTAACTTGGTTTTAAAATGTATAATTTGTAGAAATGAGAACTACAAAGATTGAGTGTTTTGAAAGACTTCAACTTAAAGCAGTGCTTTCCTCAATATTTATACATTAATATCACTAGATAATATTAACTTGTGTTTGGGTTTATTACAATTTATAGTTTGGTTGTTTATCAATAAATTTGGACCGAGAATCATATATTTAATTAGAAAGATATTACTAGGGGGAAAAAATTTATATAAACAAAAAATAATTAAAACGTCATATGTAAGAGGAAATGTCCAAAGTTATTGTGACGATATTCACTTGGAGTGTGAATAAAGCTTAATGGTTTCGGTTAAATATCCGCAGGTATTAATTAATAGATTACGTGCAAAACGTTTGAGAGAGGAGACAAAATTTTGTTAAACTGATAAACCGTTATATTAACACTCCGTTCGCATACAATCCCAAATTAGTTAGTTAACCACTATAGGCTTCGTGTCTACTTAGTGTTTGATTTTCCTTGTGTTCTCTAGTTTTGTGTCTTGTAGTTTTTCAAATTTAGTTATTTGGATCGTTGAGACTTAGTCTGTGTTTCTTAATTAAACAGATTAATAGTTTCAATTTCCAAAATATCCTTAGGGTTTTTTGACGTTTTCTACTTTTCTAACGAAGTAGGTTTATCACTTGATAACAATAGTTGTTTTCACGATGTTTATTAGTGTTATATACACAAATGAAGGCAAATGTTTGTTCGACCTAACGATATTATGAATATCAGTCATTGTTTAATAACTTTAAAACTGAAAAACCTTAAATATGGATTAAAATAAACCCTAAAAATCTTTTTAAAGCAATTCCTCAAAATAGATGATCATATAAAATAATTTAAAGCAGTTTATGTTTGAATTACCGTTTTAAGTTTCAAGAACAGTTACAGAAAAATAATTAAATTCGTTCATTAACAAATCCAACAATCGTTTTCTAAACAGGCTTGCAAGTAGAACTCCAGGTGTGGTAAATTCTTTTCCTTACTTGAAATAATACAATCCTGCCAATTACAAACATATATTAAGTTTCTTTATTATTAAAGCCAGTGTAAAGCCAAGCCTTGCAGTGAATGATTGAGCCTGGCTACCGGTGTTGCTGAGGACCACTCCCTGCCACTCCATCTGAATAATAACTTCCATTACTATATCATTAAGTGGACTTTACACAGCGGATTAATTTCGCTACCGAACAACATCTTAGCTCCGTCTTCATTTCCATTTTGTTTGGAGCGAAACAAATTTCTAGTCTCGGTTTAGAATCGACTTTGTTTCTTTTAATTGGCTTTCGTTACAATTAGAGAGATCGATTAATTATTATCGATAATAAATTGATGTAGATTTTAGGTGTTTTTTTTTTTTTAATTTAAGGTGTTGTGTGGATTTTTTGTTGTTTTTAATGATGTATTTTCTTAGGAAATTATTTAATCAGTTTTAGACATTTAAAAAAAACCGTTGATGATATATGTATATTTAAATTTATCTCTAGTTTGTATCTGTTGAATAAGGTAACAAAACTTTTATTAATTTATTGTTGTTTTTTGTAAATAAATTTTTTACACCTTGTAAATTTATTATTTGGAACAAATTAGGCACAAATTTGAATGATATAATAATAATTGAAGTTAAAAAGGACCAATCGTGTTCTAAAAATACAAAACTTGGAGTTCGTAATATTTTTTTTATTTTTAAATTCACCTCGACAGTTTTTGTCCCTTAACTAACTCAAGGCCATTTTTCTAGTTACCCCTATATTTTTGTTATATGTAGGACAATACAAAGAATATAAACTCAAACTTTGAAACATGTAGGATTATCTTGTCTGTGTAGACTGGTTTCGACTTAGAGATAGACGGCCAGACAAGCTCGTAAAATCCTAAGGATTCTTAGTTTTACAAAGTTCGTAAAACTAGTAGTTTCTTAGTTTAGGGGAACCTAAAATCAATTTAACATATTCCGAATGTTGTTCTACTTTTTAAAATAAGATTTTTTTTTGCAATTTATTTAAACCATTAAAAGACACAGTATGATCCATGGGTCGTCTGAAGTCTTACAAATTCTTATTAAAATGTAAACATAATCTAATATAATAGTCCAGAATGTTCAGAAAGATCAATATTATAACGTGTAGAAAACATTACATTGTAATCTTAAATTTACTGTAATCCATAGTAAGGTTTTAAGGGCTCACACATATTAGAATGTATGAGAACATTCACTGTGACGAATGTTATATTAGGTGCAGAAATATGGAATATAATAAAAGAAAATAAGGCCAAGTTATGAGCATAAGATCGGAAAAATATTTAAAACAATTTTTGGACCAGTTAGCCTGGTTGGTTTGTGAAGAATTGGAGAAATATAGAACTCAAACAATTAACAAAATTCCATATATGGTAGTTCACAAAATACTCGTAGTTGGTTGAGGAGGCAGAGAAGTAGTGAGAAAAATTACACCTTTGTAAAAAAATTTTGTTCCATATACTTTATAAAACTAAAACTAGTATTGAGAGTAATAAGATCATCAGTTCTTGTATATCAATATAAGTACTGAAAATAGAACACCACTTAATTCAGTTGTTTTAATCCCGTGCTATTACGCATTTTGACTAAATTTTAAAAAGAAAACTTGGATACGTTACACCTGCTAGAGAAATTACACATCCGTATGTTAATACAACACACTACCAAAAAACTTGCTATATGCACGAAGATTGGGCACTTGTCTTATTTTACATTCTAAATAACAATACCTTTTTTAGTTGCCTTATTTTACATTCTTAGTAACAATACCTTTTTAAGTTGCCTTATTTTACATTCTTAATAACATTACCTATTTTAGGAGGGTTGACCCAATTAGTGCTCATCCTATATCGTATATAGGCCTTAAAGATAGTTTATTAACTATAAATTGAGAATAATTTTTAAAGACGCCCTTTTAGTATTAAATGATATTCCCGGATTTTTGAGGCGTTTAATCATAGAATAAACTATGTTGTCACCGCCTGGAACTAAATGCCCACCAGAGTTCCTGAAAGGTAAATGGAGTATTTAATGGTCATTCTTCCAATAGTATTACAATGAAAGGAATTCCTTTTTAAGATATTATATAAAAACGAAAAACGTTGCAGCAGGTGATAAAAATATATCAAATGATGAGCCCTAAACAGTGACAATATCATAATTATCTATAGACAAAACTCCATCCTGCTGCTTAAAGTAAGCAGAAGAAGGAGGACCACAAACAGAACGCAACTTTTTCTACACAACTTTTATTAGTTTTATTGTAAATTTATAATCATTTACTCGTAGATTTAAGTTACAACCACTTCTTCGACGTGTTACCAGATCCTATACTCCCTTTCCCTTCTCCTCTTCTAACCAAAAAGGCTAACTAATAGGACTGTTTTACCTGCTTTAGTAATATTAATGTTTACCGTTGTCGGTTTTAAACTTCCAAATGGAATAACATAACTGCCTAAACTTTTAATAAAGTTTTATCCCTGCACGCAATTTTATAGGCACTTTAACAAGAGAATTATATCGTTCTGATATTCTATCTCTGTGGTAATGCGTACGCTTAGGACGGTTTGTAGATTTATATTTTCTTCTCTTCTAAATAATATATTTTCGAACAAGATTTTTTTTTAACGCAACATTTAATGAGCTGATTGAAAATTATCTGTAGCTGCTAAAAAAGTTAAAATCCACACCACGTTGTAACACTAAAAAAAGAAAAAGATAAACAAATACGTTGCACAAACATTTTCACTTGCCCATCTCCAAAATCAAATAAAAACTTATCGTTAACAAAAATGTTACTTTGATAGTTATCAAAAAGTGAAAATTACTATTGATGCTGATAACATATTTATTGTTTAAATAAGAGCCTAAACTTGTGTCTGTAAAATCTCTCCAGTTAGGTACCGGAATCTTGGTTGCAATCTGGTTGTGGCGGTATTTCAGTGGTAGTGAACAGCTGATCTGCAGTCCACAGATAAGCCGCTGGAGACGGTGGAGTATCTTGTAGTGTAAGGTATAGAATAATATCCTGATTTTCCCTTGAAATATTCATATCATATTTTCCAAATTACGATGGTCACATAATTATTTTGATTAATGGCGTTCACGACTTCTCGGGAAAGTCTAAATATCCAACCTGACAGCGTATTTCAATAATATAGTGATATGAGAGGCCTATTTCCCACAAGTGGCATTAGTGGTAGTATTTGTACAGTTTTTAGTGTTAATAAATTAAGGCTACTTATGAATAATTAATATAATTTACCCATCTAATTTGGTTACTCAAGAGTGGTGCTTGGTGAGACGGGAATAAGTAAATTAAGACCTCATTTGGGAATGGAGAGTACTTAGTTTCCAGACAATATCTTAGGCTTATGTTGACTAAGACAGCCTTAATCCCGATCCTAAAGAAACCATTTTGATTAGAATTGGTATCGTAGCGAGGTTACCATCCAAGGACCTCTGAATTATGGGCCCAATACATTTGTAATTTTGGTTACAGTCCTAAGTGTAATTCTTATTTAATTAAAATCCAGCTTTTAATGACAGCAGACGGTTTATGTTTGCTTTTAATAAAAAAAAATAATAATAATTTTATCCAATTTATGCCCACATACTAAATTTGATTAAAATCGGTCTACTCGTTATAGCTGTCGAGTACTTCATAAAAGACGTACAGACATTATTCAAAAATACACTTCAAAACTGATATACCACAAAAACACGACGTAGGTTTTGATGCATCACATATCTTCCTCTAAGTAATGTAATGTAATTCAATCTTTTCCCACCATTTATTTTTAAACGCTAATAAATTAATATGCATAGTCATTCGCGTTAAATTAATAACAGTGCTTAAGAATGTTTCTTATTTCCTCATTATTTAATTCAACTGTAAACAGAGTCACTGAAAACTAATCAAAATCAAACGAAGGCATATTAAAACTAAACAATGGGTATAAACAGACAGTTTGCAGTAGTTACGGAATGGCATATAAACACGCAGCGTTAAGTTGGCAATAAACACAGATCTAGCAACAAGTTTCATACATTAACTTTGCTCAGGTTGGTAATATTAAAAGCTGGGCGTGGCAGGTAATAGACAATTTAAAATCAACGATCAGCAAATTTGTTTATCTTAGGATGATAATCATCTGTTGATTGCATGTTTTTTGTTATTGCAGTTTAGACGTTATTATGTTATATTTTGCCGATTGATTTTTACCGGCAATTAGAGAGTATTGTTTGTGCTTATTGTATATACTACCCTTAGCAGTAAATGACTGATTTTAATAATAGATAAAATCTTTTTTGTTTAAGTATACTTAGAAATAATTAAAAAGTTGTTATTTGTAAAAGTTGATGTACGTTCCAAATTAACAATGCTAGTTGAGTTTTAGCTTTTGAATAAATATCAGTGAGTGAAAACGGAATATAATATGAATATATGATGTTTGATATAAGAGTTTTAACTGATTACTTATTTTACTTCTTCATGTTTCCTTTTTTGTTAAAAAAAATAAGTAAGAATCCTGGACTCATATTTGAAAGACTGAGACAATAAGTAAAATTGCAATGCTTAAATTTCAGAGAAGTAACAGAAAACGACAAGTTCCCACGACTTCTATGTCAAAACATAAACATGAACTAAAAGGACATGAATAACATGTCAAAGACTCAAAAGAAATAGCAAAGGCTCCAAGTCTGCTATTTAAAATACCTCCAAGAGAATAACAGGAATCCAGACCTCTTATTTCATAGACGAATAAGCAAATAACAAGGATTCGTGACTCTCATTATGAGGACGCAAAAGAAAATAGCAAAAGCTTCAGGTCTCCTATTTAAAATACCTCCAAGAGAATAACAGGAATCCAGACCTCTTATTTCATAGACGAATAAGCAAATAACAAAGGATTCGTGACTCTCATTATGAGGACGCAAAAGAAAATAGCAAAAGCTTCAGGTCTCCTATTTAAAATACCTCCAAGAGAATAACAGGAATCCAGACCTCTTATTTCATAGACGAATAAGCAAATAACAAAGGATTCGTGACTCTCATTATGAGGACGCAAAAGAAAATAGCAAAAGCTTCAGGTCTCCTATTTAAAATACCTCCAAGAGAATAACAGGAATCCAGACCTCTTATTTCATAGACGAATAAGCAAATAACAAGGATTCGTGACTCTCATTATGAGGACGCAAAAGAAAATAGCAAAAGCTTCAGGTCTCCTATTTAAAATACCTCCAAGAGAATAACAGGAATCCAGACCTCTTATTTCATAGACGAATAAGCAAATAACAAGGATTCGTGACTCTCATTATGAGGACGCAAAAGAAAATAGCAAAAGCTTCAGGTCTCCTATTTAAAATACCTCCAAGAGAATAACAGGAATCCAGACCTCTTATTTCATAGACGAATAAGCAAATAACAATGATTCGTGACTCTCATTATGAGGACGCAAAAGAAAATAGCAAAAGCTTCAGGTCTCCTATTTAAAATACCTCCAAGAGAATAACAGGAATCCAGACCTCTTATTTCATAGACGAATAAGCAAATAACAAGGATACACGACCCCATTAAAAGGACGAAAAATAAAATAGCAAAGACTCCAGGTCTCCTATTTAAAATACCTCCTACGGAATAATAAGAATCTAGACCTGCTCTTTCAAAGACTCTAAGAAGATGGCAAATGCTCCAGATTTCCTCTTTCAAAACATCTATGAAAATAAAAAGAATACAGTATTCCAATATCAAAGAAGTAAAATAAAATAACAATATCCAGGACTTCCATTTCATAAAACTACTAAGAAATTAACAAGGTTCTAGTACTGCCATTTCAAAGACGCAAAAGATAATGGGAAAGGCTCCACATCTCCACTTTCAATGGCATCCCAGTTAATAACAAGAATCCAAGCTTCCTATTTCAAAGACGTAAACAAATAATGAGATCTATGATATTTATATTAAACAGTACTGCGAAATAATAAAGATCTTCATAAAAAAATAGAAAAGGTTCCAGATTTTCTTTTACAAAACTTCTAAGAAAATAAAAAGAATACAGACTTCCAATTTCAAAGAAGTAAAATAAAATAACAAGATCCAGGACTTCAATTTCATAAAACTACTATGAAAATAGCAAGGATCTATTACTCTCCCATTTGAAGGCCGCCAAAGATCATAGCAAATGCTCCAGATCTCTTCTTTTAATGACGTCCAAGAGAATAACAAGAATCCAGGCTTACTATTTCAAAGATGTAGGAAAAATTAACAAGATCCAGGACTTTCCCTTTAAAAAATGCCAAGAAAATAACAAATAGCCAGGACAAATATTTCATAGATATAAAAAAAATATTCAGTTTGAAAACCTATAAATTTTAAAATGGTGATCGTAAATGTACACCTAATAGTATTTAACGAAGTTAGATAAAACCTCATATTTTTTTAGAAGATTAATTAATTTGGTTACTATTTTCTAGTTTTGTGTAACTTAAGTCGAAATTTATTTTCAAAGTGTCCACATGAGTAATTCAAGACACCTGTCTAGTTCTTCTCAAAGTATAATTAAAATAATAAAATATGGATAATGTATTAAAACTGAAAATTTGTAAAAACTTTCTTCAATTTAAGAAATATATCTTTCCATTCTAATGACGGGTTCTTGAGTTCTTTGTGGATATATCCGTTTCGACCATTTTGATTTTAAAAAAAGTACGTTTTGAAATTACGTCTCTCTACCATCTTTCGACATATCGAAGTCTTTAAAGCGCAACGAGTAGACGGATTGTAATTAAATTAGTTATGTGGGTATATTTAAACCATATCTTCGGACTTTTTGTTTGGATAACTTAAAATACTGGATACCTACTGTAACAAAAACAAAATTTCAACTAATGGTTTTGCTCAAATCTTGTAAAAATGGGGGTTTTGCTCAAATCTTTAAGGGACCCCCAAAAAACTTTGTAGTCATCATCTTTCGAGAAATACCGGTTTTTGAGTTATCAATAAATACAGATTATCGCACCTGGGGGAATTTATAAAAATGGGGGTAATTTCTCAAAATCGGCAATACCAATTTCGATCAAATTTTAGTGAAATGTGAAGTAAATCAACTTCTTCCCCAATATGTATATACTTTTTCAATGCCGGCTACCATGGTGCATTTTCGAGTACATCTACCAAACTGATATTTGTATATATTAATTTTGGTTTTTTAATATTTGTGAGTGAGAAAGTTAGTGCAATTTTTTTTTCGCATTGTTTATTTATAACTTAAACTTAAATTACAACCCCACATATGATTTGTTAAACATTTCTCTTCACGATTAATTCTGACCACACACTATTGAAATTCCCGTGTAAATAAAACTCCACCAATACTCTCTTACAGGATTCACATCCTTGACCACTTAAATAATGAATCCTTTTGATTTAAAATGGTTCTTAGTTGTTTAATGAAGTAGCTGAGTGGAGGCCTTTATTATTTATTGAAGCAAACGTTGTAGTAATAAAAAAAAAACAAGAGAAAGGAAACACAAAGAAGAATGAACTGTTACATCACCGCAATAAGAAGATGGCTTCAATTTATGTTTTGTTCCTCTGATATTAAAATGCTTTTCGAGTTTGAGTCGGTAAGGGAACCTCTCATTAGAGTCTGGCCTCCGCGTTTGGATTAAATTGGTCCCTGTATTAACACTATATTACTTTCAATACACAAGGTATGGGATAATAAGTGTTATTATAGATATTGAACAGCTACTGGATGGAAATTGTGCTTTTGATTATATTATCATTATGTAGATGGAGAGGTTGGGTATTTGTTGGGATTAATGAGGTTAACTTCCGTTGCGTGGGATTGTAAGAAAACCACCGTCAAGGTTTAAACGTTTTATGAAAAGTGTGCAATTAATTTTTACTATTAAGAAGTAGGGTAAGTTTGGTAATTGTCTAAATTTCGATGTCTATATTTTGACTGATGATCACATTTAATCCCCTCAGGAAACTGAAATAATGATATTCGACATGTAGGTAAGCACGACAGTGGGCTAACAATTAAGATAGGAAAATGGAATTGTTATCCTAGTGTGCTCATATTGAACCCAATTGAAATTCAGAAAACTCGAACTGAAAGTTTCAAAATAGCGATCATTTTAAACAGTTTTTGATCATAGTGTGTTACTGAACTTATAAAATTATAAATTAAATGAAAATTTGTAGTTTTCAATTCTGCATGTAATGTTAAGAAATTCAATTCTCTACGATGACTAATAGCAAAGTTATGGACAAAATGTTGTTTCGAACCCTAAACTAGAAAGGAAATGTTATAATAATATATTTTATAACATTTGGTGTGTAAATATCAACAATGCTGAAGTAAAAATTTCAATTATCGCACATACAAGTGATACATACCGTGCAAATGAAAAGAACATATAACAATACAAATAGCAAACAAAGGAAATACAGAATGTACAAAAAGTATATACTACCTTAAAATACACTTTTGAAGCAACTATCAATTTTTTGGCAACTTATGGGGACGGCCAGCAGGGAGAAGAAAATCGTAAATGAGAGTATAGGTCGAATTTTACATCACATTAAAGGTCTTTGTTAAACTGGTTTAAGTACTTTTATAATGTTTGCTCTTTTCCGATATGCCAGCTGCATGGGTTCAATCAAAAGTCCCACTGGTGCGCTTGGGAGATTAATAGTATTATTTAATCGCTTAATCTCTGGGACATGTCTTCAATGGATATCACGGCTCCTGGCTATATTTTACTGGGGTTGTGGCCCAGTACCCACTCCTACTCAGCAGTGTATCCGGGGGCTCTAGCTGGTGGATATAAGTGGGAGTGTAGTGATGGAGACTGGTGCTCTCTCTAAAGTGAGGTTTGTTCTCTATGTTGTACCCAATTTTGGCTTACGTTTTTTAGAGGTGTTTACGAAAATTACGAACTTAGAATGTTCGCACAATATTGCCGCCTGGAACTTAAAAAAAATAAAAGAGATGACACGAAGTAAGGAATGGAAATAATGGAGTTGAAAACTGTGTACAGGAGAAACAGCTGAAGGTCAAGATTGCAGTGGATGGAGGATTTCAACGTTAGAAATTGGAAAGGGCGATAAACCGAAATGGGAAATGTTATTAAGGAGGCTACAAACCTCGCCGGGTTGAGAGACCATGGAATAAAACTAATAATTTTCTTTTAATATCGTTTTACATTAATTTGTTTCCAAAACAGAAAAACGTCACATTTTGTGCAATATTTAAAATTATAAAAATCTATCGTGTATGGTAGACTGAGTGTTATAAAATAACAAATAATAAGGATAGTAATAATATTTTATTATTTTATATTTGCGTCGACAAATTAAGCTTTACACTTAAAATATATTGCTCAAAATAAATCCGTACAAATTGTAGATCTTCAGACTAATCTCACGTTATTGTTCGTTATAGAGCAACACTCCAGTTGGGCTCTCATGGATGAATGCCATACAAACCCAGCAGGAGATATCGCCTTTCTCTATCTATATCTCTCAAGAAACCATGTTCATTCCAAGAACCTAACAATGTCAAATATGCTCCTGAGTTATACATGAATATCGATAAAGTAGGCAACACTTGCGTGTAGAGGAATAGCTTGTCAAAAGCTGGTTGCTGCAGTCCAAGACCGTTAAGTTTGTTAGCGACAAAGGACACTTCCTGTTATGTAGGTTTGCTGATAGTTTAGTTCGACAAGTCCGCATGTTTCTGAAGTCATCTTCAGTCTTGTTCTTAGCACTGCACGACGTGGTAGTTCCTTAGCATTGAAATCTACTGATATTTTTAAAACTTTTTAATTTTAAATTCTCTACTGAACTTATGCTTCCTATGGTCTTTGTTTATGATGTTACTGTCAGCACATTGCTCAGTCCTGTCAGGAGCTCACTTATAGTAAGTACAAGTATGGCAATTCCGAGATATCGTAGCTGGATCATTACTTTTCTTCACCTAGTCGTGTTTTGGAGCCCTATTTTTTCTTTCACAACAGGTCTCTTTTAACTAACTCTTGTTCGCTTACAAGTCTGAAATGTGTGGTGGTGGCATTTAGTTCGGGACCGAAAATTAAAGGGACCTACTTCAATAGCGTCTGTTTTGCCATATAGCAGTGAACAGCTGACCGGAAATCTTCAGTACCTATATTGAGCAGACGTCGCTAGAAAACTTGAAGAAGTAACCTATCCTCTCTCAGAGCCAGACGTAGTGTGAAGTGCCTGTCTTATTTTTATTTTTAACAACTATTGATGCTTAATTTATTGGGGTCATGACTTTTGGGGTTTTTTCCAGACGCCCAATCCCCAAGTTGATCGTTTTAATAATATTATTTAAACGAGGCTTTTAGAGAATGGGCAAATCAGAGTTTACTTAATTTTCAGATTATTGTTTATCAACTCTACTGTGGCAACTCATTTTCCTTTATTCCTTTTCATAAAGGATACTGAATATTAAATAGTAACTAAATAATAATTTTCTTAAAATAAATATATTCAACAGAATTTCAAGAACCCTATTAAAATAAAGTAATAAAAAGTTCTAGCAAGATAATAAAATCTCGCTAATTTTTAAATTCTTCTTCATATCTATGACATTAAACTGCCTTTTCCTTTGTGCTCATGAGTGCACTGCTTAATAGATCTTGTCCCTAAGCAAACCCTAGGTGAAAGTCATCCTGAGAGACGTTGTAGGAAAAGAAATCGTAATGACCTTTGAATTCCTTCCTAGGTGCATATTGAGAGACATATTGTAAAGATCAAACGAGTTCAACAAAAAGTAATAAACCTACATTTGACCATCAGCAGAAAGAAATGGGATCCCGCTTGAGATACCATTAAAAAAAATAAAGGATTTGATAGAACCGTCTCTTGGTTTCGCTCTTACGGGACGAAGAAGGGACTCATTTTATGCAAGTTTGTACAAAGGAAATTAAACAAACTATGAAAGGTTTTTATTAGAGATTCTAATCGTAATATCCTTGTGGAGTATAAAGAGGATCTGGAAGGATTTCGAATCGAAATACTATTATAACTTAGGAATATGCATTACTCTATAATAAATAAATTTTGGGTCACTGTGGATAAAAGTAACTGTAAGCTTTACAACCCAAGAATAAAGAATATCTTCATATCAAAGTGCCAACCTAAAAACTTTGATCAAATTAAGTAGACCTTTTTATCTACACAATTAACGATATCTTAAAATCATATTCAGTTGCAGAGAGAGGTTACCACATCAATGCAACTTATTAGAAACGTAATTAAATTGTAAATCTAAACCTAAAACACTCAAGAGTGCTTACGTAATTGTACTTAGGAAGCATAACTGACCATAATTTGGTTCTATAATATTACTTCTATTATTGAATTAATAAATTTGTTTGTTATTACCTTGGTTATTGCATTCTGTAAGTGAAGCTTAGTTTATTTGGTTTAATAATTGATAATTCAAATATTTGTTTAAAGCTTCTTCATATATTTGACTGACTTGAGTTCAGTCTTTTCTACAGAATGCCTCCATGTGATCTTGTTTTGGATCATAACCTTGATCTTTCAAACTGTTCTCAGCCTCTCTTACTTTTCTTCCGATTGATCTTCTCCGTGTCATTTATGGTCTAACCATTAATTGTTCTAAATGTTTTTTATCATGATTGTGAAGCTTATAGTCAAGGTTACTGCACTAAGGGGCACATTAATCAGGCTCACATCAATCCCTGTTCTTTTAGAGAAGCGCAGGATAACCTGTGTCAGGACAACCTTAGCGGATAGGTCTCAAAAGGGATTGTAACATGAAAAACTTACCATCATTTTTTGATACAATCAATATCTCTGTACTAAGTACAATAATTTATGATATAAAAAAAGACGGTGGTAAAAACATCGCGCAAACTTTTTCACTTAACATTTCCACAAAACCAAATGAATCTAAACAATACTAATCTTCGCTTAAATTGCCATTTCGATGTTGTCAATCAAAAAATGAAAATTAACTGATTCTGTCTTTGAAATTGAGTAGATTTTGACATAAACACTTTCTCAAAATAAATCGTATTTGTTTAAAATATAGCTTAATGACTTCGGTAAAGGTTCAATTTTGTTTTTTACTATTCATACCCAAACCGTAATATGCGCTTACTTGCGATTACGTACAATAGGTTTATTAATCTTTATTTTCAATAAAATTTAAACAAAATTGATACAGCTGATTTTGAGAAATTAAGGATTTTATAAGAGCTCCATAATTTTTAGAGTTTGACTACATATAACTCACGAATTAGTTTGATCAAAATCGTTTAACCTGGTTTGGAAAAAATTATATTGTTAATTTTTTTCCTACGGCAGCTACTACCAAATTTTTAGTTATCGAAAAATATATACAAGAAAGTCCCAAGATAAAATTAAAATATGCCCAAATACAAAGTTTGATTAAAATCTGTCGTTTTGACTAACAGACGGTAGACAGACAGACTCCATTTAAAAAAATACATTTAAAGACTCAGGGAATCTTAAATCTGTTATTCAACAAAAACTTTACTTTTTTTTTACCTTTCACGCATCTTCCTCTATGCTACGTATAAATCGAATTCCAAATATTTCATAACAATTATTTATAAAAACAAGACTACATTGTATCAACCCTCTATTTAACGAATCGAAACAAACTAAATTAAATTCAACAGCAGGAGGAATCAAGCACCGTCTAATTGAATGAGATAAAAAGAAGAATGGCTTCAAAAATTAAAGTATTCCGATTCATTGAGAGGCGAAGTTCATCCTTAATATATAGGCTTAAACAGTAAACATGCGAATAAGTCGTATTTTAAACTCTCTCCCCTGATTAAAAAAACCACCCTCACCGTATAACATAAGCTTCTGGGGTGAGTTTTCAAGGGGGTGGATGGGAAAAAGTCAAGATAAAAAAAAATAAAACACGAGTCTAAACCCACACACTCATGAGAGCTAGCACTTTCGATTGGATTTAAGAGCAATTTTTATAAATCACATTTACGATTTCATTCCGCCACCCTTACCCTCTATGCAAGTTACAGCGAGAGTTAAATTCTTTAAGATACTATTCAGTAAGGTTTTATTTCCATCTGGGGAGTACCGCCGAAGTATTTCGAAAAGTTAAGAGAACTTTTACTTTTTTGTATTTAAGACAGACAAATCTAAACGATAAGTCTTATCATGAAGTAAATAAAGTGGGTACAAACTTACTCCCACGAGCTTTCACAATCGAAATATTAAATATTCAAAATTATCTAACGCCAAACATGTCCCTTGGGTATTTGTCCGATAAAATGAACCATAAACCATTCTTTAATATTATAGATTATTTTTAATAGTATTAATACAATAAGGTCCAATTTTGCTTCACTAGTGGCATAAATATTATAAGATGAAATTAAGATTTAAAGTCGGGTCAAGGTCGTTCTTTTTTTAACTCAAAACTAATAGTTTTGTATTTTACAATAATTACAAACATACAAATACACACACGATTTTTCTACAAAAGACAATTTCAATTCAAAAAGACGTTTCAATGACTAAAATCATCTTCAGTTGTTCAAACTTTGTGCTTGCACCGTATTCTTTTTAAACTTTGCTGACCTATGCTCATCACCTTCTTCAAAATATCACACTACTTAACTTCCAATTCTGTAAAGATGTTATGTAGCTTCATCCTTTTTCATCTCGTTGTTCTGTATTCTATTTACCCTCCAACATAACCAACAATAGTTCAAATCCATCTCCAATTTTCATTTCTTTTCCTCTCCTACTATCCAAACTTCAGCTCCGACATAAGAAAGCCCTCCAATTAAATTTCTAAATCTTTGTTGTTGTTTTTTTTTCTTTGACAATTCAGTTCCTCTAAATAACTCTTTGCATGAAGTTGTTGTCGTCCGATATTCAGAGGTCAAAACAATTTTCAGATATTCAGCTTCTTGTACTAATATTTTGATTTCTTAATTCGACTGAGTTTTATACAGGGTGATTCAAATTTGCAAAAAAAAATAGTTCGGGAGCTGATTCCAGAGCTAAAATTTAATACAAAATTTTCCGTCTGCCGGCCATTTTGTTTTTAAATAGATAAGACATTGAGTGAAGATAAGGTTTACGTATTATTTAACTATTTATGTAACCAATCTTTGACAAGTACAACAGAAAAACAAGACTTTTGCACGTTTTTAAAATAGCAGATGTTTTAAATTTTAAATATTGAATATTTCCTTAAAACCAAGATATTTACAAGAAACAAAATGTTATCTTCTTATAACGAAAAATAGAATGCCTTTGGTTTCTACTGATTTTAAAAAAAAATCTATTTTGTCAAAGGATAACCAAGTCATGAACAAAAATCTATAAAAAATTGAAGTTAGTATTAAAACACCTGTCGCCATTTTGAAAGTGTTAAATAAAGCATTTATATTTATATTTATATCCATAATAATAATTAACAATATATTTCATAATATTTTGGTTTAGGATAATTTTGAGAGGTTTTTTTGTTGAAAGAAGACAATCGATTTTTTCTTGTATATATTTTATAATGTTAATCGTTTTCGATATATTCCGAACCGTCATTTCGAAAACATAGAAAATAAAGTTTTGTTTTTCTGATATACTGGTAAAAGTTACATAAATAATTCATATACCAATTCTTCGTTCAACATTTTGTATACTTCCAAAGTTATATATTTCTTAAAATACAAAATGGCCAAGACAGACGAAAACCAGAGCGTTTCCAGACCAATGATTACGTACACTTTTTAATTTTTAGCTCTAGAATCAACTTCTGAAATATTACCCTGAAATTTTGACTTACCCTGTATATACTGGTAATGTTAAAGTCGTACATATTTATAGAACAAATCTTCATGAAACCATAACTAGATAATCTTAGTTTCATGATTCTATTCAAGGTCGATCGTTGGCGCCGTCGATTTACGTTTTGAATTCATGCCAATTGAATACAAAGTAATAATAACCACCTCCATTTTTATAATTTTGTTTTTGAAAATGGTAAATATACATAGAAACGATATTAGCAAGTAAAAATATTGTTGAAGGTGTTAAAACAAAACGTCACATCTCGTTGTTAATACACTTTGTGAATCGCAGATCACACGTATCAAATATATTGCAGGAAAATAATTATACCTAGAAACGTTTAACGTTTGACCTGATTAATTTGCATTTCACGAATTTAAGCAAACATTAAGGTTTGTTCATTTCTAGAGATTTTCAAATACAAACTTACATCAAGTTACGACACATTTTAAATGACATAAAAAATCAAATATTTAAAAATTCAATTGTTCTTATATCAAAATTGCGACATAAAATACAAAACAACTGCATTTCGTAACATAGTCAGGAATGAGCATTAAACGACCCCTAATATAAAGATCCCTCTTGGGAGTTTTTTGTGGTTTTGTTTTACTTTTTGTATTTATAAATCCAATTTTAAATGAACAAACAAATATCTAAATTTAAAAATGTTCTATTAAGAAGATTTTTTAAATGTTACACCAATCGGAAGGACTTTTTCAGTTCAATGATAACTCTTCTTGTTTCGAAATAGCTACTAAAAACCCTGATATTTCCAGACTGTATTTTGGTACAAAAAACATTATGTATAAAATCGGCCTGTAAACTTACCTCTTCCAACTGCCTCATTTTCTTTGAATGGATCCTCTCAGAGGGCCACTTATAGTGAGATGGTCAAAGGACAATTCCGAAGTACTCCAACTAGATCTACACTTTTCTATAATTTTTGTCTTAACCAATTCTTGTTCTCTTCCGACCTTGACATTATTGGAGTAATCGAGGGCTATTGGGTTTTATTTTATTTCCTTTCCTTCCTTTGTTTGTTTTATCATCTATAAAAATTAAGAAAACAAAAATTAATGTAGACAATGTAATATATGTGAAATGTTTTTAATATTACTTTTTTTTTCAGGAACTCCTATTTAAATTGATACCCCCACATATACATATTGAAAGCAACTACATAAGGTATTATTAGCTGTCAAATAATTACATACATTTCTATGCACTGTGATATTACTTTATTGCGTTTTTTGATTTCTCTCTTTCCCATTCTGTCACCATTATTTTCTTCACCTACACTTTTACACGGCAAAAAACTTCCACAATTACAATCCAAGTAACAATTCCCCAACAACTAAACATCAAATATAATTGCAATGAACTGATTCCAGTTTATCAAACAAGATATTAAATTCAACCGTGCTATAACTTACACCACCCTACTTTAAAAAACTCACGTCACATTTCGCAGCACACAAGACGCATAGCCAATAAAAAAACCCCTCAAACATGTTCCTAATTTAAATAGCTCGTCAATATAGTACGATTAAAGAAGCAATATCCCTTCTCGATTCGAGAAGAATTATGGGCTTTCGTCCTACCCCCACACACCCCCACCCTTCACAGCCTGGGGCAAAATTAGAGACGTTTTAGAAAGCCATAAAGTGGATTGTTTGAAATATGTACATTAAGCTTTGGGCGGGATTTTTTTTAGATATTGTTTATGTAATATTTCAACTGATACGTAGAAAACAGGGTGAATAAGAAGTCACGGTAAATGAAGAAGTCAAATTGGAAGATTTTTTTAACTGAAATAATTGTATCGTTCGTGTGTTGACAGTAAAAAAGAAGTTTTTATTTTAAATACTGCAAAGTTTTTTTGAATAACCTAAATTTAAAATCCAGGTTAAATCTAAAACTAAATAACCAACAAATGAAATCTTCTGGCACTTTGTGACCTTTCTAATTTCCATAAACTTTCTCACACACTCATCTACAAAACCAAAAAACCAGACAGTTTAGAAGGAAGCATCTACAAGGTCTGAATTCAAAATTCAACGTGATAAAATGTTCAACTTTTTAAAGGGCGCAAATTAAGAATCGACATGTAAAAGCATAAAGAGAATGAAGGGCAATTAGTTAGGTCGCACTTACGAGAGAAAGATGAAGATATAGAAAACAATCATTAGATTGAAACTCAGCGGGAAAGAGAAAAGTAAACTGAAATAAATACAGTGCTCAACCTTTCTCATATAACTATACGTAAAATAAAATATCAATCAAGTTCAAAATTTAGGGATAAATTGCTATACGATCTAAACATAAAATTAAATGTTGATAAATTTTAGACTCTAAAAACACAAATCAACAAAATGTAAAAGTTAAAGAAGAAGGAAGGCCACACAACACAAAAACCGTAATAAGATATTTAATAAAAACATTAGAATGAAACTCATGTGGGAAAAGGAAGAGAGGTAAGTTGGGTTAAGGAGGTTAGATGAAGTTAGGTTAGGTTAGGTTAGGTTAGGTTAGGTTAGGTTAGGTTAGGTTAAGTAGGTTAGGTTAGGTTAGGTTAGGTTAGGTTAGGTTAAGTTAGGTTAGGTTAGGTTAGGTTAGGTTAGGTGAAGTTAGGTTGGTTGGGTCAAATTATAAAATGACGCCATTCAATTAGAACGTAAAAGAGATGAAGCTAAATTGAGAAACATGTCACCAAATCAAATTGGTGTATAGAGATCAAGCTAAATGGAGTCCAGTGGAAACGAAGAGGATTATATAATTAAAAGCACAGACAGAACGACTTGTTTGCTATTTTAAAATATAAATACGGGAATCAATAACTAAAAAGGAATGGACGACGTTGGAAATGTTGAAATATCTTAAAATCAGAGCTTGCGATTTTGATAGATTTAGAGATTAATAACCCTAACCGCAAGTAAAAGAAAATGACGATTGGTATTTATTTTTTATTATTTTTTTTTAATCATAAAGGACATCGACAGTAACAATTTAGTCCGAAGCTTAAATTTGGTGTGTTTTTGTTTTATAAACTAGAACCATGTTTATTAATCAAGACAATTAGTCTCAAATTTAGAAAAAGCACTTAGTGAGTGAAGGCGTGCGTGCCTCTTTGTGATTGGCCGGTTAAAACTGGAAGGAAGCGTTACTTGGCCCCTATGTTACTATGTTTAATTCAGCTTTAAACTTCTGAGGATGATGACTATGCCATCGAAACGTACATAAGGGTAATATAATAAACATAACTGAATTTATTACAGTCTTAGTTTAGTGTCTTGTTTTGTGGTTCTGGAAATCCTTGTTTTTTATTGTGAATATCGCCACAGTGCTCCTTGGACATTTGATTTTTCAATCAATTAAATTCAGGGGTAGATTTCGGTAGGAAATAATAACAAAAATTTACGATTTTCTTACAATCAACAATTTTGGTCACACTTTGCTCATTAGTAGCTTCTATGAACTCTCTAAAAAATGTATTCGTCGCTGTTTCTCGAAAATTGCCTGTTCGTGAGTTATCAGTAAAAAATTAAAAAATCGGTCTTGAGGCAATATAAAATATGTAATATTTAAAAATCGTTTATCCCTATTTCGTTTAAAGTTTAGTAAAATATCACAATATTAACAATAAATCATATATAAAATCAATAATAATATGTAAAATCGTAATCGGTTTGGGGATAATTGGTAAAAATAAAATTTAACCTTGACCAACGCCATTAAAAGTTCGATTTTAATCAAATACGATCTATACTGTGGAATCAAGTTTACACCATTATTTAAGTATATATATATATATATATATATATATATATATATATATACATGCAAAAATTTGTGTTTTTTACAATATATTATTAGTAGAGTAATTTAACCAATTCAAACATTCCTGGCTTCTTGTATGCGGAAACAAATATCTACTTGAAATAAATAAACCACAAACTCACAATAACAAGCACCAATGTCTCTGGTTGATTTATACGACTTACATCATTATATTTACGGTTGTGTTGATTTTAATGACAAAATAATTGCTACTTCACGAAGTTTAATTAATCTTCAATTTTATTGATCGTAACTCATTCACGTTTGGAAATTATTTGGCGTCATCAGAGTAACAAAATTAAAATACATTAAACCGTAAAAATAAACGCATACCATAAATAACGAAGATTGAATTGCAGTTAATTAAATGAAATTGTTGTGGCATAAAGATTACACGATGTACACCTTATTTTATGATGTCATTTCTATGCCAACTATGTAGAAAGATTGTAAATGAATGAATGAAGTTTATGTATAACCTAATATTGGTCTAGTGGTGCCTCGCTTGATGAATGAATGGTCTCATATTGATTCCTCATGGATGCTCAAAATGTTACGGTATTAACCCCGTATTGTGAGGATGGTACGTAGCTACGATTGTAGCAAAACTTGGTTGCAACCAGTGGAATTACATCAACAAAAACTCGATGTGCTGACCATAAAATACCCGACAGGAAGATCGTATAGTAAAACCTAGTTACAGTACAGAACTGTTATATTCGAAAAAGTTTTTCCTGCAGGGACTTTAGTTGCTGAATCAAAACTATCTTTCTTGTAGGTCAGGGTTAGATCCCTGTCTTTCAACTTTCCTATCAGGACTCTTCCGACCCTGATGCTAATTACGAAAGGTAATGATATTTTATTGCTCATTATTTCATTTAATTACCTATTATTCAAAACGGATAAGTTTCCTATTATACAAATTATAGGATAAGTTTGGTAATCTCAAAAAATATCGACTGATCTTCATGTTTCATGAATCTGAAAATTGTTTCATTATTAAATTAAATTTCAAAGATCATCATTCAATAATAGGAACTCCTCCATCAGCCCCGTGGTATATCCACTGGCCTTCTTTCTTCTAACCGTAATTTACCTGGATTTTCCTTTAATTTTTATTCTTTTGACGTATCGATACTTGTTGCACGAATATGAAAAGAAAATAGAATGACGCGGGATTAGGTTACTAATGTGGAAAGATATAAACAAAAGGAAATTATTATCCTGATTAAGGATATTGAATTCAGAAGACGTAGGAAATATACCTGTCACATGAGTAGATTATTTTCAATGATGATATATTTCTTAAAAGTCCATAAACATACAAAAATTTATATATTACAGATAGTCATTGAACATAAAAATAAAATCACACATGTCCCTTTAAAGGAATAACAATATATTACTGTTAGACGGGCTGTCTAAGTGGTTGTGTGTTAGAAATGTTTTTACTCGACTTGCATGTTTTTCCTTTGTACAAAAGTATTTCACTCAGGGAATATTTTCTATTTCCTTTGCTATCACCTTAACCTGAAGGATATTGATCCTACACCTTTCGCATCAAAATAATAAAATATCTTGGTTCAAAGAGATGTTCCATTTTCATCAACGTATACCTTGTTCACCATACGATGTCCTGACTGAGATCTCTCCTCTAAAACTATTTTAATCCAAACAGCGTTTTTATATTTTAAAAATACCGATGAAACTATTTACTGCCTAGTAATCATAAACGAACATTTTCCGTGTCTAATATAGGTTAAGGTTTCATAGGCTTTAGTTTTAATTAATTAATATTTTAGGTATTACAACTTTTTAATAGGATACTATTGAAATGTTAAACAAAGA
This sequence comes from Aphrophora alni, assembly GCA_963513935.1. Classification (NCBI taxonomy): domain Eukaryota; kingdom Metazoa; phylum Arthropoda; class Insecta; order Hemiptera; family Aphrophoridae; genus Aphrophora; species Aphrophora alni. The sequence continues at coordinate 71,414,600 of OY740775.1, forward strand.
CAGTTTACTTTGATAATTTCCAACTCAGATATTTCTCTTCTTGTCATGAAAAAAATCGATGATATTCAAGGGGTTCCTTAATCAATTTCTACAGCCTGAATTTATCTATTTGAACTTTCCGGAATTTTTTTTTATTCCTTAATCCAACGTTATTATAAAACTACTAGTTAATATTAATACTGATGAAGGCTGCGACATTTAAATGAAGTACCCCAACACTTCTAAGATAAAGAACTCCATTTATAGATGTCCCTTTAAGGGTCAACTCCTTTAGATAGTGCATCATGGAGTTAAAAGTATACCTACCATCTCTCTAGATCAATATGGTACCCTCCCAGACATCTATACCTTATGTGTATTACTGCACCGCATTCGACTAATAGTGTGGGAACATTCTCCATTTCTTAGCAAAATCTGCAGGTCTCATAATTTTCAGGTCATCTTCCCCACCAGATTGTCCTAGTGGCAGTAGCAGGATATTCTTTCTTCCCTGTTTCTGCATCTTTTCTTGTCAGTCTTCTCCTATTTGTTGGGTGATTTTCCTATCAGGATGAGATTCCTGCTGATTGGGCTGTTTATTCTTTCTCAACTAAGTTTATTATCTCTGCGTTGTCGGAAAAATCACGACGAAGCGCAGGACTCCTCATTCTGATAGTAATCACTAAGGCCTTGTCCACCTTATCAACACGTTGGGTGTTGATGTAACAAAATTTTTATTTTTATTTCCCTCCATATTTTTACACGATTAGCTTGGTAATGAATAGCCCGATCACCATTGACAAAATTGTTTTGATGGATACCACTGCCTTTGTCGAGGGATTCAATGAAATCAGACCTTTCTCAATCAAAGCATTTACATTGGAAATTCAGGTGCTCTGTTGTTTCTACTTTCAGGTTACAATTCCTCCTTAGTCAATATGTCTATCCTGTTTATTTATCCAGTGCTAGGGCCGTGTCTTCTTATATTGTTCCTGTCTAACGAAAGAAGCTTAATGGGTCACGCGAAGTGAGGGTTTGCTCACCCTTTGCCCTGAGCTATTCATCAACCTCCTCTTTTTTACAGCCCATCCCCACCACAATGGTTCTCCTTACGTAAGATTGACTTTCTCCTCTTACGCATCTTATAGCTCAGGCTACACTTCACGAACAGTAAGATTGCAAACCGTTGCACTGATAAGTTTTGTCAAAGTAATGTGCACCAGTAAATCAATGCTAAGTAATGTATTGATGAGACTATCTGAAACGCTTTGTCTACTGAAGAGCACACAAATATATAGATAAGTATAAAAGTATGTTTCGAATCAAAATAAATTGGACAAGTGAAGATAAAAAAAAAAAATTGGAAATTAATTTTTACTATCACAACCAATTACGCAAGTGCTTTGTCAAAAAAAACGGAATATTAATGTATTTTTAAGGCCAAACACAAAACAGGTTTATAAATATCCGAAACAGTAGTTAAGCGAAAAGTATCGAATATCCTATTCTAAACGTCCCTCGCGTCTCGATATTGCCCCACATTTTGTCACGTCAAGTCAGAGGTTTACCCAACGCATGTACATCCAGCGATACTGTTGCTGTAAACGTCAACGTGCAAGTTAGTGTTTGGCGATAGAAGTGTTGAAGTACCTGCCCCCGGGAGGAGACAAGATTGTGCCACAGGGGGGCAAGTGCCGTCACAACGGTCGCCTAGTGATTTGTTGTTTTTAAGCTTGTATCGCTGACCGAACATTTTTCAGCTACGTTCAAACATTTTCAATACTGTGAAATGTATTACGCCATTTGTATCTGTGTGACAGGAAAGTTGATTTCTTAGCAAATTCTGGTTTGTGTATGAAATATATCATGTGACTCTTGTGTGCTTGGATTGTTTCGTCTTTGCAATTTGTTCTTGAATTGTAGAATATTTGTTTAAAACAACTGTAGACTTGTAAAATATGATGTAGAAAGTAATTACGTAGAAAGTATTTGGTTGATTTTACGTCATCAACCAGGGCTTAAATTTGAGTAATCTTTAATGCTAAACTAATACAATCTACGGCAATGTAAAAGGGGGCCGCTATCAACTGGGCCACGCTGTTCACCTTACAGAAACTAAAATTATCAATCATTTCAATAAACGGAAAAGAAGAAATTTTATAAAAATTAAGTTAATTAAAATTTACTAAGTATTTTGTTTTACATTTCTCCAAAGATCATTGGTTAATTTTTAACCATCTTGCAAAGATATTATATAATTTGTGTCTTTGTTAAGTTTTTGCCCCCCCCCCCCCAGCAGCACAACTGCCCTAAACAGCTTTTCAATGGATAAATATCTGGTCACCATATAGTTCTAGCTTTCGTAACTAGGGTTCTTTACTAATCGTAGCTCCCTACTTAACTTTCCACGTGAGTTTCAGAAACTCTTTTGCATATTACGAAATCTCTAATTACTATACCAACTACGGTATACTTTGTTTTAATAACTAGATATTTAAGAGTATTTCCAATTAGACAAATCGCCAAGTTTTCATTTTCTCAAAAAAGGTTAAAATGAAATTTTAATACACAATTTAGTTCTTAAAGACCCAAACTAACGTAACGGTTGCAATCATCGCAAACTATTATTTTGTAAGTTATAGTTTTTAAAAAATAACGGGTTGTCTACAATAAGGCAAAACACAAAATTTCGATTTTCTCATAATCGGGTCCAAAGATTATGATAGTTTTTTAGTCTAAATGAATCTAAGGAAACAAAACTAATCAAACTAAACTAAAGGAACCAAACTAAGCAAAACGAATCAAACTAAATTAAAATATTCAAACAAAAATAAAGGTACCAAACTAAACAAAACGAATTAAACTAAATTTAAAATATTCAAACAAAAATAAAGGAATCAAACTAAACTAAACGAATTAAACTATACTAAAAAATTTAAAAAAATAATCAAATCAAACTACACTTTTAACGGATCATACTAGACTGAAAGAATCAAGCTAAACTAAACAAACAAACTAAACGTACGTGTCACTATTCCCTAAAATATCAAATTTAATGAATGATTTGTTTTTAAATTACTTAACATTTAGAGGTACTTTCAATAAAATAGAAACAGATAATTTCGGTTTTCTCAAAATTCACACTAACAATAATGATCAAATTATACTAACATTTTTTTTCTAACGATCCAAACTAAAGTTTTGTTATCATCTCTAAAAAATATGATATTTCGACAGTTAAAATTAAAAATAAATAGGATTTGTTTCGTCTTATGAAACTGGAATAAAAAAACTGCCCAAAGAAAACAGATAAATGTTGGTGAATCGTGAAGGTTTATAACCCAAATCCAAACCACCTGAGTCCATTTGATACATTGGTTCACCTCATAATCTTTCACATTTACCCAAATTTTGTTATCTCTGAAACTGACTTTTTATATATTTTCACAATTTATGTATTGACCTATGACTCATATTGTGGAGATGCTGACTATAAAGTTTAGTCGGTAGTTCAGGACTTCAATCGATTACAATTTTCAAACTCGATTTAGATCCAATCGAAATTTTGTGTTTCCATCTTATTACATATACTCTATAGTTTGTAAGATGAACTAAAACATCTGGAGGAAGGGTTTCCTCCTAACACACACGCAGCTTTCACTAACACAAGCACAAGGGATTATACCTCGACTCTGGTGGACGGTGTGTTTAATACAAAATCTTTTATTATTCTGCGCTAAATTTTAAGAAAAATAATACCAAACAACAACCAATTCAAGCAATCGCTTTCCTTAACTTGTCTCCTAAGTAGATGATTACACTGCTGTCGTCAACCTTATTAAACTATTGTATTAGCCATAGACCGAACGCGATTCCACATTATGTCACCTTAGTGATTCATACATCCAAATGTGAGTAAAAGAATTTAAAAGACGTTAGTCATTAAAAGAGAAAAATAGTACGAGACTATATATAAAGTCATTCTATTCCCAATGGACAAGTCTCATTTTAAAATCAGTCAAAACGTCTCTCGTGTATATTTTCAACCGCAGTGTGTTTGCAATCGTTATTAATTGTTTTAATGTCACTTATTTAGACTTTTTAAAGCATTTCATAAATATAATTCGTTTTGCCAAAAACGTCAATTGCTACAAGCTCAAGCAAGGACTATGGTAGCTTCAGTGATTTAGTATTTCACTAATGACAAAACAAAAGACTTTAAATGACGTAAAGAAAGTTTTATAAATTGTGGCCTTTATAAGGTTGAAGGTTTGTAAAAGAAAAACTATTATATAATATCTTTCAATGGCAGGTAACAGATGTGAAGTTATAATAATAACTCTAACTTTAGATGGGATAGTTCAGGAGTTAGCTCATGCATCACTGAAGATGGCGAAATTTTCGTTGAAACGCGTTTGAGTTGCTGAACTTTTTATTTATGAGAACTTATATTTAAAATTTATTTTAATTTTCAAATATCTCACAAGCTAAACACAATGTATTTAAATTGTCGTTCTTCACCAACATTTCATTAAATCTCTTCAGGAAACAGTTCAGGACAGACGACGTTTATTTTGTTCATCCTTTACCTTTAGGGTGTGAGAAAGTATTGCAATATTAATCCTGTCAACTCGTTATTTAGACACGAAAGAATTTTTATTGCTCAATAGATTGAATAATTTCCTTCAACTATCGCAGTTAATCATAATTAATACCGGCAATAGTAGATCACTTGGCTCTGTATTGATTTGCGACCTCATCCAACCGCGTCATGTCTGCAAGGCTGCAATGTATCACGCATAACAGCGCTGTATATCCATGTAGTGAGAAATAAACATAACCTTTGCAATGTATCTCCGGACACAACATAATTAATAATAAGACAGATTATCTTATTCCTTTCTATTGTCACTGTACCTCAGTCAAGGGCAAAACCTGTCAAGGTCGGAGATGGCATTCTCGAGTACTATAAGGGAAAGGTTGGATGAGAACTTTTAAATGTAAATAATTATCTATTAATGTCATCAAAGCCTTTCAACACTTAACTTAATCCAGTAACTTCACGGGTAACTGTATTTCTGAATATATTAACATGTGTTGCAGTGGTATGTTGAAGAACATGTAGTGAAAGGGTAATGTCAATATTTATCTTTGGAAAATATGCTTTTGTTTTCGTTTCCTGTTTGTAATTTATTGAAATTTATAGTTTTCCTTCGAACACTAGTCCTCCAATGTGACATATTACTTATATCTTCAACCATAAATAGTTTCTGTTAATATATGGCAACTAAACAGACTGAAGTAGTTAAAATTGAAATTAAATAATCATTTTACTTTTTAGGTTATGTTAGATGGACTTTTTCTTGAAGGAGACAAGATTGGATATAATTATAAATGAGGTTATGTGGGGTAGGATGACGATGAATCGAAATGTGTTGTATAAAAGGCAATTTAGAGTTGAAGTGTGAAAAAGGGGTGATTATCGAAAAAAGTGTTTGATCGCATATCACCAAAAAATAAGAGAAGATGAAGGCCTAAACGTAGCAATAGATTTAGCCGTAGAGGATTGCCAGGATAGATTTCGAAGAAAATTGAAAACGCAATGACGGCCAAATGTTCCTTCTCGTTTAAAGGGGAAAAAATCGCAGTTTAAAACAAAGAAAGAGAAAGGAACACACAATAGATAACCCTAACCCTCGACTACTCTAATAATAATAATATATGGTAGAAAAAGAACAAGTGTTGGTAGAGACAAAAGTGTGAATTGAAAACCAATAAAAAGAGGGGAAGAGAAAGTCATAGAAGAACGGTACAATCAAGAAGGGGACAGGAAGAGGTCGTGAAGGATTGTCGAAATAGAGGACGATGTAAACGGGAAAATGATAAATGGCGAAACTGTAGAATTCTCAAAACGTAAATAGCTTCTTAGATAATTTAATTACGTTAACATAAGCAAGAACACATTGGATTATCTAGCTACCAATCAATATGAAAATATTGGTAGCTGTTGAGAAAAACAATTTATACCCCTGAAACTTTCATTAAGCGGCCGGAAGGACATCTTGAACAAGTGGTTAAATCAAAGACTGATAAATGTAGGTTCTCCTACTGAGAGAAACTACAACGCTTCGACAGGTGAAAAGGCTCATAATGTTCTTCAACCTTAAAGAAGTATTGCATCTCTCAGTACTGATCAGGCAAAAATTACAGGGAACAATACTTCTGCCAACAATATACTGACCAGTGAGATCTCCCTTCAAATATGTGAATTGGTAGAACGAACATGTGGGATGGAATGGAGATGAATAGAAATATGTTAGATAAATTCCGTAGAAGGTCTGATCTGGACATGATAGATGAAAGAGGTGCGTATATTCAAGTTGGAAACTAACCAAAATGAGGGGAAAAGGCCTAGAGGAAGGGAGGGATAATCAAGACCGTGACAGCAAGAGATTTTAACAGTAGAAAATTGCCACAATAGACTTCGATGGAAACGTGGAGAAGAGAAACAGCTAGGACTGTTGGAATTCGCAAAATGTAAGTAGGTTCGTAGATAATTTGATTACCTAAACAAAAGTAAGATGACATTGGGTTAAACGAATATTGGAATAATGGTTGCTGGTGGAAAGCAACGACTTTATTATTTTTTGAAATTTTCCTGTGAAGATAAGTGCTTGAGTTGAAGACTAATAAATCCAATGGAAGGAGGCTCTACTAACTTGACACAGCCCAGTGAAAGACCCCTTTCGTTTATTGAGGTTGGTAGAACGAGACGTTTGTTGTTTCTGATCCTGAGGTACGAATACAGCTTCCAATGAGATGTTTGCTTGAAGGAGAGTTTTTTAAGGTTTAAAGTCTTTCCTAGTACTGATATGAAAATCTTCATGGGTACAGTAAGGAGTTCATCTTACATACATTCTACAATACACCTATTTTCAGTCGCATTGAAGAGAGACGACTCTTAGCTTTAATATTAAAAATATATAAATGTTAATTTCTGCGTTGGTCAAATCTGTATTAAATGAATTAGAAGTATTGGAATCTATAATTGATCAAACCTGTCGCAGAACTAACATGATAGAAAGGTAATACTGAAAGGTTATCAAATTCAGGTGGAATTTAATCGCTTAGGATAAGAAGAGAAATAATCTATACAATTGGATTCTGTTCCATTGATCGTAGATTTTATTGCAAGCTCAACTGTTATATACTTCTCTCCTAATAGGGAAATTAATCTTTTTAACAACTGGAATCAGATAGTGGGTATTGTAAAACGAAATAAGGAAAGGCATGAACTAACCTTTTCAGAGATTCTAGATTTTACTTCAGGGTGTTTTAAGAACTATTCACACTTCAATACCTGATAGATAAACAAATAACTTTAGAGTATCGTCCTTAGTTTTTACTTTTTTATAAATACGTAGTATAGTGTAGCCCCTACGTTTTGATATGGAGGACAAATAAAATAACGTTAAGTGGTTTTGTGGGACAAGAGTTTGTAAAGCATGGAATGATTTTCCTCAAATTTTGGTCAGATCACAAAACTTTTAATTCGTTTTTTTTTAATAATCCGGAATTTGGCTTGTCATAAGACCAAAGCCCACAATTTTTATTTTGATAAATAAAACTATTTTTCTAAAATTTCTATAATTAACTTTTGTCAATGTCAATATAATTAACTAACTCCCTCTAACAATGTCGTTTTGGGAGATGCCAGTAAAAAACCCCTTTCTGTAATATTGTGCCTATTTTTTTCAAAATCTATATCGATAAAATTCGAGAAAACCTATTAAAAAAATGCAAGTAAATAGTAATTACAGTTTAAGAATAACGAGGAAACAAATTTGTTTTAAAATAGAAGTAACAACTTGGAATTTTAGTGTACAATTTAGATTTTCACAAAATCATGTTGAACGATTTTAATGAATTTGATGCAAATGTAGTTTTTAAGGGCCCAAAAGAAAACTTATTGGTCACCTTAGTTTCAAGAGTTATCAGTAAATCTTTTTTTTTTAGTCTTGATGTAAAAGGATAATTTTCAAAATAATTTTTTTTAGATTTTGGTGAAATTTGACGATCTGTGACATAAAATGTAAATACAATCAGTAAAAATCAAAATTAAGAATAGCTTGCAAAAATTGAAAATAAATTACTTTGATGAAAATAAATAAAATAATCTATTAGAAACATGGCACAATCGAAACAAATTTAGGATCTAAATAACAAATTGACTAAATTTAATTTTCATCTATGAATCTATGTCCCATATTTGAGAAAATATTTGGACCAATGAATTACCATTTGGAGGGAAAAGGTAATGAGTTTAGTTTAGGGTATTTATTGAAATGTTTGTAAATAACCTTTTCCTAAGCCTCGAAGGTTCATTTATAGTTTGACTTGACACTCCTGAAGTACTTTAGCTGGATTTACACCCTTTATCATGTAGTCTTGTGTTAGATTCTTCTCTTTCATCTTTCCTATCAGGTCTCTTTTAACCAACTATTGTTCTCTTCGGACTCTGAATCTATTAAGTTGTTTAAGGACTAGGGGTATTTCTGTTCTCTTATTTCTTTGTATTTTAAGTCGATTATAACTGAAAGGTTTTTCGTATTAAAAAGTAATGACAAAAACATATTCTAACACAAAACATTAATACAAATAATGAACACACGTTACGCAATATTCAATTACTTTAAAATAAACATTTCAATTTTAAATATAAACTGTTACGTTATGTTATTTCTATTTTTGTCCACAAGTCTTGAAGAGTCCCGTTACAAGAGATTTCCTGTTTCTAAACTACCGTTCACAAAGCCGTTGAATAAACGAGCTACTTATCTAAGAGGTAAACTCTATAAAAGGTATAAAATATAACTTGTAAACGACGACCCTGATGTGGTCGCACCCTGTACAACTTTCCAACGGGACCTTGGTGGAAGAATGCATGCCTACCTTGAAGAGATGTCCCCGATCGCACAGATACACCAAGAGTTGGATTTATGACAAATGTAGTTCCCCTTAGATCAATTATGCATAGAGTTACCCTAGACGACTGCATTTCACGATCGATAGATACTTGCCCGTTCCGATCTCCCTCCAGCAATAATCTTAAGTACATCTATAGATTTATCACACTGGCAGAGAAGAGCGGGTGGAAAGAAAATATGACGGCCAAATCTGAGAAGTAGGGTAAGCTGGGAGTTTTCTTGGCGAGGCTGTTACGTCGAGCATTAAGATTTACAAAAAAAAAATCAGGAATATACGTCTATCTATATTCGCAAAAACGAAAATGTTATACAAAGAAAAACGATAGCTAATGAACAACACTTAAAAATTGAGGAAACTAAATGTATTACTGTTCGATACAGAACACCTAAAATAACTTATAATACGATTTTTACATTTTAATGAATACACAAACTGCTTCACTCACTCATGCTCCTCAGCAAATAAAAAAGAACCAAATGAATCTTCTCTAAAAACGTTATACATATCATTGTAAAACAAAAACTGAATAGAATTCATTGTAGCCTAATGGATTGTTATATTTATATATGAATGGTTATAAATACCTTGTTTGTCAAACAATTCTTATTTTTTGTGCGACATGTTTCGCCGTTACACAGACGGCATTATCAAGCTACACTTTACAAACACAAGACACTAAATATTAACAACATTTATCAACACTAAAAAAGAAGTTAGTGTTGATAAATGTTGTTAATATTTAGTGTCTTTTGTTTGTAAAGTGTGCTTGATAATGCCGTCTGTGTAACGGCGAAACATGTCGCACAAAAAATAAGGATTGTTTGACAAACAAGGTATTTATAACCATTCATTTAAAAACTGAATATGAACCATGGAGGACGTCTTTGAACAAATATTTACAGAAGATAAATAAGGACGTAAACTTGATTTACTTGTGTCATAAACAAGTCCTCAACGAAAATCTTATTTGATTAAACCCGAACTTTTAATTAATGAACAGGAATTTAAAGTTTACTATGGTTTCTTGCCAAATATTCTTGAAAAATATTTTTACTACGACTTTACTCAAGGGTTTGGATCAATACACTTCACATTTCGCTAAAATTTGAATTGCCAATTTAAATAAAATACATATTTTAAAAGAGGATAGTGGCTAATTTTTGTTTTTTTGCCGATTACTTCGACAGTAATAAGCGACCAATGTGTTTTCTATGGGTCATATAAAAAAGAATTTTACTAAAAATGATTTCAACAGGTGAATATAGAAACATAGAAACATAAAATAAAATAAAATGAGACATAGTTCAAGAAATAAAATACAGCTCAATGTAAAGAAAATTAAGAATTTAAATTTTGGTTTTATGGTTTTTGATTTTCCATATCCAGTTATCAAATAAGAACGAGCTGTATGGGAAATAATTGTAATTGTCAAACTATTGAAAAAGTAAATCATTTTTAATATGTAAGCATCACTCTGGACGGAATAATCAACTGTGACAAATAAATTTATAATCTCCAGAGGGAAATTTAACTATCAGTCCGATAGTTGTTTTAAAATATTTGCGATACAACTTTGTTGAACGTTGTACTTAATTCAGACATTGTAATATGTCAATTCAAGGGGGTACTTCTAAATGTTACTCGAAAAGTCAAGGACATCCTAAAATCAATTTAAGCACATTTTTTTTTTTTTTTTAATGTTCATTTTATCCGTATCTGAAACTAAATGTGTTAATAATCAAGGATTTTTTTATATTTAAAGTTCTAAGATTGTTTTATGTAAGGAGTTGTAACAAAGTAATTCAAGATCCCTTTTGTAACACTAGGAGCACAGCTGCTCCTGTGTTCCTCGTATAAACAAAATTTGCAAATAGTAAAAAAAAAAATAATTGTTTAGAAATCCTTTGGGTATAATACCAATTGCCTTACAATCTTAAAGAATTGCGATTGTTAGATCTTCCTGTGTCAATGTATAGTCACAGAAAGTAATTCTATAAATGAAAGAAATAATCCCCAAACCACAAATAAAACACTAACACAATTAAAGTTTAATAAACCCTTGTGTACATTTCGGTAACCTAGCTACCATCCTCAGAGTGATGTAAACCAATATTTTTTTATTACCGCTATATTTTTCCTATTTATGTTTGACAATACAAAGAATATAATTGCAATTTTTGAAATATATAGGATTTATCGTCGTGTCCGTGTAGATTGGTTGCGAAATTATAAGGGTTCTTGATTTCACCTACGGACCCTAATAAAGAGAAATCAATGAATAAATAAATAATCAATCTTTTAATAAATATTGAACTGTTTGTCTCCATCTCACAGAAAATTGCTTCTAAAAGAAGAGGAGAAATAATATCTCACACTTTAAATTTGCCTTTTCAACATAATAATTGTTTCGTCAAATAAACATACATATTTTTAATAAGAATAAAGTCTAGATTATTTCATACCCCTTACATTTCAAAAAAATCACTAGATATTTTTTGCCCCTAAACTTCCCCAAGGTATTTTTTTCTTTTGTTTCTGCTATATCTTTCCTATATTTAGGACAATACAGAGAATATATATCTGCAATGTTTAAAATATGAAAGATTTATCTTGTCTGTGTAGACTGGTTACCGCGTCCAGACAAATAGACTCGCCCGTGAAATTGTATATATCCTTGGTTTTAACTACGGATCCTAATTAAGGTTAACTGAAGACACATTTTTTGACAAAGACAAAGTAACTCTAGGTCCTATTAAATATATTATTATTTTTCAAAAACGACTTCTAAAATTCGTTATCTCTTTTTAACTGACAATTACTGAAAAGAGTTTATGTAGGTTTTTATTTGGTTTTCTGGATATTTGAGTGAGAAAGTTAGTGCAATATTCTTCTACCGTTTTTTTTTGCATAGTTTTTAAACAACTTTTTTTTATTACCTTTTATTGTATATAATATAAGAATAATTTATGATGTTTCTCTAAGATATAAATTGCTGTTATTTCATAAGTTTGCACCCTAATTCGTATCCTACAGCTGTTAATTAGCCCTCAGGTCGGAGCTGTTTGTCGCCCCTTCAGAATCGCATTAAAACTCCAATAAATGTTGACATTTAAAGCGATCTGTTTGTACAACTGTCCGTCTTTGTTTTGGTCAATAATTGTGGCCTCTAAACCACAAAGTGGTCCAATATTGGGGAAGCGAGGAAATACTCCCCCGCGAGCACAAATAGGGGATGAAACAAGCCGGAACCTTTTTACAACCCCTAACCGGGTCATTTATATAGGAGCTGTCGAGGGTTTTAGATGAATGGCCAGTGGTCACAGCTTTGGGCAATCGAATCATTTGAAACCTCCGCTGGTAGACACTTGTTGAAAACAGTGACAATGAGAAATAACCTTACAATTGGTTGTGTTATCTGTAAATGTCCTTCTGTTCCTGCAGGAGGTGGACATTCATTGCGAATAAATTGGGAGGGATTTAGTTTACCTGCAGTTTAAGCACTTTTCGATGCAAAAAAATTCAACTGAAGTATAAATTACACGAAAACACTTTTTTTTCTAATAATTATTTCATACTGAAAATAAGATATACCGTAATTTTAAAATTGTTTTAAAAACTTTTTTTTTAATTTGGTTGTTATTTTAATAAAGCAACACAGTTTTTACATGCCTAATAACACACGATAGATGGTGTGTTTCGAGGGAGGTGTGTTATTTTAAATTTTAATAAATATTGTATATTCTATTTCATAATATTCAGTCAATTTTCTCATCCAATATACGAACTATGGAGTAAGTTAGGTAATCTCAAATAAAATTTGACCTACAATTTTTTTTTTATCTTCACGTTTCATGAAATCAGAAAACAGAAGAAACGATTCATCTTGCTGTTACCGTTATTGTAAGTACGATAACAATTACAAAATTTAAGGTAGAGACATGAAATTCGGCGTATAATATTCTCACTAGAGAATTATTAAAGTCCAGAAAAAAATCTAATCAAAAATATCAAAATGCCGGTCATTTTAAACAGTTTTTCGTTCCTATCTCGTCTATTATTCAACTTATAACAAACCGAATTAGATACAAATTTGCATATACTCTGCGTGTAATGGTACTAACCCCTACCTCTCTACGTTTACAAACAGCGAAGTTATTGTCAAAAATGTAGTTTTAAACCCTCTTAAAAAAAAGTTGTATTCGTATAATTACGACAAGCGGTAGGACCGATTCACCGACACTACCGTAACGAATGATGGTTTGGCTGAAATGTGACTCCTTATCACTCCCTCCAAAATAGTTTAAGTAATTATTAAAACATATCTAGGATAAACAACATATTTTATGTGATTGGTATAGGTAGAAGTTGACAGAGATTAAAATTATAAATATCGGAAATTTTACTTTAGGTTTGTGAGACACCTTCGTAACAAATGAAGTCTCCTTCACATATATATATATAAAGAAGTGAAACCTGCTCAAACATAGTCTATATACAGCTACAAGGCCTCGTTAGTATTATAACACAGTTATAAAGTCCAGAAAAACCGTGTTACAACTGTTTTAAACAAAATTACTCTATTAGATAAGTCCTTAATCTACCAATATAATTTAACATTTCCTAAAAGATCCAAAAAACCAACTGTTGCACATTACATTAAGAGAATCTCTTTGTATTGGATTTTATTATGGGGTTGGGTAGGTACTAAGATGGCGCCCATCAACATTCGTTTTAAAATTGTGGTCGCTTGAAACAGTTTTTGGACATTACCATAGCACGAGCGCTGCTGATCCGAGGATATACAGTATGAAATATTATAATTAATTGTATGAACAACAGATAACGAGTAAGTTGTATTAAAAAATACTTCAAAATAAAATTTAAACTGTTATAAAAGTTTCACGGAGGACAGTTTTCATCTGAGAAAAATAGAAAACACTTTATGTCTTTTAATATTTATGTTTTCGATTTTCATTAAGGTATAAAAAGATCAAATTTTCAAACAGTTACACTGTGACTTCCTATACAGCTTAAAGTAACTTTCATAACAAGTATTTTATCACAGGTTTTATACTAAACTAGTACGCCTTTATTTTAAGAAATATCATTCTAATTAGTATGACACGAACGGAATACAAACCTCCATAGCTCACACCTCTTCTTCCTTATCTGCGATTGTTTCATTGCCAAAATACGTCATCAAGTTGCACGTGTTAATACCGTCCTTGTACAGTTGTGAGATGTAGGCCACACGACCGGACGCCTACTCTCAGTTCTTCTTCTCCAATACGCCTGCGCTTTCCCGTCAAAACCGAGTCTTCAACTAATTGGAATAAGTCTTCATGCTTCACTCGTGTCATGTAGTTAGGTACCATCAGGCATCGTGACAACCTACAGTCCAAATAAAACATCAACATTTCATATTCAAATATCAACTGAGAAGTTTTTCACTAGGTTTTTTTTTTTACAAACATCTACAATAAAGTGTTTTTACTGCTGTGATTTATTACGATTGTCAAGTTTAATGTTAGGAACGTTTGTATGACAAAGAATTGTAACTGAGATGAATTTTGACTCTGGGAAGTGAAGAGGCAAAGATTTTACAACGAAATGATGACGCGTTCTTTCTTACCTGCTAAATACAATTACAGTGAAATTTTATAGCTATATATAGACTATTTTAATGGATCGTATGAGTGAATTTTTGTAACGAATAATAAACAATTGCACAAACGTTCTCAGTAACATATCCCCAAAATCAAACAAAAACAACCAAAAATGTCAGTTTGGTAGTTATCAGTCAGAAATTGCAAACAAACCATGTACGGTATTTTTAAAAAGATATTTACAGCATAAAGTTACTTAATCAACGTTTTGTCACATTAAATCTACTTAGTGAAGTACAATAAGATCAGACCCTATTTGTCTAATGTTTATTCCCTCCACAAACTTTTTTTAATTTTATGTCTTAATTTTGTGGCACTTTTGAAACACTATATCTCTCAATAAGAGTGGCAAATTATTTTTAAGACTAGTTTAGCAATTTTTTATCTTCAATTGGTAAGTCTCATCCGTTTTATTTTCAACCGCAAGGACTTTTTGTTGTCTCAAATAGAAAATATATTATTTGATGACCGTAGACATTCCGAGGAAGATCCATGACCTTCAAAACCATACAGAAAATGTTGTCTTGAGTGATTGTCTGTAACTGTGTCAAAGATTCTACGGTCTTAGTCCTTTACCAATAGAGGCATTCGCATTCAAAGATCGGGTGCTGTGTAGTCTCTTTTTGTAGGATACGTTTCCTGAACAGAAGTTCTTCAGGGAATATGTCTATCTTGTCCATATGTTTTCTTATAAGACAGTGTCCTGTAATGAACCTTACCACTTTCCTAATATTGCCTCTGGATAACATGAGACGGTCAAGTGAAATTTCTTTAGAAGAAGCACAAAGTGAGAGTTTACTATATCCTTAAATCTTAGCTACCACTCCATCTCCTGCCGTACTTTGTTTGAGTCCCAAGTGGAGATTACTTGCATAGTCAGCCTCTTGGATATCCTCAGGTTATATGAGTTTCACTGTTGACGTTTAGCAAGCATGTCTACACATTCATTCTCAGTAATCCACACATGTCCTCACTGCTAAGATCCCCCCCCCCATCTGAGATATGAAACGGGCTTACCACTTCCTCCAAAATAGTTTAAGTAATTATTTGAACATATCTAAGACAAAAAGATATTTTATGTGGTTGGCATGAGTAAAAGTTGACATAGTTCAAAATTCAAAATTTCGTAATTTTTACTTTAGTTTAGAGAAACAATTTTTTAGAAAAATGTTTGGCTGTTTCTATCAATTTTACTTCATTTACGTTTTATTTGATTGAACTATTTTTATGTTAGTGTTAACTGAAACAAAAACAGAATTTCTTACGTGCGTTTTTAAGTTCCAGAAATAATACATTTACTATTGCACATCTCATTAAAAAAATACGGAAAATAATGTGTGTAAAAAAATATATTTGGAAAATTTAATCGGCTTGAGAAAGTTGAATATCTCGAAAAACAAGCTATTTCTATAAATTTTTGGTTTAATTGACGATTCATGAAATAAACCAATTTCACAAACTTATGTTAAAAAAAAAAAATTAAACTACTTGTGGAGTTAAGGGGAGTCAATAAATATGGTTAATTTTAGTATATAATGATGGGATTGAATCAAACTATAATTCTCGTGCACTATTTTCAGGGTAGATATAGATTTCAAACTTCGAAGTAAGTATAACTTAAGTAACCCCAAGTTAAAATTTTGTGCAAGATTCACTTTGCAAAAGGTCAAAATTGACATAAAGAAGTCAACAGCAAAAACAACGACACGAAAGTATTTGACAGTGTCGCCACCAAATTTTAAAAAAAATGTAATCAAGCTGTTTAAATATTTTATCATTAGTAAAAAAACAAAACAAAAACTGATTCCAATTTAGACTTTAATAATGAAATTACTAACAAGACTCAATCAGAAAATCCAAATTGTTAGCGGTAATTTTCTCCTTCACTGATGAGCTGTAAACCAAAAAAAATGTAAAGTATTTGCAATGAGGAGAGTGGCGCAAGTTTGAGGCCGCGATAAAGTCATAATTACACCGTCCTTTCACCTTTTATGAAGTTCAAAACGCTCTGCTAATGGTTTGCCTTCTAAAAGCGACAACATCTTTGCATTCTTTAACATAATTTATCCATACATTTGTTTCTCCGATGATCTTCGCAAACCAGTTGCTTGTAATACTCGATATTTTGCGAATGTTTGACTGTAAATTGTCTTACTTCAGCAACTACTGTATCCTGTTGAAATAAAATGAATCTAAAACAGGAATATTATAAAATGAATTTAGTTGACAAACAAGAAAAACAGCGTAAGTTAATCAAATAGATAAGTTCTAAAAATATATTGCCGGTCCAATTTAATTATTACACGAAAAAAAAATTTTTTACAGAGTATTTTTTTGACTTTTTTATAACTTTATTAGTGAAACAAAGATTTTGATTAGAACATTTGGCCCAAAACATATTTCTTAAGTCGCATTTTCGACACAAATTTTAAAGTCTTATTAATCATTTAGATGAATTAGAATAAGACGATTTTTTTTTAATGAACATTTTAATTGTAACACGTTTTAGACCAAAGAATTGAAACAGGAGTAATCTGTTTTTGAACCAACTGTCTTTTTTGCAGTGAAAATATGCATTAAATTGTAAATATTTATATAAATTTTAAAGGAGTATATAAAAAGAACGCTCGTTTTGGAAACTTTATAATAGTAAATCTGCTAACTGTAGGAAATTTTAACATGTTTCACAAAATTGGGCTGCTCAACAATTTGTAACCCCCATCCAGTGACACATTGTTGTAAAAGAAATAACGATTAGGGAATAACAGTGCAAACTCAATATCGCTTTATAAAAAATTACTTCTACTTTTTACATAAGCTTATATTTTATTGCAAAGGAAGTAGATAAATTAGGGTACAATAATTGATTATGAAGTATTTGTCAACAAAACAATGTTGAGGTTCGTTACTTGAGGTAAAATAACTATTTTATTGTGGGGGGATCTAAATGAATGATCTCGTGTAACATCTTATTTTCTGATATTTGTGCAATCACAGCATGTAATTATCAAGGACTAGAAGGCCTTAGAGGTAAGGACATTCTAATTCTCTCAAAGAGCCAAGCGGCAGTTAAAATCTCAATAGAAATCTCACCCAAATTGCTATAGGATTCTTTCCGTTCCCTATGAGTCCTGTCTACTGCCAATGTGATGGACTTAGGATGGGTACCTGGGCATTGCGGGATCAGTTTTTCAACGGTAAGCCGAGGGGTAAGAAAATGAGCCAAAAAAGAGCACATCGAAAGATGGACATATTTTCCTGGATAGAGATTTGGTAATCGTCTTCTCTCTGGACCAGATCCTGCGCTGACAAAAGTGCTGGTTCAGTAAGACAGGGAGTTCCTGAGACATATCGTTGAATGATTACCGGACATGACCATTTCCGGATTCACTTAAATAACTTGGGACAACAACAAGTCTCACTTAACTGTCGTACCAGAGACCACAGTACACGTTTTGTTTGATTTCGACGTCCTGGAACCGAAGACTGCAACAACCAGACATAAATTTGGACAAGAACACTCTGCACAAGGTCCTGGAGCTTGTTAGAGGCACTGAGGTCGGTGTAAGGTGAACAAGAAAGGAGAGCACAATAGGCTCATACTCGAAATGCCGAAGACCAATTAGAGTTCACCAATACGTCCCCAAGGAAAAAAGCACCTCATTGGAAACATAATTTAACGAAGAACAAAGTACTGCACTTGAAGTGAGTGACGAGGTGTTACGATGAATTAGCATTACAGGCTGATATAATAAATAAAACCATTTGAACGAAAATGGTGCCATTTATTTTACAAGTGCCATTTTTATTTTTCATACATTAAAAATTTAGCAAGAAAAAAGTCAAAGTGTGGAGTTTCACAAAACCGCCACAAAAATAGCTTTCCATTAGGTCTTAATGAGCGTTTAGCTCATTTGTAGTACAACCATAAAAATATTTTTCTGTAGTTTTCGGTCAAAACGTTATCACGTACATGAGTTCAAAAAAGCTTTATCAAAATTGGCTGAAACTATTTCGTGCACATTTTTTGAAATGTGTGATGGTTTACGATATACATAAATCACTGCCGTTGTGTTCGTTATTTTTGTTTACAAATTATACATTTAATTCACTTGCAGTTTGCACACTGTTATACGCATTTTTACATCTCACCACGATTTTATTGCAGTAGAGCTCTTTTGAGAATGTACAACCTTTTATCATTCGTTTACACTTCTTTACAAGTATCTATTGAATTTGAATTTTACGAGAAATAGGGAGAATATTGTGTGTGAATGCAACGTATCGCTTAGTTTATTGATGTACCTACTAAATCGATATTACTCAACACTTTATCCAAATCAACATTCTTTCAACTTTATTTATCCCCTTCAAAGTTTATTTGTAAGGAATCGCAACCGATCGTTGATTGAATGGAAAGGTAAGCTGCTGTCAATTAACAAAAGGCAACTGTATCTCCTGTCTTTATTTAAGACCTGAAAGAAATTCTTGAAATTAAAAGGCGATGTCGTGTTGTTTTAGGGTCGGCAAAGGGGATCTCTTTTCTTGACAATGGCATTCCTCTGCCTGTCAACTTGTTCCAACGCGGACAGACGGAGCGACTCCAAGGAAATCTCACAATTGGAATTTTGTTCTCGTTTTTTGTTGTTGTTGTCCTGTTTGTAGAGGAATCGATCCGAGGAAAAAGTGTGTTGGAACGATTCGAGTCAGCTCTGAAAACTAGGCTTTCACACCTGTTGGGGATAACATGCCTTTAATTGTAATGTGGAAAGGAATATCGGTCTGTCTAGGTCATGATACGAGAATCATGTAGGTTTCTGTAAAACCCAGTTTGTAATCGATTTCTAATATCGGAACACGTTTGTAATTACAATTTATTGCCTTATAACTGTCCTGAATTGCTATGGAAACTATTTTGTATTTACAATAGCAGAGAATTTATTGTAACAGTGAAAACGTTTAAAGAACGCTCAATAGTGCGTAAACGATAGTTCTGAGACATTTTTATTGGATGATTTAAAACTATCTTACTAAAGTATACTAATTAGAGTTCGTATTAAAATAAAGGAAAACGTTTTATAGGCTACATATGTCATAAAACGTTCCATTTAAAAAAATTGTATATTGTATTTCCCTCGAATAAAATAAGAGATTAAACTAATAACCGTATATTATCAACAAAAATAATATAAATTTTTTTAAAAAATGTATAAAGGGAAATAATTCATGAAAACACAAAAGGAGACATTTTAAATTGACACTTTTCCCAGTACTGGAGCAAAATTATTTGGTACAGAACGCTTATAAATAATTACATTATTTATTTACTACACATACAAATAAACACACGATCAAAAAAACAATCATTACCAACTTTAAATAGTTTCTTTATATCAGAATCTAAAAACATTTTTTTAAAATGTATAACTTAAAGATTGTTAATAATCTATTTAATAGAATTTGGGTGATTACTGTAAAATTTACGAAGAGCTTGTGTTATAAACAAGTCATCAGACTAAATAGAGCTTTTAACGTATGCATTTAAGGTTTAATATCAATTTTGCCAATAATTCCTGAACCGTAATATTTGTTTACTTGCGATGTTGCAAATGGGATTTAACGAAATTGGTGTAGCAGATTTTGAGAAATTGTTTTAAAACAGGCAAAAACTAGAGTTGAAAACAAAATTGTTAAATTATGTATGGGGTAACAAATAAAACTAGAAGATATTCTGATTATGTGTATGTATGTTTTTTTGAGAAAAATTACCATATTGGCACTAGGTCAAATTTAACTTGTCGAATATCATGTCCTCCCTCTTCTAACTTTAATAACCTTAAAATATAAAAAGAAAATTATTTAGATTTGAAATTAAATTACAGTGCAAAATCATATATTATAATTTTTCTATGATGAATAAGTTACAACTTAATTTAACTACGCAATAAGAAATGCGTAGGGTTTAAGTTTTAAATCAGTTCTTGTGAAATTTGAAACAAAAAAATCAACAGCCATTGAAAGATGGATTGTATTTTTATTGATTTCTTTTTACTAGGGTTCATAGGTAAAACCAAGGCCTCTTATAATCAACCGGCACGTGTCTATCTGTCCGTCTGTATAATTTAAATAAAATATCTATCTTAGACTTTATTTCAACCTAACCTATAAGTTTTGTTTTAATCCAAGATGCTATCTACAGTTTTGAACATTTTGATCTAAGTAATTAAATTATCTGAAGCCGCTCTAGATAATATCGTAATTTTTATTTTTTCTCTTATTACAGCTAACGCCAAGTTTTGAGTAATAAATGTTTTTTTTTTTTTTTTAATAATAATAATAAAGCAATATAGATGTTTAGATGTAGCTAAAATGTACCAAAATATTTTCAAAAAAATCAAAATCGGTCCATGCTTTTGAGTAGTGGAGCACTTGTCTGTCTGGAATAAGACGGACATCATTCCAAAAACGACATTTTTAGAATTAAGAAACTACAAAATGGTAATATCCACACAAAAAAATCAACATCGTATTTAAGACAACGTATATATGTGAAAGCACAAAGTTTGTGAAAGGAGAAAGTTATCTCCCTTAGGAAATAAAAAGTGAAACAAACTCGATAACAAAGAAACAATTTTTTCCCTCTCACGTATCAAGTAATGCTAGAAAAATTTATTAAAAGTTAATAACGAAATTGTTTTTTATTTGATGAATAGATGTGTTTACCATCCTTATACAATGTTTATATACTTATAAACCTGATTTTATAATCAGTTCCAATTCTCTCCAGTAGAAGACGCTGG
The DNA here is from genome assembly GCA_963513935.1 of Aphrophora alni. Lineage (NCBI taxonomy): Eukaryota > Metazoa > Arthropoda > Insecta > Hemiptera > Aphrophoridae > Aphrophora > Aphrophora alni. The sequence continues at coordinate 71,436,033 of OY740775.1, forward strand.
ACAAATTTTACCTCCCAGCCGCCATGACAGTTGAAACAATGTAAAAGCGTTAATTGAACCAAGTTAAAAACCGACCCGAACATTAAAATCTAATGAGTCAAATCCTCAGTCCACAAACCATTGTCAGGACGGGTTGTTTAAAAGAGTAATTTTAAGCGGCAAAGGATCGTTAATTAATTTTGTGATCAAGGAATCAAGGACACAATGTCAATCAGCATGTCCTTCTGACGCTGATGTCTGGTTAATTATGTCCCCAAGACGTACTGCCACTTCCTACGACTTCGTTACTTCTAGAACTTTTTCTTTCCGTTTTTTTTCCATCTCTTTCCAATTTACAAACATTGCATTCAGTTTAAGTTGTAAATAGATTTCAGGCATAAATCCTAGTCATAATTATGTAAATACCTTCCTACGACTCTGGTCAGTGCGCTGGTCGTAAATCATGACCGTTTAAATTGTTGTAATAAGTTGAAATAAATTACTGTTCTTGAAAAGCGAATTAGAGTGTCTTTTAGAAAAAGACTTTGAATGAGCTTTAAAGTAGAGTTTTACACTTTTATTAAGGGCTGTAGTTATTAAAAATCATGATTAACAATTAAATAAACCGTGCTAAAATTTTGTAATATCTCTCTCACATATTTATGGACAAAAATTAAATATTGTAAAATTTTTTTCTTTATTATTATTTTTTCTATGTATTTACTATGTTGGAGGTTGGTATAGAACGGTTTACTCATCCATTTTATTTTTATTTGTATGTAAAATAATATTTTGAAAACGTGTTTACAAGCGATTAGAGCTGAAGTTCACTTCGCTTGTGTTGAAAACTCATTAAGTGTAAATTGTATTTGATGAAGAACTTTTATATTAAATCGTTACTGAACATTTTGATTGACATTTTAAGTATTTCGTTTACTTTTACGAAACAATTAAAATAACTATTGCACTAACTTCCTCGTACAAAATTATATAATAATTTTAAAATATTAAAAAATATTTCTTTTACTTCATTACTCTGTTTTTCCTTATGATTTTCCTACGGGAATTATATTGATATAGATTGTTCCAATAATCAACTTTTTGAGAAATTTTTGTAAAATTAAAATAATATTTATATATTTAAAAAAATCTAAACTCGCTTCAATTGTGTAATAACTAAATCGTATTCAATTGAAGAACTTATAAGTTGAATCGTTTGTGAATAATTAAAATTAATGCCCCTATACGAATAATTATTGAAATTAATGAATAATTAATTATTAAGTTTATGTTGCATAATTAATTAAATATTTTTTTCAGTCACGCGACTCAAAAAAAAAATAGTAACAAACAATATACTGTCTTTTATTAAATACTTTGTTTTTCCATTTATATTTTCGTGAAGTAGATAAGTCCCCATCTTCAACTTTTTGTGATTTTGTTTTTGTATATAAATATGCTTAAATCGTTTCGTTTGTCTAATGAACTCATTCGAAGCTAAATCGTTTTCAATTAATTGAAGGAATTACATTTTTAATTTTTCCTGAAGAATTTGAACGAAATTATAAGTAATTTTATTGGTTACTTTAATTATTTATTAAAATTAACGAGATAAAAACGTAACACAAAATTTACAAAATAACGCACATATCTACAAACCTAAATACGATTATATTAAAATAAAAAGTCTTTCTTTTTGTAACTTCGCTTTTTCAAAGGTATTTCCATTGGGAGAAGAATTGGTTGGTGAAGCTGGCTCCTCACATATTTATTAACAAAAATACGTATATATTACAAGAGAGTATAAGTTTCCTTCATTTGTGTCATAAACTGCTGTAATATTTATTTTGCGTATTTTAGTATTAGTATTGCGTCATTTTAATTTATTTTACTTGAAATATGGCACACAAATTTGGACTACTAATCTTTCACAAAACATCGAAATTTAAATAAAATGATAGTACTGCTATTTAGAAATTACGCCTTTTATATACGATTGTTACAGATAACTTTAAAAATATTTTATTGTGAAAATAGCGAACTGAATGTTTTGTTTGAGTCATCAACATAATTAAAGCCGATTAGAGGAAAATCAATTTTACAATTCTGATTTTTGGCAGATAACTTATAATTTCCAGCTATTAAAAGTGGGGTGAACTCAAGATATTACTAAAAATATCATTTAACACGTTGTTTTTTTACAATTACATAACTTTCGTATGTGGAGGTAATGTTTCAGCTCTTCTCCCCAAAAATGTTCTTAATTATTAAAAAAAAAAAAAAAAAAAAAAGTTATTTACTTTTTTTCTAATTTACAATAAGTAGGTACAGTAGAGAATCTTATCAACATTTTATGTACATTTATACGAAATATAGAAACATTTTTTCATATCCAAAAATAAATCTTAACTTTTCTTTGCTTGTGCCATAAATTCAATCTAAGCTTAAATCATAATGTAATGAAATCGTAGATTATTAATAATGTTGGTAGATAATAATATTATTTACCAATTAATAATGAATGGTAATTTCCTTTATAATAAATGAAAAACAATTTTTCAATGAGCTTTAAATTTTAAAAAAAAATTATTGAAAACGGTGGATCCATTTTCGAGACATTATGCTTTAAAACGAGATTACTCAACGATTTTCGACCAGTATGATTTGTTTAGATTCTTAGGGGCGGTATGTCATGAAAACCTTTGAGAATGTCTTAATTTCTTGTTTAACTCTTCATCAAATATTGGGTTAAGTCCCTTGTTTACATTTTTCTTTTAACACTTAACCAACTAAAGTTTATTTCTTCCTCTCTCTCCTCAGGTCCTCACTTATAGTTAGTACGAACGTGACAGTCCCGGTTTACCTAACTGGATCTACACTTTCTTTATCTAGTCTTGGGTTTGATCCCCTTCTTTCATCTTCACTATCAGATCTCTCTTGACTAATTTGTGTTTCCTTACAACCTTTACCCTATATGAATAATCGCGCGTTATTTTACAGTCTTCTTTTTTGTTTTCACAATAAAAAAAACAAACAAACAAGTAGTTTTTGATGATGGTGGTAATCTGAAAAGCCTAAACTAAAAAGGAATCACTGAAAATTGTACTCAAACAAAACATTTTTAATATTCTTTGTATTTTCTAAACATTTAAATTTCTTAAACACTTTTTTTCATAATAAGAACTCACTGATTAGAAAAACAGTAAATATAAGATTTACCTCATGACCTTTTTGACATTGAAATCCTCCTCCAAAATGATTAAGCTAAAACTTGTTCTTCTATAAAATTAATACCCAAACTTATCGCATCCACATTTCTCCACATTCCAATGTCAAAATTTAAAATTATTCGAATGCCTAATAAATGTACCTGCTGAAAGTACTCGCGGCTGGTTCACAATGCACTCTCGGAGCCGGACAATAAATATCTGGGTAGTCGCTACTGGAGGGAAATGTGGTGGGCGCCCAACTGCTATAAATTCTCTTTATGACATTTAGATTTATTTCTAAAACTTTGGTAGATGTGAGAGATAGTGTTTTCGCGGTCTTGCGATGTTGCCAGCTCTCTCTACTCGGCCTTGGACTGGTTTCGGAGCTTGTTTTCGTTTTCGATGAAAGGACCATTGTGAGATCTTTTTTATATAAAATATTGTAAAAGTTTCATTTAGATAATTGTAATGGTTTATAATTAATTGTAATAATTTTTAAGGGAATTTGTAAAATTATTTACGAAATTTAAATTTTGTTAAATATATCGGATCAAAAATTAAAGTTTTAATAGTCATCAAATTTATATGACTTGGTTAAGGACCACAGATTATGACCACAGGAAGAACAACACAGGCTTAACATTAAGATCTCGTAAATTCATGACTAGAGTCAGAGTATTGAAATTTTTATTTCAGTTTTGAATTTGAAAAAATACTTTAATATTAGACTATTAATTGATGGAAAATTTAAGTAATTTATTTTTTCAACTGTTCAAAATTTCATTGTGATATTCAAAAATACGCCAATAAATTTAATTAAATTTCAATCCATTTGGTAACTTTCCATTCCATTCGTTTGAATTCCTTCCATGTCATTACTTTTCTATTCATTCCATTCCTTTCTTTTAATTTCCTTTCCATTCAGTTCCTTTCCATTACTTTCCTTTCCACCCCTTTCCATTCCATTCCATTCCTTTCATTTTCCATTCCACTCCACCCCATTCCTCTCCATTCGCTTCCTTTCCATTAAATTTATTAAAAAGCAACATTGTGTTGTTGTTTTGACTCACTTGGCAGAATTAAAAAATGGCCAAAGTTTTTGAGAATATTATAACTATTTTTCTGGATAAAAATAATTTTGGCAATACACTTTATACATTCAAGTAGTTAGTTTATTTATTTCCCTACAAAATCTTTTATGTAATTTTGCACAGATCGGATTTTAATGAAATTCAATAAATGTTAGTCCATTAAATGCATATCTACAATATTTCTGTACAATATTTAGTACAATGTTTCTGGTAATAGAATACATACTGGATTACACCAATTTGTAATTATTACTCGATGTATTAAATCTTGTGAATAAGATATTCAATGTATTAAAAGTGCTTAATAATACAATTTTTCCTTAATTCACAAGGTGCAATACATTTAGTAATAATAAAGAGCAGGTGTAAGCCAGTGGGTGTTCTACACAATTATCAGAAAATTGTGATTTTTGTTTTCGATCGATAAGTCTGTTATTCTTCACCCTGCAGAACAAAAAATAACAGTAATGTTCTTAGACCTTTTAAATTTTAACGGAATTGTACTTTGAAATATTTTTTAAAAAATTGTATCTGGAAATAGCTTGAATTAGCGAATTGTTTAAACATTTAAGTGTCTGTAACTCCTAAATTGTTGGAGATAACAAAAAATACTCGAGAATTAAAAGTCTTAAAATATAGTGTTTAATCCAAAATAAGTGTTTTCATAAATAAATTTAGATTTGACCGCCAGGTTGGAAAAATTCCTGACGTAAAACTTGGTAATACCTCTTGTTTTAACTCAAAAAATATTGGGAACACCTTTTAATTTTTTTTTTTGTAATTTTATACCCATTGAATAAAAAATCAATAACACCTGTTTCAATCACCCTGAACATAGTCTTACTGAGCTGTATCCAGCTTTGTCACTGAACACGTAGCGTTCAAAACATCTAAACACCTTGAGTTGAACTTTGGTGGTTTGGGAATGCTGGATTTGTGGAAAATGAACGGAAACAGTAGAACATACTCCTGAAGTATGAAAAAGAAATTACTGCTTCACTTCTCTTACTTCAGAAAATGCACATGGTCTGGCAGAGCAAATTGAGTGCCTTCGAAGATATCACAAATGATTATAAAATAGAAGTACACAATATGTCTTTTAGGCTGAATTCTCCAGGTTCAGAACCGCTTCCAATAATTTAAAAAAATAAGAAAGTTTCCAAATACGAATTGTTCTAAGCAATACATTTAGAGTATAAGAACAAATTCTTAATTATATCCCTTAAAATTCCCGATTTCAAAAATAGACTATCAAAAGTGTGTAAATCAAAGAACGGAAAATTCCCACGGTCCCTATTACCGAACCCCGTCTCATAATGCCTTATTAGGACGGTGCACTTCTCAGAATCGAGATACACTTGGCGATTGATCGATATATATCGAAGTCTTTTTGCTACATAATGTACAACACAGTCACCGGTTTTGTACATAATAAATACATTTATCATGTAAACTTGTAATTTTTTCCACCCCGAAGAATTTCTAGTTACTTTATTGCCGGTGTGATCGGATGTTGCTTATTTTTATACGTCTGGTTTTAAAACTGTGGTAGATGTATTATTTATAGCTTTTATAGTTCCTTTGTTCTGGGTTTGAATTCGTAGTGTTTAGGATTTCTATTTCTCATATATAGATAGTCTAGAGGTTTTTATTGAGATAGATCAAAAGCTATGAACAGTTTTAGTGGTTTTGGGAGTTTTTTTAATGACTGTGAATTGTACATTTTAATTTACATAAATTTTGGCGTGGCTGTCATAAAACCAAACCAAAAATTCAATATGCTCTAATGATTCTGATGAAATGGTGCATAACATAAACCTTTAAGGACCTAAATAAAAGTCGAAAAACAATTTTACAAACTTTATCACTCACCCATCCTCAGAATCGTGTAAAACTTTTCGCCATCAGAAATTTCAAAAGATTAAAAATAAACCATAGCCGCCATCTTTGAAAACAGAAATTATGTATTTAATAAGACTTGAACTTGCGTTGCTAGTGCCATAACATGTCATGAGAGAAAATCGTATATAGAGTTTTTCCAAAACCTATGCAGCTGTTCCCATCAAAACCGATGTACAAGTTCATATAAACATATTTCCTAAAATGCTTAGTTTCTATCTAACCGCCATTTTGTGCTTTTACAAAAAAATCATATATTTGTAACGGTAAATGATATAGAGTTAAAATTTTGGATGCAACTTAATGTTATAAAGATCCAATTTAAGAATAATAATAAACCCATTTACTGTACTCGTTTCAAAATGGCGGCTATTTAAACTCTTTAACGTCAAATATCTAAAAACCGTTCATTTTACAAAATATTTACAAGAGATATTTTTTTTTTTTTTAACAAACAATTTAAAAAATATATTTTTGTAGTTCAAAGGATAACTGAGTTACTGACTAAAACTGAAAACATAAAATCTGGGTAACTGTATAATACATCCCTACAATATTAAGCTACAAGTAGATTTATAGGTTAATATTTGCAAAATTCGAACAAAAATTTTGGTTCTTACGTCTTGTAGACAATTGTAAGGACGTGTGTTTTCAGTTTTTTCTTGATTATCCTCAATTATCCTCAACTCAATTATCCTTTAAGCTACAGAAAGAATGAAAAAAAGTTTCGTTTGTCATTAATAAAGTAACACATTTTGTCTCTTATAAATATTTTGTAAAGTTAAGGACTCTAAAAAGTTTATATAACTGCATTTTGAGATAACTAAAGGAAATCAGTTAATTCCCTTTAATCATTTCTCAAAATTATTTTTCTCAAATTGGGGCTTTATAGGACTACGTAACATAGTTATATTTTAAATTTAGAACACTTAACATTTTAAGAAATATGTTTATATAAACTTTTTAATTGGTTTTTATGTGATGAATAAGCTCATGAAGATTTGAACCGATTTTTGGAACATCCTGTATATTAAGGAGATATTTATATTACGACTTTTATTTTTGGTACGGTAATTATTCCTAAACTATATCATTATTGTATTCATATTTTTTTACACTCTAGTTTAGATCATAAATCGTTATATTTCACTAAAATTTTCAAAATTGGTAGAACCGATTATGAGAAATAATGTCTTTTTAAGAACTTTTGGAGAAATGGCGACGTATACGTTACGTTTGGGTCCTTAGATTCGATCAAAATCATTAGAGGCTATTTTGAAAAAAATAATAGTCTACTTTGTTTCTTATGGCAACTACTATCAAATTTTGAATTATCAAAAATAAGAAACAAAAATTTGTATAACAGAACGAAATATACAAATTTGTTTAATATCGGTCCACTCTTTATAGCTGCACAAAATAAAGGCCTGATAGACATTATTCCAAATATCTTTTTTTGGGTCCATAGGTTGGTTAGGCATGGACTCCTATAATTTCACCCACATGTCGGTCAGACTGTTTGTCAGTAAGTCGCAACCAGTCTACACAGACAAACTATAAATCCAATATATTTCAAACTCTGCATTTATATTCTTGATATTGTCCCACATATAGCAAATATATAGCCGTAACAAAAAAAAAGAGGCTTTGGGATAGTCAAGGGGTAAAAAATATTTAATTGAAAAATTTAATTTAAAAAAATATTATTTGCGGAGTATAAAATAAAATAGAAATTATTCTGATTATGATTATGTATCTTTATTATTAGGGTCCGTTATTTAAGATAGGTTAGGTTAGGATAGGTTATGGTAGGTTAGGTCAATGACTCCTATATTATGTCTGTCAGTCTATCTGTTTGTAAGTCCAACCATTGTACACGGACAAGACTGTAAATCCTATATATTTCAAACTATGCATTTATATTCTCAGAATATTCCCACATGTAGCAAAAATATAGCGGAAATCAAAAAAAATATCCTCGGGGTAGTTAAAGCGCGACAATTTTATTTTTTTGGAATTATTTTTAGTGGTTATAAAACTAGAAGTTATTTACAAATATATGTATGTTTATTTGACGAAAAAAGTAATATGTTATAACTAGGCCGCTTAAAACTTCGACTTTATAAATGTAACAGTCCCTATATGGCTACGAACTCTATACCTATGGTTTTAGCACACGCATGAACCGTTTCTATTTTGTACTTAAAAACCAAAAAAACAGATATTTCAACAAAAATCTAGACATCGTAACTTTCTCTATACTGAGTATATGTGAGAAAATAAAAATGTAACAAAAATTACAAAATGGCGACAATCGGAAAATATTTTTCTTTTTGTCAAAAATTTACATAAGTCTTTAATAACCCATTATTCAACTAACGGTCTGCCAACAACGAAGTCGCAAATTTATTTCCTGATACACAGAAAAAAAATTGTCCTCCATGTCAGTATTAACAGCTGTATGAGGAGTATTTTATACTTGTTTAACGTACATGACATAGTTGTTCGAACCTTTCCCGTTTTAAAATGCAAAACCATCTGTCAAGAACCAGTTAATGAGCAGTTTAAACTTTTTCAGTTGATTTTTCAAGTCATGGAAATGTGGAAAGCCCTTCCTCAGTCGTCGCTGGGGGCTGAATGTAATGTCGCAAGGTGAGGCTACATCATATCGTCCCACGTAAATATCTCCAAACTAGTTTTGCTGGATGTTGCTGTTCAACATTGAGTTCGTTATGCAATTTGTTGCAAGCACATGCGTGTACCTGTGCGTGTGTGTGTCTGAGTAATAAAGCAATCGATGTGCGAATAGGTTTCATTTAAATTCAAAGTGGAAACTGCAATGATTTGATGCAGGTCTAGATATTGTAGGTTAGATTAGAAGATCGAATTTTGTTGATAATTATTTCCTATTTGTGCTATAGAGATCATTTTATTTTCTAAATTTCTATTTATCCATAATTGAAATAATCATTAATGTTAGTCTTTAACTTTACATTTTAATTTCAAGTTATTTTGGACAAAGCTTATGGATATGTATGTCTTTTGGTTGTAAAGAATATATAAATCCACGAAATTTGGTAAATTTTAATTCGTTAAATTTATTTAAAACTAAATTTTTATTATTTTTTTTAGTTATTTTTTGGAGTTTACATCTTAAACGACCAAATACCTAAATTAATTCCTAGTAGGCTTACACTGAAAACATCAAAAGTAACATTTCTGGGAAAACTCTTCAAACACAAGACAAAGTTTCAATAACTAAATCGTCATCTTCAGTCAAAAAATGAATAAAATTGAAAATGATGACCTAGTCAATAAATTTGTAATTTAAACAAATGAAGATTTTATTGTAAAAAATTGATTTATTTCATTTTTAGGTTGAAGTTTCCACTCATTTCAAATGAATTATTACTTTTAACTACATACATAATAATTAATATTTTGAGTATAGACTTATTACAGACAGAATGTTAAATTTAAATTTCTAGGCAAAAAAATACACTTTATGTTAATTTCTTAATATAAATTTTAGTGATATTTATTTTTGTCAAAGTTTATATTTCCAAGAAACAGTTAACCTAACCTAACCTAATCTAACCTAACTTAACTTAACTATGAACGTAATTAAAATTTAAACCAAATTTTAGTTAAAGGACAATTTTCTTCTTTACTAGATGAGGTGAAATACAAAACATACACGTATTGTCAAATTTGTGTTTTGTTTGTGGGTTCGTGTGTATGTGTTTGTGTGTATGTGTGTGTGTTTGTGTTTGTTTTTCGAAATGCTTGTAATAAATTTTACAAAAGACTCAAATCATGAATTATTCGGCAACATCAAATCATTGCATCCCAAAATGAGTTATGCAAACGTCTCCAGCTCATTTTGCAGATAAACATTAGACATAATTGTAAAAACCACCTTTTGGAGTCATTTATACTTAAAAAAGATATACCTATGAACATGACAATTCCGAAGTAAGTAGCTGGATCTACACATTTTTCACATAGTCTTCCGTTAGCTCTTTCATCTTTCCCATTATATTTTCTTACCAACTCTTCCGACTCTGAGTTACTAAAGTATTCGAAGACTGTGTGTCTTTATTTTATGTACCTTTCTCGCTTTTTATATAAGGCGATGAGACTAAACGTTTTTCGCCTTAAAACACCAAGAAGAAAATTGTAATTCCAATTTTTCTTTAACACTACTTTTTATATACTCTTTAAATGTGAGAAATTAAAAGGTGTAGAATAAAAAAAATATATTGCCAATATTTTTACGTGTAAAAATGAAATAAGTGATATTACACTTTGACTCTTTGAAAGTTTCGCAACTAAGATTTCCAAGAAATAACTACAGGGTAATTCATAAATGATGTAACTCATATCTATTGTGTATGTAGTGAATCTAAATTATTTATTTAAAACAGAGTACAAACTACAGTTACAGACAGTACGTTTTTTCAATGAATTTTGAAATAAATATCTTTTTGATACGTTAAGTGTTTTGTTTGATATACGAGTATGTACTTGTGGTTGTAATCATAGTGCAATTATCTCTAGTGACTATTAAAGCATTTCTGTCCTATTAGTGGTTAATTGCTTTAAAGGTGAAAAGGTAAAGAAATTTATTGAAAAGATATAATGAGCATTTATGAGAATAATAATTTGTAAAGACTAACTTTAATCAATAATCTATGTTCGTATATCTCTAGCGTTTTTATCGTGCTCGTAAAATGATTATTCTGAATTTAAATTAAGGAGAACTATAAACTGTTGTAGTACTATATGCAAACAGAGTACGTTTTTATTTCTGTTCACATAAAATAACTACTTTTTACAGGTTTGCGAGCGGAGTAGGAAATGTCTCTCTGGAATCGTCCTTGAACCTGAAAGTGTGTCTCCGGAAGATTCTGGCCGTGTGGTCAGATTTTTATAAAGCAACAAACCAAGCGGTCGGGAGCCCATCACACCGGACACATAAAGGAGGGTATGTCAAGATATTTGAATTAAGCTTTTGTTCATTCTAAAATATAACCCCCACATGATCCTCCTTTACCGCCCTCATATACAACATTTTACCAGCCCTTCTCAACTTTTCTCTCAGTCTCATCCTTCATGTGTTTCTATTTTTCTTAAACTTCCTGTTTCCTCCAGTGATTCTCTGACAGTGTCACCTTCTCCTTTCCGTAAGATTTACTCAATCCTCCTCCATTAGCATCCCAATTTTGATCTCTATAGGTTTTTCGTCTTCTTCTTATCTATTAGTTCCAATTGTGTCCCCCACTATATTTTAAATAATCTCATTAACACCTGGACGTTTATAACTAACCGGCTGTTAAATTTTCAAGTTTCCCACACTTCCTGTAGCACACTTTTCACTTTAGAATTGAAAATCCTCAACTTATTTCCCTACGAAATATTCGTTTATCTCTGCATGTTAAATACACCATGCGCTTTACCAATTCTGAATTTCATTGTCGTTTCAGTGCCTCCTCTTCTGCCACGTCATGACTTCATTGCACACTTCCATGTTGACCCTACTTCTTATTCACTTTCACCCTCATCTTCTCCTCTTTCCATTTCAAACGTCTGCTTTTTTTATCTTCTGTCTTGTAGCAGAAATTAGACATTTATCACCTGCAAATTTGACTTGTAACTGACCTACGATTATACATGTTATTCCTTCCTTCGACTTAGAAGTGTTCCTTATGATCTGAAACTAGCAAAAATGGCATCCATGAACAGCTCTGATTTTCCTCTAACTGCAGCTCAAAACCTCCCTCGTCCATCACTTGAATAGCTTCCCTCGACACAATTGAATTGAAAATGTATATATTAATACCGGGTCTTGTTTGCTCTAATATAAGTGCATACTTTCTTGTTTTTGCATACTCTCTGTCCTATTGGTTTTAGTACAAAACCCATTTGAACTGAAGTATAAATCGAAGCTTCGTCTTTTTTTAAACATAAATTCATAAAATATGACTAAACCGATTTTCATATCAATTTCATTATTTTTCTTGGATGGTCTGGCTCTCCAACATAAATCCAGATTTTGAATTTTTGGTTTATCACAATTTAAACAAATATTTATATATTTAAATAGAGTCAAAGTTGGCCTACTTTAAGGCATAAACTAATCCTAAGCGTAAAACCTATTTGATTGATACAGAGTTTTAATGACTGCGTTAAAGTTAATTTTATTGCCAATTATATCTGACTCTGATTCTAACCCTGAATAATTATTTTATCTTCCTTGTGGTAACTGATTTGAGTACGTAATCCTAATAATTAATTAAAATTTATTATCACAATCCTATTTTCGATAACGTAGACAATTTTGGTCACAGTTCATTTTTGAGCTTTAAAGGGCCAAAATACCTTCGAAATCATGAGCGAATTTTGAATTTTGACTGTACAGAAGCTATCCTCATATTTTGAGGCATGGAACAAGAAATGATTAATAAAAGATTTTTAGGCTCATGGGGTTTCAAAACATTAATTTTTACCAATTACATAATTTTTTTACTCTACGTATTTGTGACAAAACAATGTGTAGTTAAATTCAAATTAAATTATAATAGTAGAGGTAAAAATGAACAGAAAGTGATCGTCTAAATTGATTCAATTTAAAATAATAAAAATAATTTATTACATAATATAACCAACCATGAAATAACCAAATTGCCAACACTTAACCCCTAAAATTAGTAGCAACCCTCCAGTATAAACAATGGTTGCAAGATCCTACCCTTATAACAATCAATTTCACCTTCATTGGTTGCCAGATGTTGCATTAAGTCACCTGTCTGCAAGAGAGCAATACTCGAAATGCAGTTCAGGAAGGTTACGAAAAATATTAATGTTTTTTTTTGTGTGTAGAAAATTAAATGGGGAAAAGTTAATAGTGACTTCTTTTCGCATTCCGAACATTCATGGACCTTCGTTGGAGTTTACCTGTTAGGTACAGGCTGAACAAAAAGTTGTCGCGTGTTGGGACGTTCCATTAGATTATTTAATTTAAAAAAAGTTAATATTCTTTTAAATTATTTATAAAAGTTTTGTGAAACTCAATTTATATTGAGGGTTGATTCCTGATTTAGTGGTATAGTTGTAAAATCTAATTTCATAAAGAACTAATTATCCCTTATTGTGGTTATAATTTTTGATGAATACCTGAAATTTATTTTTAACAAATGTATTTTACTCTTTCGCATAATATAAAAAAGTTTTGTTATTTGAAAAACTGAATCAGTGTTAAAATGTTTCATAGAAGTGGACGTTTTTAGTTTTCATAATCATGTCTGTATGTCTTTAATCCGTACTGTACCTACATCTAGTGGACTAATATTAACCTAATTTGATATGTGGGGATTTTTTTTTTTTAATAAGTAAAAGTTTTGACATGCATGTCATGTTCCTTTTGTGTACCAGTACCTTTCCTAACCTCAACCAGTCAGTATACATTAAATATTTCCTAAACAACAAAAAACTACTGAAATTCTTTTTCTAACAAGAACCATTTATTATTATTATTATTTTTAAATTTATCTACAATGAAAAACAAAATTTAGTATACATGCTAAATTTGACTATTCAACTAAACATCCCCCTACCAGTATTATTGTTGTTATTATAGTTTTAGTTTATCTTTTTACAAGTTAAGTTTTAGAAACAATTTTTTTATCATCGTTAAATGTCTAAACGATTTATTATTTCCTCTTATAAGATGGGGACAAAAACTATTTCAAACGTCAGCTGTTTTTAAATTTGTTCAAATCATATTAAACCTAAGTTACTCATTAGGTTTTACTGAAATCCCAAAATTGACGATATTTAACTAATTTTGAGGTTATGTTTTCCTTTTTGTTTAGTTATAACTTTTTAATTTTTCAACGTACGCAACTCATTTAGGCATCAATGGAACCAGAATTTAAATCTACATAAATAATTCGAGATCTGTTTGTTGTAAAACTTATAAAGAAAATGTTATTATGTAAAGTGTGTTTTGAATATTTTCTAACCTGCTGGTTATTATAATTTAAAGACTGGTTAACTATCTTCTCTAGTTGTCTATAAAACAGAACCTAAGACACAAATTTCAGTAAAATTGTGACCTCTAAAGTGTTACTAACAAAAATTAAAGAATTTAGACAAAATACTTTAGTGGGTAAGATCGGTGGACATTTCATGGTCTTGGGTCTCGTAGGTGCGTCGTGTTTAATAAAAATTTTATACTCGAATTTTTATTTAATAACCTCATAACCTATTTCATAACCTCATTCCTACTATTTAATTTATTATTGGACCAAAATGAACATTATTAAAAAGATTTGAATTCATACTAGATTATTACAAATTTTTGTTCGAAACATTTCTAATTATACACTATAAACTGAACTCATCTCTTATTTCCATTATATCTCCTAAACTGTTTAGCTTTATAATTACTCATCACCAAAAATTGTGAGATCATAAACATAAATAGAAATTACATTTAAATAAAAAATCTCTAATGGACGAAACGTTAAAGATATTTAAATAATGAAGCACTCTCTTGTAGGATATAATTACAACTCAGTCACGTATAATTAACAATATTAAAAACTGCGTTTTCTAGTAAATACAATCATTACCAATAAATCATACATCCTGAAAATATTTCCATTCAATTCATTCAACAATATCGATTAAATAACATGCAATCATATGTTTATTTGATTAACTAACAGTGAAAACTTGTGATGTTGAGGCCTACCTTGTGATGGTCCGCGCGTGCTCGGGTCCTAAAGGCCTAACTAGTATAGAAACAGGTTCCTTGGTATGCCTTCAACTAGTGTGTAGGTAGGCCTACAAAGACAGCTGCCATCCTTTTCCTTCTTTTTTTGCTTTACCACTCATTAAAATCACTGAAAAAATAATTAAACAATATGAAGAAAATACAGTGAAAGAGGATGAAAAAAACAACCGAATTTAGAACTGATATTAATCCCCATTTAAGGTATTGTGAAAACCTACTTTTAAGCTTGTTTTAGAAACAAGTTTGACCATTTTTTTAGTTTGTGTGTGTGTGTGTGTGTGTGTTTTGTTTCTTTTCCAACTTCTCTCTAGAGGCATCGTTTTGTGGGTCATTGTTGACAACCTAGCCAGGTGACTTTATCACGGCCTTCGAGTTCCAAATAATTTTAGGAGAAATCTATCTTTTGTAAAAACATTCTTTGGCTTCCACTCAATATTGACTTTCGATATTAAACTAATTGTTTTTAATAAATTGTATTTGAAACTTTTATTACTACAGAAATATATATTAAAATATTTATGTGTCTAGTTTCAAGTGTTGTTTAGGTATTGCGTGATTTTTATAAATTTGTTTCTATAAGTTTTTAATACATAATACAGTAAGATTTATTTCTGTCAATTACATATACTAACCTTTCCGTCACACCTCACCCTTTTTAACACTTTCTTATTTTTTTTTTCACTGTTTCTCTTATAAAGAGTGTTTCAGATCAAACATAACAACATATTGTGGGTAAACTGTTTCACGTATAAACTTTGTGTAAGTTTTACCGAAAAATATTTATATGAAAAATTTATATATTTTTCTAATTTGGAAGCCCTAAAGGACATGTATTGGGGAGGTGGAAGGGGTCTAAAAATGTTCTAGTATAAATATAAGTATAGTTATACCTCATTTTTTAAATTGAACGTTTTTACAAAACAATTTTTTTTCTTATCTTGACTAAGCGTATAGGGATGTGGGATTTTTAGTTTATCTTTATTTTAAGTATAATTTTGATTATAAACAATGAAATATGAGGCATGAGCATTACCTGTCCTTTAAAGGATAAATTGACAGTTTTAGCCCTAAAAATTTTCCCAATCTATCAACAGTATTTTTTTTAAATTATACACAATATTTCAATATTGTCAATAACAAAATAGTTGTAGCTTGCATCAAATATAATAAATTTTAAAAAGCTGTCTTAAAATAGAGATTCGAGTAATAAACTATAAGTTTTAAAAAAACCTTTCATTTGTTGTAGAACTCGGCATGCCAATTAATTTAATTTTCTGTTAACGAAATCTAATTTCATTTTTAATTATTTTGTTTACATTAAACATAATCACGATGTAGATGAACTTAAAATTCAACATTTTACATAGTTTAGCCAGCCATTTTGAAATGGGGAGAGATAATAAAAACTTTTACTTGGTTTTAAGAAACCTGAAATAAAAGGTATAGTTTGACCTATAGTTAAATTTGAATAGTTCTTTAAAAATACCTCCATTCCCAATGTACACTTTGGGACCGTGAATTTTGGAAATCTTAATACGTGTTTACAAATGTCATGTATACTAAAATGGTAAAACTTTATACGAAATATTTAGCTTAAAACGTTTACCTGTAATACATTTCATACAATTTGTCTCAAACATAAGATATATTCTCTCTAGGTTGCAATGGACAAGAAGACTTAAATTGTTGTAATTTTTTATCAAATTAATTACCTTTCTCATCAATTTCTTTCAACCGTCAACCCTTTCTGAGTAGTAGCATAGAAGAAGGAATTAGAATAAGAAAGTCACAGCCCATGTTAAACAGCGTGATACAAAATATCCTTAGTTTGGTTACTGGACAACAGAAAGCGCTAGTAGCATCGGGACAAAAAGGCTTGGCTACTGTAACACAAGACCTGTTGGCTACTAGCGCTTTCTGTTTTCCAGTAGCCAAACTAAGGATATTTTGTATCATGCTAGAGCCTATACCTGTGACTTTCTTATTCCATTTCCTTCTTCTATGGTAGTAGTGATGGAGAGAATAAAATGGTCTTAACTAAACATCAAATAAAATAACATAAGAAATAAGTTTATGTTTTACTGTATCTTTCTTTTTATACTCACTGGGTATAAATTGACTAGAGGACTTACTAGTCCTAACTTTGTCCCATACCAATCAATTTATCTTCGTTTTTAATTAATCAATAAATAATTTTCCACTCTGTGTCTGGAGAAATTATATGACCTGAAAGTCCTAATTTTATACCAAATTAATTAATTAAATCATAATTATTCCACTCCAACTTGTATGGTTTTTAGTAGGCTTAACTTTCTATCAAATAAAATAATTAATATTTCTCACTGTTCTTCTCATTTTCTTCTTTCAAAGTTGACGTTGATTATACATTAATGTTTTTATTATTATAAAAAGTTGTAATATTGGAAAATAAAATTTTTTTTCTCTTGAAAACTATAAAAAAAAAGAAGTAACCTCTAGCAAACAACAACAGAACAAAACTAATGTTGAGTGTAAAGTCTATTGAGTTTTCTGATTATTGCTCCGAATACTATTGGAATTATTTAAAATTTTGTAACCTTAATCTCTAACAGTGTTACTGATTTAAATCACACACAATTTCCATTTTTTACTTAATCAGGTTGTACAATCTTGAGACGTTAAAATAGTGTTATCTAAATTATAGTGAAACTTCATACATAATTATTATTTGATTTCTATAAGATTTCCATAAGTTTTACTAGAAAATATTTAGAATTTTTAATTTCAGGTATAATAAATATTTTTTAAACAAGTGTTGATTTCAGCTGTTATTTCCATAAATTACATTTTATATGCATGTATAAAAATTTAAGTAATGACACAAGTAAAAACTTTAACTATGATCCTTTTTGTACCCCCATTATATTATAGAGGGAGGAAATGGATAAGTAAAAACTGGTTAAATACCCTGCAGTCATTTCATAAGAAAAACAAGAATATAACACCTATTTGTACACATAAACTTTGTACAAATCAATACTGAAATTGTATTTTTAACAATTGTAATCCAGTACTAACTTTTATAACACCAAACCCATAAAATATAAATACACAAAGGAAATAAAAAAAGTAGGTGTTTTAAATTCACATGATAATTATAATACTAATTGATAATTGCACTAACCACAATTACAGGAATAATATTAGTTAAAACCCAAAAATTGTAATACTTTTTATTTAGTTTTATTCCTTTAAATAACCTGGCGTACGTTTCTTTAAACAATGTTGTCATCTTCAGGGTTAAACGTGAACAAACAAGTAAAACTAAAATAAAATAAACTGTTATCCAGATATAATGATGAGTCGAAAAATCGATCCCCCGTTTTTTGCTGGTATATCAGTTTTAAGGTCACTTGAGTTTAAAAAAGTGGGTTTTCGAATGATGTCTATCTGTCTATCTGTGGGACATCTATCGTCTGTCATATGCCCAATACTATACAGCCCAAATTCATGGACCTATTTTGTATGTAAGCATATTTTGATCGCATCTCAAGGGTAGCCTCTTACGACACAAACAACAGGTATAGGACCTAAAAATGTGGATACTGGAGTTATTGGTAAAAATAAATAAATAAATAAAAATAAAATAAATAAAAAATAAGACCAAGTGGCGATACAGATTTTGTTAAAATTTAACCAAAATATGACTAAAATCAGTGTACAAAATTGTAAGAAAAACAATATAGTTGTTCAGGAATAATTGACAAAAAACCAAAAATAAACGTTGACAACTGTAGTTAAAACTCGATTTTGTTCAAACACGATTTACTCTGGGTGAAGTAGGTTTATGGTCTTATTGCCTATAAATGTTTTATTTAAATACAGGGTCTATGGTTCATTTTAACTTTTTGATTGACAACTGATGAACTTCCGTTCTTGTTGATGATTAATTATGGTTAATTTTTATTAGTTTTTGAGGATAAATAAGTATGAAAGTTTGTGTAATGTTTTTGCAACATTTATATACTAAAATGTAATTTTTCAATATAACATATTTTAAAAAAATTCACTCTTGACATTGTTAAGATATGTTGTATTTACTAAGTGTAATAATCACATTTTACAACTGTGAGATTTTATCGTTACGTTAAAGAATATAAATACTCTTTAAAAAAAAACATGATTAGATCAGTCAATAGACAACAACAAACTGATATATAATTAATTTTACTTTGTTTACAATATAGAAATATACTAAAACGACGATAACCTCGATGACATTCGCGCGTAAAACAAATCCGCAACTTATTAATGACTAGGCCTCAAACAACTATTAAAACTCGCCAAAAATCCAGTACAGCCGGAATGCGGTTCGTCTAGGGGTATTACTCAAGTCCATTCAGAATGATTATTCACTCCCATTGAGTGTTCCGTATCCTCATTCAACTGCATAACGTACGTCCAATCCTCATCATGATTGATGATCGAGACCGTCTCTTAACCTCACTACATTTTAGAGATGGCTTCATTTTAGAGTGTACAAGATTCCAAAGGTTCTCTTTTCATTGTTTAACCTCTGGATGGTCTTTGTTCCGTAATTCAACAGCTGCAAATGATTTAAACAGTCTTCGGATCGGTTAATTTGTTTAGCATTTTGAATTATATATTCTGGACAACTGAGAATTCAAAGTATTTGCTTCAAACAATGAAGATAAGAAGTGTTGTTGTGTATGTATTCATCTTCGTTCAAGAGGAACTTAATGATAAATAATTAATTGACAAAAGCCAGTTGTTTAAGAACTTCTTTCTTATTCTATCATTAAAGTCTATATTCCTCTGTATGACGTAACTATAAATAAGCGATCACCTATTTTAAACTCAAATACATATTGAAGAATTTAAGTTCTGCCTCATCATACTTAGTTTATGTAAAACAAATTCATTGTTTCAATGATGGAAAACACTAACATTCTACAAAAAAGATTATTCCAATATTTTTTAGTAACATTAATTTGTTATACTTGATTTTAAACGGAATACTATAATTTTATAAACAAGAAGAATTATTTAATCCAACAGTGTTTTCTTGTGTTTATTTTAGTTATGTATGTTTAACAATGAGTTGTAGCTGAAAAGTAAACTTGGCAAATGAAGGTGAGCCAGAAGCAGGAGAGTTCATCAAAGAGTTGGCAAGGAAGGGTTGTTGACAGCCGGGCAAAGCAACCTTGTTAGCACCCTCCCTGAAATCCTTTATTGCGGTTAATTTTCTTCGCAAACAAATTGTCCTGAGTCCCAGTTCTTCTGGGCAGTGTTATGAACGTTTGAATTAAGTCCTAGATATTTGATGAATCAGGGTTCTGTGTATATAAAGTTGTTACAAAAACAGATTTGTTGTAAATATATGTGTTTTTATTTGTAACTTTGTTTCTATAAACGCGGATTTTATTATTGTCATTAAATCGTAAAAAGCTATATTTTAGAAAAACATATTTAAAGTGTTTTAGGTCATTAGTTATCGTTTTGTGTTCCAGTATTCACTAAAATTCACGTTTCTCAAATTCTAATAAAGATAGGTTTTTCTCTCTACATATTTTAACAAAAGAATTATTGATATTAACCTATTATTATTATTATTTTTTCACAAATACCTTTTTGGGGTATTTCAATATACTTTTAGTTGTATTGTTAATAACAATATTTACTTTATACCATGTTAAAACATACATAACATATCCATTTTCGTTTTTTAAAAAAATCAAGGTTCTGTCTTTTTTTATCCTGAGAAAACAAAAATTACTATTTCTAAAAAGATTGAAAATGGAATAACAATTTTTTAATTTATAATCATACATTTAGTAGTGTCCTGCAGAGTATGATATGTTTTCAGGATCTTATTCACCATCAATTTGGTGATTTTAATATTGAACAAACAGGAGGGTGTATACTGTATATTGAGTATTGATTTTTAATACGAAAACTTGATATTAACTGTTGTAGGCATGGGAAATACTAATATTCGATTGCGTCATATATATATATATATATATATATATATATATATATATATATATACGAAAAATATTTCTGTGTTAATATGAACAATATCAAATATTGTTTCTTGAAGAGAATTGTTGCGTATCACAATTTAACGCAACAAAAGTGATATTAAAAACAGAACAGGTTGTACACGAATGCGAAAAAAATCGAAAGAGCATTTTGTGAAAATAACCGTTTTGAAACTTTTCGAGATTAACCATTGTTATCGAAATATACATCAGGGCATTTAGTGGAAAGAATAAATAGAGAACAATTAATCAAATAATTGTGTTTTATTTTAAAGTGTCCAGTGATTGTGGTTAGGGGTAAATTTGAATCATTATTGTGAATTTCACCACAGTGCTTAACAAAATTGTATGTTTTAGGATGATAACTGTCCAGTCATATGCAGCCAAAACAGAAGGAGCGACCATAAATGAACAAATTTGCTATAAAGAATATTTTGGATTTGTTTTAAGAGTTTTTTAAAAGTCACTTTAAATTTAGGAGTGCCATAAGACGGAAAGGATTAGTTTTTTTTTCGAAAACGGCTCAAACCATTTCTATCAAAAAATCGTGTTTAATTTACGATTAAAATAGCCAAGTATAGAATACTTTAATAGTAACATGATTACATATTAGTATAATGTCCTGTGAAATTAATCAAATAATTATTTATTTAAAACTCTCTAGACAATTTTGTTATTTTTCGTTTATTAAAAGTATAAAACCCATTGGGACTCAGTTAGAGAGAGTACGGGCGTAACAATTACGAGGGATCCCCTAGCTATATCTACTACTTTTTACCATGTAGTCTTGTTCGGATCCCTTTCTTTCATATTTCACCTTGCTCTTTTGACCAACTCTTGTTCTTTTCTGACCCTGATGTTATTAGAGTATTCAAAGTTCTCTATTTTATGTTCTTTAATTACTTTTGTTATGAGGCGATGATGTCAGGGAGGTTTTTCGTCAACGAAAACACTAAATTAAAAGCATACATTTTATTAAAATAAAACTACTAAACACTTCGTCAACAAGAAGTTGTTTCGATGATTACGTTGACATCTTTAGTTTTTACGTACAAAAACTGATGACGTTTTAGCCAATAAAACTTCATGGTATTTCCTGTGTGTTGTTTGTGCATTTTGTGAAGTTTTTGTTGTTTTTTAAAGGTAAAAACACTGTAGGTTATCATCGCCTTTTAAAAATAAAATATAAAATATAAGAATACTATCTTTCAAATACTCTGACAGCTTCAGGGTCGGAAAAGAACAAGATTTTATCGAGAGACACCTGATAGGAAAGATAAAAAAAGGATCAAAAATGGAGAATATCAGTAATGAATTATTTGAATTTTCCAAACTCTTACCTCAATAAGTGTAAGAGTAAATCAATTTCCTCTTTTAGTTTACATCAGTAAACAAACAAGTTTATTGGTTTATCATGATATGTACCCAGCTCAGTCAAACACTGTAATACAAGCAGATCCTCTAAATATAATTCCTCAAAGTTGGTTTCTTGTAGGTAATCTGAAATGGTATTGGTATATCAAAGGGCCTTCTCTCTTATAAAAACAGATGTCGAGGTTACCAGACTTACCCTATACCTCTCGTATACTGGGTAATAGAAGTCTAATGTTTAAATTTAATATATATATATATATATAGTACGAGTTATTATATTTATGAGTCATACTTTTTATATCGATATTTAATATTTTTAATTTAAAACCAATATTAAGTTAATTTGTTCTTTTGTAATTTAATTTAAAATACAACTTTAATATAATATTAAAATTTAAATAAATTTTGGGAAATAAGATAAAAATTTTGACCTAAAAATTCATGAAAGGGCTATAGAATTACCAATTATGCTATTATAATTCTAATTTTCCTAGGAAATTATAATTTTTATTTGTTAAGAAAGAAATAATCCAAGAAAACAAACAAATTTCAAATTCTTTACTTATTTTAGTCGTTTATCTAAAAAATGCTTTATTGTCATTGTTTTGTTTTCTTGGCCATTTCCCTAAAAATTATATAGGTACGGATTAATTTTACTAACTAGAATAAATTCGTTTTTGATCTCTATATCTATTTGGTGTTGTTTCTAAACAATGGGTGGATGGATACTTAGTAATTTTTTTTGGAATCCCCAAACTTCACTTAAATATATATAAAAAAAAACTACGGTTAAATTTGTTATTTTATAATACTGAATCAATTTGAAAAATAAGAATAATTTTTAGCAAAAAGCTTCCTAAATGGACTATAATATGACTGATTATTTTCTTATTTTGTTAGACAAATAAGTAACAAACAAATTTACATCAATTATTTTTATATGTAGCTACGAACATTAACTTCAAAAGGAGCCAAAGTAACATTTTTCATTTCTCTGTCAGTTGTCGAAAAAATGCTTTGCATTAATTTTTTTCTTAACATTATAGGCTACCTAAAAAGTTTTAGATACAAATTCATTTTAAATAATTTAACAGAAATCAGTTTAGGTCACTTCATACAAAAAAAAAGAAACTTTTCCATTTTAAAATGTTGTTACTTCAAAACCATGGTATGACGGATAATTAGGAAATATTATTAGTTACCTTGAACTACACTTTAATAAATAACTTAAAAAACACATTTCTATAAATCCCAATTTTGTCTAATCTGACAGCCCTATAAGATGCAATTTAAGATATTAATAACTTTGGCACTTCTTTGTCAAGTAATAAATTAAAGAGAAAGGAAAAGAAAAATATGAAATTATAGAACTTCAATGAATAGTATAACATCAAGTGTAACACATTTTCTGAAAAAAAAAAGTTTCTAAGAAATGCTTAATCTATCATTGTTTTATTAATAAAAACTGACTTACCTAATCAGCTGTTATGTGTGTTATGTTGGAAGCTATAGTAACTAAATTATGTATATAAACTCCCACACAAGATTTTTTCAAATTTGTAAAGCACTAAAATAATTTAGTTGAAAAAAAACTAGAGTGATTCTGTAAATATATAACTATATTTTGTTTAAACAGACCGCAACCTGAAGATGTATTAAGGAAAAAAACTTTATTTTTAAATATACAAATTATTAAATTTATTAAAAGAACGTCTGTATAACGCGAGCCTGTAATATTAAATTTACCTCCAGCTTTCAAAAACCTTAGAAATTCCGTTATTTGTATTACTCACCGTTGAACAGCTAACGGATAAACCCAGTCCACAACTAACGGTTAAATACTCGGACTGACTGTTCGTAGATCCGTTTACGTTAAGAATTCATGCAAATAAAAATCGTTAAACTTTTTTACATATTTACTTAGATATAAGGTCCCCTACGTTTTTTTTTTCAACGTACTAAGAAACCCTTTTTCCTAACCGATAACTCAAAATTCGATTTATAATATGCAAAACTAACGGTGGAATACAACCAACTCGATGCAGATTATTCAAATCAATCGATTAGAATGAAGATGCTTCATGACTTCACCCCACAGGTTCAACCCTTCTACCCCTCAACAATAGGTCCTCAGGGTGAAGACACCCGTGAAAAACAACCCCCTAGTAAAACCTGACCTGACCTACAATATATACATAAAATTTAAATGCAAACTATAAAATTTTCATACCGTGCATATTAGCCCTTGCCGTGAGAATCAGGCTAGATAAACTACCTGCTCATCGTTCATTGTAATAAACCCTTCCGACTATTTAAACAGGGGAGCAAAGGGTATATCTAACCAAAGATATTATTCAAAACATGCCTCGTATTCAAAATAGATGTCCTGATGTATTTTTTTAACAATGCTTCCACCCAGAGGATGATGTGTTCCGGGGTAGGGTTAAATCTTTTTGCATACTATCCCATGGGTTCCTATGCAAAGCTATGCTAAGGTAGGGACAGCTTTTGTTAATCAGATTTTTTATAGTCCCATCAACAGTTATCTATGGTACACCTTGTGAAAAAAAAACGGTTGGATATTGAGAGGGACATGAGAAAATCGATTATTAAAGAGTAACAGGTCGGACGTGATACATGTGTGGGAAAGTGGATGCTACATTTAAATAAAGTATTGTAATGATATAACGAATTTCTAAAGGGTATAGCCGTTTGCAGCGGAAAATATTATCCAAAGTATATAGTCTATAGAGAAAAAACTAAAAGTTTAATATTTTTCAAAAAAAGTTTAGTTCACTTTAAATAAAATATAGTTATTTTTGTAAAAAAATTTTGAAGGCAAATCTAATTTATATTAATTTTTGAGCTGTTACATATTTGCTTATTAAAATTAACAGATTTAATTCAAAACATTTATTGAATAACCCAACAAGACACAGATTTATTCATCAATAAAAATATGAATGTAAAAAATTAAGCAATACATTTAATAGGTAAACAATGCGCACTTTGGTGAATTTTACAATTGTAAACACTAAGTACCCTACCACAAGTTAGGTACTTAAATAAACTTTCGGTCTATTTTTTAAAGTTTTTTTGTGTTATGTTATTGTAGCTAACTTGTGGTAGGGTACTTAGTGTTGACAATAATTGATCAATTTAATAGTTTAAATATTGAGTTTACTGTGTTATAAGGTTCACATTTTTTTCCCTTTTAATTATTTCAATAACGTCTTGAACTTGATGGAACAACCAAGCCCTTCGAAAATGCTCCACAAACATACAGTAAGATCCTTGTTAAATGTTATTCATTATTAAAAGATTGTAAACCAGTAAATAATTTTTTTTTAAATTATATCTATTTCAAACCATTCAAAGTTTTTCGATATTCTTTTAATTAAATAAGATATGAAATTGATAAATTTCTTAACATAAATAACATGAAAATTCTCATTGTATATATTATAAAATATAATTTCATAATTACTTTTAAATTTTGGTAAAATTTTAAAGTAACGATCTAAACTAGTATCGAACCAAAAACTTGTGATCCAAGATAAAAATTTGAAGAAGCATAGTCATTGTTGACACACTATCATTCATAGCTCGATTTAAAGAGCACAATTAAAATAATACTTTCCCCATAAATGTCCAAAAAAATATTTTATTTAAAAACGAGGTTGTGATAATGTAACCTCTTTTTATTTAAATACACCATTAATTAATTTTATTTTTGTATTTTTTTCGTTATTGATTATTTGGTGTAATATTTTTCCTTTGTTTATTTTTACTATCATTATTATTTTTTTCATCGTGTAAATCAGGTAAGAATATTATTTATTTAATAGTTGTTGAATTGCATTTCATTATTATTATTATTGTTTTGAAATTGTAATTATCTTATGTTGGAAATGTTATTATAGTGTTTATTTTATTTTATTTGTCTTTTTGTTGTTGTTCTTGCTGTCATTACGTGTTCCAAGTATCACATTTTATTTAGTACTGACAGTTCGTTATTGTTTTACAATTTACAGTGTTCTTATTATTTCTCTTAAAGCCTACATATAATTCCCACAGGATCATACCTGTTATGAATACGCTATGGCAAACCAGAAGGACCATAGATGAATCTACAAATTTTTTTCATTTAGTCTTGTGTTAAATCTCTTTTTCAACTTTCTTATACGGCCTCTCTTGACCATCTCTTGTTCATTTCCGACCCTGACACTATTAGAATATTCGAAGGCTAGGGTCTGTGTTTGCTGTTCTATTCTTCAAATTTTGTGTAAGGAGATTTTTACTAAGAGATTTTTCGTCTTTAAATAAAAATAAAAGAAAATTTATAAGCCTACAATTTAATAATAATTATTGTTTTTACATAAAAAATAAAAAAACTTTTACTAATTTTTAATGTCATTAGTCTATTTCCCATTTTAATTAATAAAATAAAATAAAGTATTCCAATCTAAACGTGTTCAGAACCACGATTAAATCACTTTTTTTTCTTCTTTTTTTTAATTTAAACAATTTTACTTTCAAAATTATTATTTCTCAGAGCTGTAAAAAATTTAACGTTTTATCACCGCTAGCCAACATCTCATTCCAACAGTGTTATGCTCTTTAAATTATTCATTTGCGCATGACATTTGAGCGCCAGAGTGACCTTGACCTAGAGACTACAACTTGTCCTACTAAATATTGTTTAATCTAATAATATGCACTGCTAATAGTTAGTCTAACATTCTATTATATTATGGAAATGTTTAAGCATTACTTATATGGCGTTAATGTTCCAATGAATATTTATTTATCCGATGTTTGTTTTCGTAATAAGCTAAACAGGGAATTACAGATGTGTATATATTTCAATAACAATATCCCTAATTTACATTTTATTACCGACTAATTTTAATAAATATACAATTATAATGACATAGTAGCAGGCAAGGACGATGACCTTGTGTTTTGTTTAGAAACAGGTAGATTTCTTTAGGTCTTTGATGACTGTGCGCTATGTTGGGTTTAAGTATCACGTGATGTAAATTAGCATGGGGGGGGGAGGATCTCGAGGGTCATTATGAAAATTTTATTTTCACCTATTGTTGTCCGTATGAAATAATTTGGTTTCATTATGCCGTTTAGAAACTTGATTGGTATTCTTGTTTTGGTGTCATGACAATAAGGAAGAAAATAAATGATGGAAAAACATTGCACAAACTTTTTCACTTAACGATCTTTAAAAAACAAAGTGTGGTAAAAAGCGTCAGTTTTCAGTTAAAAAGTGGTAATAAACAATTAACACTGTTTTAATATTTAAATAGGGTGTTAACTTGCTTCGCTCAACTCAATAAGCGCATATATGGAGAAATGGTTTCAATACGTTTTGTTAGCGTCCTGAAAGTCTAAATTTCATCAAAATCTTTAGTACCGATTTTGAGAAAACCGTAATTTTGTGTTTTTTCTTATAGCAGCTACCTTTACCATTCACGATAACGGAAAGTACAATTATTGGTAAATAGGATTTTGAAATATGAAGGCCGGTCAGTAATTTTGGGAAGTAATTCTGAACTTTCAAATGAAGAATAAAATTCGAATAAATATGTAAAAAATGTTACTACATGTCTGCTTTTTTTAAAACAAGGTGTTACTACAAAACTGATTAAGATTTTTTTAAATATTTTTTGACAGTATTTTTAAACTATTAGTGCGTAACAGATAAATAATTTTACATTTAACAGTTTCAAAATGGCGTTCATTAAAAAGTATGCTAAATTTTTCGAAAACCATTGATGTTACAAACTGTTTAATAAATGCAAAGCGTTAATTTTAATGCATAACAATATGACACATTTATTTTGATTGTGTACTAAAGAATATCCAATAAATTGGCAAATAGCTTTAAAAATTTAATTTTTATATATTTTCTTTAAACGAGCTTTTATTGATCATTAGTACTTAGCAGTACTGTTTTAAAAGTTATCTGCTAAGTATTAGAAACCCCCAAAAATCTGTCGTATGTTCTAATAGATTATTAATTATTAGTTTCGTATCCTTACACGTTCGAAAAAATAAAGACATTATTAGTATTCAACATTAAACGTGTTAAATAATTAGGAAAATTAAAAAAATAGATAGTTGGTATCAAAGATGTTTAAGGAACTCCATTTTGAAACTTGATAAATTGTAAGACTTTGCTATACCCTGGAAATTAAATCTGTAAAAATTAATATGGGTGTCTTAATTTGTTCAGATGTTATATCTTGGTTTGGGGAAAGGGGGGAGGGGTAGAAAATGGAAATTATTTTATTTACTTTGATGTTCAGAACCAAAAAAATGACTGATTGTTATACACCTTGTATATGTGTGAACCAAAAATGAAGCCAAAATTTTCAATGAGTGAATATTTCCTGGCCTATGGTGGTATAGGAAAGAGCAAAGTCTAAAAATTTTATATTTAAAATGTCGTCTTTATTTCTATGAGTGAGTTACCAAATGAAATTTCTTCAATTCGATAACAAATTATCGTTATTTCTTGCACTAATTAAATTGTTGTTTTCCAGTTTACAACAAGAATACAAACTACAGCTTTAAGAAATACGTATAAGTTTCTAGGAATGTTGAATTAAATATCTTTTTTAATTTATTAAGTACTTTGTTTGATGTATGTACTTGTGTCTAGGATATGTAATCATAGTGTAATTATCTCGATAGAGTGACTATTAAGCATTTGTCTTCTATTAGTGGTTAAGTGATTTAAAGGTGAATAGGTAAAGCAATTGTTTTCTATGAAATGGCTAAAAGATATAATCAGCAATTAATAAAATAAAACGCTTGAAAAAAATAACTTTAATGATTTTATACTTTCCGGGTTTATTTTATTGTCTATATAGGGTGAGTCAAAATTGGGAGGCAAT
Source organism: Aphrophora alni (assembly GCA_963513935.1). Taxonomy (NCBI): domain Eukaryota; kingdom Metazoa; phylum Arthropoda; class Insecta; order Hemiptera; family Aphrophoridae; genus Aphrophora; species Aphrophora alni. The sequence continues at coordinate 71,465,343 of OY740775.1, forward strand.
ATTCCGGAAGCTGATTCCAGAGATAAAAATAAGAAAAGAAATTTACATCTGGAAAGGTGAGTTTTTCATCTGTTTGCAATTTTCTTAAAATATATTATATTTTTGGAAGTAGATAAGATATTAACTGAATATTTGATACAGGCATTATTTATATAATCTTTTACTAGAATACCGGAAAACAAAGACTTTATTTTGTATATTTTAAAATGGCGGATATTTAAAACATTTAATATGGCCAACACAAGTTCAATACTTTTTAATTCGGACGACTTGAAGACAGATATATTTGAAAAATATTCCACATATATGTTTTTAACTCAATAAATAACTCGTAGGGCCTACCATATATTTGAGAAAGTAAAAATAACTGAGAAATATTATCACTCTAGTGTTTAAAGCTTTGTATAGTGGACTAATTAAAACAGTGCATCACGACTTACAATCTGCAAACTCATTGAATACATAACGCATGTATTTCAACTGCCTATTGTAAAGACAGTTTTAAAAACATTTTGCTTCCATACTTAAAAACTGCTAAACATTGAATTAGTTTAGCAATTTGAACATTTTATGAAAAAAAAAACTGAAGGTTTTTATAGAAATAATCAACAATAGATATTTATAAAATATCTTAATCTAAATAAAAGTACATGTATCTAATGAGTTTTGAAAATCAATAATCCATTTAATAACATTAGAAAATCGATTATTGTTATATAAAATTTAATTTATTGTTGTTGAATCTGTAAAAATAAATGTATGTACAAGATAAGTACAGTCATTACAAAAACTACATTCACTGATTAAATTTTATTATGGAATCCAAAAACATTTGCTTGAAATTCTCCAAAAATAAACACAATAACGTGAAAGTTGGTACTTATCTTTTGCTTCCTACAAAAAAACGTAACAAAATAAAACAAACAAAAATTGTATAGCTCTTCCTAAAATTAAATACATCATTTTAAAATGACTTATTAATTCTGACCAGTCTAATTTTAGCCCTGGGTTAACTTTTTAGGTTAAGTTATGTCGCGTTAGGTTAGGTCAGGTAAGGTAAGTTTAGGTTAAGTTAAGTTAGGTAAGGTTAGGTAAGGTAAGGTTAGGTTAGGTTAGGTTAGGTTAGGTTAGGTAAAATTAGATAAGGTTAGGTTAGGTTATGTAAGTTTAACTTAGGTTTAGGTAAGGTTAGGTTATACGTAGTACATAAAAAACTGTATGATGTGTTAAAAAGTCGAATTTTGTGCGGATATATGGGTAAAAAAGTTCCATGAATTCAAAAAAAATAGTTTTTGTATTGACATCTACCTGTTATGTTTTTCATATTCTACAGCTCCATTATTTGGACCGATTTCTATTAAACTTTAGAGGTCGGCAACTACATGCTACTAAAAAAGTACTGTTGCAACTAGCATTGCTAACAACACAGAAATCTCTTGTAACCACACATAGTAATTACACGAAGTCCTCATTATGATTTAATGTTCAGCACTGAGAATTAATTAATACTCCTTTATCATCCATAATCATTATATAACATAATTATAAGTTGTCGTTATTGCATCTTAAAATCTTACATGAGATTGAAGTTTAATTATTAATTTTATAAGAATTGAATTATCCGTCGGGGTTTTCCTTTTAAAAAAATTCAAAGTAAAATAAATGTCATTTTAATTAGTTACAAGAAAGTTAAACCACAGGTTGGTTAGTCCTCTCTGAATGAATTATAGGTTTATACAATAGTGGATCCAAGATAGGTTGCAAGGCTGTTCGAGTGTTTTGAATAGAAATATGAAACCCATTGGGTAAGTACGCATCAGTCATTTCAGCTTACGCAATTTTACAGTGCACACCTCAAGGATGGTGATCCTCTCAGGTTGGAGGAACGTTAGAATTTTTTCAGACAATCACGCGGCAATACAGGTTCTGGGTTCGTCTAAGGTGATATCTGGGGTAATAGATGAACGTAGAGAGACGCTAATGTGATTGTTTCAATACAAAGATATGGATCTGATATGAACGTCAAAACATTGCGAAATTACAAAGATGCTGAGCCAGCTGTGATGACTTCCAGACAAGTAGGTAGATGATCAGAGAATCGGTAAGGAAGAAGCACGTAAGTACGTTGAGTGAGACAATAACTGTACCCAGTCGAAAATTTGATGGTCTAGAGAGCAGTTGGCTAAGAAGGTTAGGGAGGAAGGAGGTAACATTGTCTGTTGAATTGTCTTTCGATGACTGGACTGAATCAGTCTCACTTTGATAGTTGGGACTGGATGGAACTTTTGATAATTTTGTGGCCTCCAGTAAAGGAGGCAGAGCAAAACATGATGTACTGTTTGGAGAGAAGTTGAATGTGGGGGGGCAACCTCCTGCTCTGTCGAGGTTTGTCATGACAGGTGTGATTACAAAATGGTTGTATTTAATTAAGATATTATTTTCTCGATGAGTAGTGGGTACAAACAATATGGACTTATAGTCTGCCCAATACAATATAGAAAAGATGAGTGGATTACACAATTATCATGATAGTTGGAGAAGTAAATGTTGTTGTTGCTTAAAGGCGTAAACCTCTCGATTATCACCGCCTTATAAAGAAGGGAAGAGAAGAACATAAAGCACCCCCCTCAAATACTGTAATACCGTCAGGGTTGGAAGAGAAAAATAGAACAGGAGTTAGTCAAGAGAGGCCTGATAGAAAAGATGAAAGAGAAGTATCTAACTCAGGATTACATGAAAAAGCTAGAATCCATCGGGATTGTCACCTCAGTGCTCCCTGCAATTAGTTCCTGAGTATCAAAATACAAAACGTGGAAGACAAGACATGCTTTGATAATCGATGAGGCTAAGATATTAGGATAAGCGATGGAATTCAAATTTCAAGACCATAACGGTTCATTTAATCCAATTAAAAAAGGACAATTGTAAAAATCATCAAGAGATTGTCCAACACTTTTATGAATAAAGTTGATTTTAATTTTTTGAAAAAGTTTTTATATGCTTCTGAATTAAAAAAATAAATAAATCGATAATAAGTGTCAATATGGAATACAAAATATTTTTATTTTCAACATTTTAATAAAGGAGATATCTGTCTCCTGGAATCATTCTTTTGAAATTTAGATTTTAAAATTAATGATTTAAAACTAAATAAAATTGCCTTCTCAGGGACTCATTTCTAGTGTTGCAACTCGAGGTACCTGGCTGTATCTGTCTTGACCAACTCTTGACCTCTTCCGACAATGACGCTGTTAGAATATTCGAGGAGTCTATATTTTATAGATTTTTATTTTTCTTATTTTTAAAGACAGTGATCACCGCAACGTTTTTCGCCTTTAAATCCAAAAAAAAATCCTTCTAGAAGACTTGAAAGCGAAGTAAATGTCCTTCCAATTGATTGCTATCCAGGAAGTAAGGCGAATGATTAGCTGTCATCTCGAAGCATCCGCTGAAACTAAAGATATCTGAAAACTGAAAAAATTGATGGAAATTCATCGATACCGAAGTTATATAGAATAACAGATGAAACGATGAAACGAAAATTAATAAATTTAAAACGCTAAAGGTTCATTTAGCCCAATACGGAAAAAGTAGTTAATGATTGTATAAAAATAAAATTAAAATAAATTGTCAAGAAACTGCTTAACGTTATCCAACTGAGTATTTATCCATAATTTTGAAAAATGTTTCTAAAATCTGTGTTTTTCTTTTAGAAAATAAGACAATACCAGCTAACGTTATTTGAAATGAAATAGTTAACTTTTCATCTCTCTATTATAATATAAGACCTAATGGTCTCTGGAATCTACTTCTTTTGAAATTTGTTTCAGGGTTAAAAGTGACTAGACCAATAACTTTGCTACTCGTAATTTTTGTGTATTCACTGTACATAGAAGCTGCTACACGTAAAAAATAATTCAAATTTTTTTTTATCTTTTCAGTGTCCGTAATTTCAATATTACAAAAATTGAAGTGTAAGCTACAGGACATAAACTTTCTTCGCTTGTGTAATGGACACTTACTTACCGTAAATCCTATTTTATAAAAGCTGTCAAGCTTAATTTTAGTTGTTTTTTTTTTACAGTTTGGGTTATTTCTACAATACTCCAAAATTTTAACGAAATCTGTATAGCCGATTTTGATAAAATACATCCTTTATCAACTTCATTTCAGATGGTAGTTTGTGGTAATTTACCGATAATTCACACTAACCCACATTTTTAGAAAGATAAAACCACCATTATTTTGGGTCCTTAGAGGTTTCTTAAGAAAAAATTGATCAAAATCAATTGAACCTATTTTGATAAATAGTAGTTTTGTTATTGTAACTACCTACAAATTTTCAGTTAGTAAAATTAAAAAGTCACCAAATATGGCTAACAAATGTCTAAATGTCACATGTAACCAGTCCACGCTTTTAGGTTGCACTACACAGACATAATTCCAGAAACCACCTTTCTTTCCACAGTTAACCTCAAAACGTTTTTATCAGTAAAAATTTGACAATTTTTTTCACCCATCACATAACTCTATCTATACTAAGTATAGAAAGTAGAAACTCGCGTGATTTACAAATTTAACTCGCGTGAGCAATAATTTATTTTTAAGAATTAATTTACCTAACTTAATTATAACAAGGGAACGCTTTCAAAAATGTATATCACTCTTCATAAGATAATGTCGGTACATACAGTTGTACCGGAACCACCAAAAACATCCTTTAATTTTTTTATTTTCACACAGGACGCGAAGATAACGCAGGACTTCAGATGTTGAATTTGCTGATGCGTACTTTTCGTGGAAACTTGTCGTAAATTAAAATTCATGGAAAGCTTAGACGATGCTAAAGATGAAATCTTGTTATTTTTTAATTTCATTACGGAATCGTAGTGTCCGTTCCTTGATTAGTAGACTGTGGCGAACTTTGCTCGTCTTGATGCAGCCACTCGTAACGTGGGGCCTCTCTCGATCATTATCGCCACAACCACAACGATACTTGGCTGTTGCGTTCATTTATTTACAATTTCCTTAACAGTTTAAATTATTTACATTTTAATAACACCTTTATTTATTTATTATAAATTGCGTCTTGTTTGTAGAGCTACATACCGTTAAGTTAATTTGCAATCATTTCTGTAAAATATAAATCAAAACGTTTCCAGATTATAAATCAACTCTCGTTATCGAGTGATAAACATATTCAGTTCAACATTGGAAGTGTTAATAATCCGACTATTGTTTTTTTTCTATTTTGGATGTAGATATATATATATATATATATATATATATATATATATATATATATATATATATATATATCAGATATTCATGTGAAATAAGCCAAAATTAGGAAACAAACAAATGAACGAAAACATAATTTTGGGTAATAAACACTTTTTTTTAAGGACGATGGTTCAACGATCAAAAACGTCATCTTCAGTTATTAGATTCAACAACCTCCTTGAATTTGCATTCATTTTTTGAGTTTACGTAAAGATGTTTTATAAACAGCGAGAATCAAAACTGTATATTGTGTATTTATTTGATGTTTTGAAACCTAAAGTTTTGAAATAACATATTCTTCAATAAAGGTTATTTATTGAAGGTTTTATATAGTTTTTAATTTATTTGCACGTTATGTTTAGTTCACATTATTATATTCTTCTTAGTACGTTGTATTCTTCGTTCCATACCTTGAAACTTTACGGTTTTGAGCGAAAACCTTTTTAAAACTGATTAACGAATACAAAAAAATATTAAAGACAACATGACAACAAATGGTATAATTATATAGTCTATATATATATATATATATATATATATATATATATATATATATATATATATATATGTGAATTAATTATATTTTTGTAATCTACACAATATTAAAATTCTATTTATCTCGTTTCGACCAAAACGTAACCGAAAAATTATTAATAAATAATATTTGTATTTGCTCAAAAAGTTACAATGTTGACCCAACATCGTGAGTATAGTGTAAAGCTATGATTATTAGCGAATCCTACTTGCTATGTCTAGAATTACAGCGTAACCCTTTCAAGGACTGTTGTGCCACGGTAATAGTAGTCTATATTGAAACATAAAAACATAGAGAATAAAAACCCATATTTTAAAAAATTGCACAAACTTTCTCACTTACTTCTTCTCAAAACCAAATAAAAACTAGCAAAAATAATTATCACCAAAAATATCAATTCGGTCGTTTTCAATCAAAAAGTCAAAATGGACACCTCATTTCAAAAAAATTTATATATATTTAAATAAGAGCCTAAACATGTTTTTCTTGTGTCTTAAATTTATTCTCATCTTGAGATAAATTTAATTAAAATCGAATTTTTAATGACGGCGAAAAGGTTCAATTTTGATATTTAATTTTTAAGAAATTCCCAAATTTGAGTTTTACAAAAAAATTGAAAAACAAGTCTCGAGATAATTCCAAAGTATGCCTAGGTACCTAATTTTATTAAAATCGGTCGACGCTTTTAGACTGTAGATCACAGTGCACACGACAAACGACATACGTCAAGGCATCATTCCAAAAATCACTCGACATGGTGTTTTGACCAAACACATACTTTCTCTATGAGACTATATATGCAGTAAAATTATATATATGAGATAGTACAACTAGGATTGAAATACAATAAAAAAAATTAAAAATACCAATTAAAAAATTAAAAACAATAAGACATGTACCTTAAAGACAAATCCAATATTGATAGTATTATTTCAGATTTGAAGAAATCTTTTTAAAGTAGAGATTAGTACAAGAAAACAAATAGATCAATACAAAGTACATGAGAGAGAATTCGACAGTGATGAAAAAGATAGTTTCATATCACGATTTCATTTCACACAATTTCTCTGTATTCTGAATAGTTTTCCTTCATGTTACATTCTTTGCATGATCTAAAGATAAATGACTATAAAATAAAACATCACCACCAATGACTACCAGTCAGGTGTTTACACGACAAATGAAAATATCAATTCATTGCTTTCGAAATTTCATGCTGATCAAAGGTGATAACATTTGTAAAATACAGCTGCATTAAACAGCTGTTAAATGACGATACGGTTGTCGATAATTATCATAAATATAATAATATCGTAAAGCTCAACCGATTTCAATCAAACTTCATTTAAATTCCTTTAACAAGTGACTCCATTAGGTTCAAACTGAATTAATAATAATAGTCAGGAAGCAGCTGATGCTGGAATGTAAATATAAAAATAGATATGTTGCTTTTATATATCAGTTAGTTGATCTCAGCTTTATTACTTACAGATAACACGTTGCATAGGTAAGGAGGGTTCCAAACTGCAGCTTTTTTCAAATTTTAAATCCGTATTTACTCTCTGGCACATGCGTATTGACGTATCAAAAAAAACGTCATCCCGATTTTCGCTGATGTATCCCCTGAATTCAAAAATGTGCTGTCTATCTCTAAAGCTCAAACGTGTGGAACATTTTAATTGATATGTGGGTAGTATATTTTAGCCATATCTGGACTTTTTGTTACCTAACAGATTTAGATTAGGAGAACTCTATATTGATGTACGTCATCCTAAGCTTATTGTACTGGCAAGGCAAGCCAATGCCTTCAATGAGGCTTAGCATCAGAATCATCACCTGGTTGTGATTATCCAAATGGCCCTTCTCCTAGCCTCGAACCTTTTACAATCAAGGATGGTATGTTTAGCAGTCTTTACAACGAATACAAATTGGGTCATTATTGATGATCCAGAGTGGTAGTAGATGTTTCCTGAAGTGGCCGTGTCCATTGAGTAGTGTCATAACTTGTTTCAGACGACCCATACTCATCTTCACTAACCAGTAGCTAAACTGAACGTTGGTGTCTCTCTGAAGTTTTTAAAGAGCGTTTGCTCAGAGCAATCCTACCACCGTTGCCAACGCCTAACTCTTGCACCATATTTCACGGCGTTGTAGGTTGTAGACTTTTTTATGTCGCAGCCTGCTTCAGGACCTTGAAGGGGAATTTAGCGCATCTTTTTGCCAATTCGTCCAAACGCTCATTACCATGGATACCTGCAAGACCAGGTATCCGGCTTATGTTGACGGAGTTGTGGCAAACTAGTGTATAAAGACCATGATAGCACTCCCTTACCAGCTTAGATTTTAACTGAGTCAAGAGCCTTAAGGACAGCTTGACTCTAGGATAGAATCATTATGCATAGCAATGTCTAAATTAGAACAGGCCAGTTTGCGGAGACTTCGGCTTGGAATATTCCGTGTACTTTCCTAGACGTGTACTGAGAGCTGTCCTAGGAAATGCACTGTACACTCCATGCTAAGACATTCCCTGGATGACAGAGCCGTCAGTGTACCAGACTACCTCGATTTAAATTCCTTTTTCTTTCCATACCTCACGAGAGTGAAAACATACTCAGCACCAATAACATCTGACTTCATATTAAGCACAAAGCCTATATGTGTCTAGAGTTGACCTAGTAATGGTGTTGTGACCGGTTCTGGGCAGACCCTCCCTCCAGACACCAGCACAGTCAGTCTCAAGTAAGTTTTGGAAAATGTCCAGAGGCAGAAGAACTAGGACAATTTCTAGGGTAGCTAAGGGGGTATTTATGAAATCCCCGATGATCATAATACAAGCAAGCCTCTGTAGCTGTCATAAAAACACCAAATTACGGTTTATCTCATAACCGGCAATAGTGATTTTGATTAAATTTACCTCAAGTATAGCCTCTAAATATCCTATCAAAACGTATTAGTTGGCATCTATTTAAAAGTAGCGGTTTGTAAATTATTGGTAAAAACACAAAAATATCGCCCCTGGGGCTGTTATAAAAAATAAAAGACCAAATTTTTTAAATTTTGCGATACCGATTTCGTTCAAATATTAATTAAATGTGATCATTAATGACCTGCACAAAATTACAAGTAAAAATGTATTAATGTTCAGAAATAAAATTATTTTAATAAATATATGTGCTTGGATGTACGAGGACAATCTTTTTCCAAACCTAGGATTGTCTTACTATATTTGTAGACGAGTTTCGGAATCCTCCATCTGCAACACCTAAAATACAGATGTATATCTCGGAAATAGAGAATCTTAGAAACGCAGGATTGCAAGAAGACTGAATTCAAATTAATTAAATTTCAGAAATAATTGGCAAAAAAAAACAGAAATAAAACTTGATTAATTTACTAATTTTGGTCATAAGGGAATCAAATTTGTACCCTATTTAAATATTATTTATATATTGCATCACAGCGTTCACTTTTAATTTTAATTTTGGTTAATTTTTATTTGGTTTTAAAAATGGGTGAGTGAGAAAGATTCTGCAATGTTTTTGCAACGATTATTTCAATTATATTCAACTATCTGGAAAACCTACAATATTTGAATAAATTTAAATAAGATTTTGATTACTAAAAATGTTTTCTTAAAATTAAGATTTTTTTCAAAAACAGTTTTTCAATTCCCTCAAGATTCCAAACAAAAAGTTCGCGTTTGTTTTAGTATTTCAAAATTATTGAAAAATTGTAATTTTTACTATATATTTTTGATAAAATGAAGCCTCAAAACATTCATACAAAATGTACCAACATTTCCCCCAAACGATTTAGACGTTATCGTTTAAAAAATAGAAAAAGCACTTCATAAAACTTAAAATATTTCTAAATCGGTTAAACAGTTTCTATCAAATGTTGATGAAATGTAAAACATTATAATCAAAAGCAAAGTAACACATCAGAAGTTAAAAGACAATAACATTTCATAAGTAATTTGAAAAGTTACCCTGACCAAATTGCTTACGAAATGTTTCTTTTTGTTACTTTCTACATTTTGAAAAAGGATGAGTGAGAAATTTTGTGCATATTTTTTTTTCCAATCCAAGTATTACAGTAAATTAACCTGCGTTCGTTTGTGCATTAAGGATTGGTTTACAAAGACATTCCAAAATTAGTAATTTCATATTTAGTATAGTTTATATTCAACTACATCAAATCTAATTAAATTTAAGCTAATTAAATTATAACAACATAGTTCTATGTTACTAATTATCATAACAATTTGTTTGACTTTTACACACTAAAACCAATAAAATTAAACCACGTTCTAAATAACCATTTACAATAGTGTTAATTCATTTAAAATCTCTCCCAAGTTATTTTGGAAAGATTACAATATGTAAGTCTTGTAGGAAGGTGAAGGTAGCAGAACCATAGCGCCCCCTCGACGCCGGGTATCGATCAGAGGCCTGGAAGGACGTGATCGGCTTGCAAAGCATTCTAACCCTAGACCATCCACAAATCTATAAGTTTGCCTTTGGACAAGGCTTGCTGTAAACCTTGGGATAAAATAGACTCAAGAAGCTGTTGTAAATGTTCTAGTAATTAATGAAAAACTGGTCTTAAATGGATTTCTAAATTGAAAGTGTTTTGTTCAACTTTTTTAATTAGCATAAATAATTATCTCTTAAGTGATACTAGAATTAGTTTAAGTCTACCTTACTTTATTTAAATAGTAAGTATAAAATGGTGTATTTAAGATTATAGTATAAACATTACTTTTGGAGTTATTTTATTTTTTATTTTATTTTTTTAAATAAACAGTATTAACACATTGCACAAACTTTCTCACTCGCCCAGCCATAAAAACAAATTAAAACAAAACAAAACAAAAATAATATTTACAAACATGTCACTTTTATAGTTGTCAATAAATAGTGGGGAAAAAACCATAAACATGGTGTTTGAAAAAAAAAACTTAGATAAGTGTCTAAACTTACTTCGTGTCTCAAGTCCTCAAAATAAACCGTATTTTTATAATGACAGTGGACAAGGTTCATACATATTTTCTCTTCCAATTGTTCATAAACCTTAATATTTTGCATGTGTTTTTCTCACAGGTTTGAGTTATTACTCTTCACATTTACTCTTCAAAACGAAATCGGTTGAGACTATTTTGAGAAATTACACTTTTATAACATCACCATGGCCGAGATTTTTACTGGCATTTTTAGAGAGCCGGAGGGCAAATAAGTTTTCTTTAGGTCCTTAAAGGCTACACTTGTGCAAACTTTGATAAAAATTGTTGGGAAGGATTTTGTAAAATCGTATTTTTGTGCATTTTCCCCCAATTATTCCTGAAAAACCCCGTTAAATTTCCTTACAAAAAAAAACTAATCAAGAAGATAAAGATAAATTCATTTTTTCCAATCCGCACACAAACTCCAAGATGTTATGATTGTTTAAGTCTAACTTCTTTGTACTAGTTTTAAAATATAATATCTAATTTCACAACAATATAATACACGAACAAAACAACGTTTCGACTAAAGTCATCATCTTCAGTTCACAAATCTTATTTCACTTAAATGTTGGTAGTACAAAGTTCGTAGATATGTAACATTTATTGATGACTTAATCACACCATCCCGTTGTCATGTTGGTGACTTATTTTGTCATAAAAGCTATTATTTTTCATTAATATTTTATTGTCAATTTTTCGCATGGCTTCGATAATATAATTAAATTTGTAACTTATATTTAAAACTTATTTGGCTTAATTCTCGGCCTACCCAATTATTATTATTATTATTTCCAAACACAACTCTAACTTGAATTTATACAAATTTAGACGGAAGACATAATAAATATAGCAATAAATACTTATACCAGCTGATCATGTTCATCAGGTATAATAATTCAACACAAAGATTTATTTAGACCTAACTTGACCTAAACTACACAGGTGTGAAATATTTTGGAAATGTTTTAACTTGATTTTTACTTAGTATATTTTAAACTTGATATGAAACCAATTTAATGAATAAACCTTTATAATTTCATACAGTTCTTTTCTTTCATTCTAATTTATTATCCCTCTGGGGCTCACGTTAATAAATACGGTCTTTGCAATATCGAAGGACTGGATCTACCATTTTTTTATGTAGTCTGGGATTAGATCAATTTGTTTCATTTTCATATCTGGTCTCTTTTGACCAACTACTGTTCTTTTCTGACGCTGATGCTATTAAAGTATCGAAAGCTGGAGGTGTTTTTTATGTCCATTTCTTCTTTTTAGCAATAAAAAATCTATCAGATTGTGTAATAACATATTATACTCGATAAATTCTCAAATTTTGTTTCACGATTCATGGGAATTCTCTCTCTTTTATGTTCTAGTTTCAAACTTGATAACGAGAGTTGATTTATACTCTCGAAACGTCGTGTATTAGTTTTCATATACACAAATGATACCAAATTCCCTTTTAAACCAATTGAACAATCCGTCATTATCCCATAACTTTAAAACCAAAATTATCGTGTCATGTTCTAAAAAGTCTAAAAATAACTGATACGTCAAATCCAATCGAGGATATTTTACTCACAACTCTCCAGCCCATATGTTTAAAATATAAAACACATATATGGTCATCATTGACCCTAACAACTTTCAGATTCCAATACAGCTGCAGATGTGTAGTTCACAATGTCGATAAATAAATCAACAAGTTGACTTCAGTTGTCAAAACAAGTTTGTTAATTACTAATAAACCATTAATATATGTCAAAAGTTATGGAATTTTGAAATCAATGACATTATCCATTCGAACCGTTAACAATAATTAAATACTGGTGGACTAATTTGTCTATAACTGAAAGATTGATCAAGACTTATTTGTAATCACTAAATTATTTTAATAAATTGATTTCCACAAAAATGACGTTTCGAGTAGTAAGTTGTCATCATTAGTTGCGATCATCGGAGAAACTTCTAATAACCTTGGTTAGACTGTGTCAAATACATGTAGTAAAACTTAAGTACAATACAATTTAATGTAAATAGCACCAATTTTATAATTTTAAATTGGGTTGTGTACCATTAGTTCAAAATAGTGGATCGTTTTTAATCAAATTTAATATGTGAGTATATTTTAGAGTTATAAAAACATATTTTATGACAGTTTCGTTTAACTTTTGTTACAATATTAAATTATTTTACAGCCTCTTTTAGGGTGTTGCCGAATTAAAAAAAGTTTTTGTGAAATGTAATATTTAAAAAATCTTACTTTAAAACCGTTGTTTATTCACTGTACATGGTTCCACACAAACCGTATCTGGTTTACTGACAAATTCCTCGACCTAAACCACAGCAAAGGTAATTTTATACTAACCCTAGAAACGTTGCCTTTAGCGAATTAAATACTCCCCAAAATCGTGTAAAAGAGAATGAAGGAGTAGATGTCTTGGCTTCATTAACCTCAACGTAACGAATGCATTTAGTGGAGACATGTTTATGAATTTTCAACACCGGCGTGCTAACCGACTTTGCACCTCAGGCTCAATCCTTGAGCTCTCTGACCTAACTTTGACCCCACTCCTCAGTTTGACCGAACTTTCTTGGCCCACACAGTTTAACTCAACTAAAACTTCGTCAACGTTATTTTAGTTATATTATATTTTATGGAAATTTATCACTTGGGAGTATTGTCGACGGAAATTTATAATACGAGTAAAGTAATTAAGGATGGTTACAAAATATTACAGAATTCCATAGTATATCAAGTCAAAAGAATATAAACATTACGTAAAAAAAAAAATTGTACAATCCAGTAAATTGTATTATACATCTGACCCAGGCTTTTTATTTGTTACAAAATTGTTAAATAAGACAATGCTGTAACATACACAACCTGTGTCAAATGCATAATACAATTTTGTGGATAAACAAGTCTTTATGTTTCTATTTAATTTAATATAAATTTGATCCAAGTAGAAACTGCTATTTATTTTATTTATTTTGTTTTATTATAACTTTATAAATTATTAAATATATAAATATCAAAAGTACTTAAAAAATACAGTACTCAACAATTGGTGTTTATGTTTTCTTTTTTTTACTTTTTACATGTAGAATATTATGTGATTGGTTAAAAAGAGTTTGAAATCGTCGTGGAATTTTTTTTTTTTTTAATTCTCTAAGCCCAACATAGTGTACATTTTAAAATGATATCAGGCTCTCGTTTATGTATACATTACTTCCCAAAAAGTAAGCAAAATGAACATTTGCCACCAGAACAAATCACAAAATTACGATTTTCCAATATATATCAAGTGTAGAAAAAATTCAAAAAACTGATGTAGGTTATTCTTGAGTTCCGCTCGAGGTGTATTCTTAGTTTGAGGTCCCTTGTCAAAAAAGTGGTTCTTGGAATGATGTTTGTCCGTCAATTGTTGTTTGTAAACTGGGTAATGTCCTACAGACCAAGAGATTGGACCGATTTATATGAAATTTTATTTGAAATTAAAACTATCTATGTACGCAAATATTCGTTTGGTAAATTTTGTTCGTTTTTTTTTAAAGTTACTTATGAAATGTAATTTTGTTAAACGCTATTTAGCACATCAGTTTATATTCAAAATTCATAACTGTTTGATTGATATAGTAGATATTCAAAATTATGAGACAATTAAAAAATGCAATTTTGAGTTTAGTGTCTTGTGACAGCTCATCTTTCTAAATTTTAAACTGGATTGGTATTCAGTTAAATTTATAATGAGCAACACATGTAGAAACTTCACTCACCAAATAAAACATAACCTACAATTTCCCCAACAAACATTTATTAGCAACAAGTCGACGTTTCAATGACTAAGTCATCATCTTCAGTTGTTACTTTTACACAGACCTTCTTGTTACTGAATTACAAGAGTCATTATCTGTCCTTCAGTACCAATAATGTTTGTATACATGTAACAACAGTATACGATGACTTAGTCATTGAATGTCATCTTATTGCTAGTGAAATGTAGTGGGAAGTATGGTTGTTAGAAAGTGTATGTACTGTTTATTTTTGTACTTAAATTCTTTTCAGGACCAATTTTAATACTAAAATGTTAACATGTTTACTACAACATCAAAACATTTTGTAACATTAATATAAAAACTAAATTAAAACAGAACATTCTTCGGCTTATATTTAAAAATAGAACCGGAAGTGTTTCTAATTTTTACGGTGTTTTTAACGCTCTCTCATTACTGAAATATTCCTGGTTTCCGCTCTCATTGATCAAAGTACTTAAAGAGTTAAGCTATCAATCAAACAAGTAAAATCGAAATGGGCGGTAAAAACAATGAACGAAAACTGACAAACCTAATGGTTTTGTAATGAAGAGTGGACTCTGAAACGAACCAGGAACACACCTTCGACTCCTAAAGTCCTGGTAACGCCTTTATAATAACCGTCGTCGACAATGAACAGAAAAAAAGATCCTCAAGGTAACGTTTTGTTCTTTTAATCTGAACACACCTATTATGTTTAGGTTTGTGTTTTTTAACCGGTCGAATGTAGGATGGCCCCATCGTTATGAAGTTATTGTTTCGTGATATACCAATGAGTCTAATAATATGCTTATACATTCATTGACACTCTCTCCCGGCTGTTTGGCGACCTACGTACCAATATCCTTGACGGGTTGTCTTAATGTTTTATTGCTGGGTCTAATTAGTGGGGTCAATGTCTGGGACTTTACCGTTAAACTTAACAATTATAATGTGAAATCAAATTGTGATTACATAAAAGCAATAAAAACATTTACGTTACTTAAATAAACAAATAATACAAAAAACTTTTAACAAAAACAAATACCAATGGAGCTGAAATACCAAAACTAAAAATTGGTTTAAAGATATCAATAAAATTTTACTGACATTTAGACCTCTAAGGGCCAAAATGAAAGTATTGTTAGTCAATATCATCCAAATATGCGTCTTATAGCTTGGAAAAAGGAAACGATCAATGGACTTGGTCATAAAAGTTCGAACGCCTTAAAATCAGGAAAAGATATTTTGATATAATTTAAGTAAAAAATTGAAATTTTTACCCTAAACCGTCCACGTGGAATTTTTGTTTAGATATATATTGTTTTATCGTTATTTATGTTAGTTAAAATAAAATTTCACAAAACTGTATACAACTCTGTGTTGTTGAGGTGTTTTCAAATTTATCATTAATTATTACAATAGACTACATATATAGAAAACCATCTTGCAATTTTAACTTTTGACATAGACCTACATATCAACTAAAAGTGAAATGTTACAATCGTATTAAAAATAAAAACAACTCCATTACAGAATTTACTTGGAGTAAAAATGTACCTACATACATTTTTTTAATAGAATTAAGTATTTAAAAATACTTTCATGTATATTTAAAAACCTAAGTTAAACTTTGAAGTAAGAATGAAATCTATATTTATTTTTAAATGTATCCGAAATTAGAAGAGATAAGATTTAACTCAAAATACATTTTGGAACCATTTATATTGGAGACAATTACAGTTCCAGAAACTGAAAGTGGTACAAGATCTTTATTGTACAATAAAACTGTAGGCTGGCTTTCAAAATTAAATTGCTTTTATTTAAGATATGAACTAGTAAATATGTGTATACATATACATATTTTGTGCATAAAATTAGTGACAATCAAATTATGATTTAATTTAAATTTAATAAATTGATTTAACTAATGTTGGGGATTTACTTTCAACATAAATGCTGTTTCGTACTTTCATTTCGATTTTTTATCAACCAAATATGTTACACAAATTGTAGGCAATATAATGGCTGTACAAAAACATAATTTGAAATATTTGTAATAAAAATGGTTTTTTATACTAATTTCAGGATACTAATATCATATTTCCTCACACCATAAGTTCACTAAAAAAGTAAAATAATATAATTTATAAAATAAAAAACCAACTTCCATCCTTTTCAACTAAACAGAAACATCAGAAGGCTTAACATGATTCGTTATCAGCAATATAAATAACTTCAACTAACAGTACTCCGATAGACATGACAGAGCACACAACAATGTCAGACAAGCTCATATGATGTGTTTTTATTGTTTTTATTTTTGTGTCATTGTATGTTTTTGTGTAAAATGTGTTTTTTAATATAATCAATGACGAGTTCTTCAAAGTGAACAAAGTAATTTTCTGATGATGGGGTTACGGCCTCGAAACATGTAAGAAGCAACCAACAACGAAGTCACAAGACGGAACTAAAGTAATTAAATATTATATATATTTTTTAAAAAACCTTTAATACGTGTCGAATATAAATTCTAAACTAACTAGTAAATATCAATTTGATTAACTAAAACGCGTTTCGCAAACTACATTGTCATCTTTAATATGTGACATTTGTTACAATATAACATTTTGCAGAGTAGAAGGTAAACAAAGACTACCTAATAAATTTCTTAAATTATATGAATTAAAATTCTAATAAATATTTAAATCCTGAGCTTTGAAATCCAGAGAAATTGTATTAATCTAGTTTCTGTAAAACCAATTTATAAGTGTTGTTTAAAGTGTAATGAATGATATCAGCAAGCATGATACAAACATTTTAAATTTGATTTAGCCAAGAGGCTAACCCCTGGTCCAGTAGATTCACAACAGCTGTATCCAAAGATTTCACTGTAGGGACTCTGCTTTGTTCCCTGCACCCTTCTTCTCCATCAAATTTCTAGTCATTCTCGGTGCTTTCTGGTGCGTGATACTCACCCTTTACCCTAAAACCTGTTTACCCACTTCACGAAGAACACTTTAGTGGAGAAACCGAAGAGAAACCTGTTTTGTGGAGATTTTAGATTGGGTTTGAGTTTCTTAAATGCAGGATATGGAGAATACAGATAACAGTTGCAAGCGGAGTACTACAGATGATATTTGTTTTGTTTTTTTATTTTGTAATGATCTCCCAAATTGGTTGCAGTCGTTTTTTTTTTTATTGTACGTTATTAAATATACTCGTTACAAACAAATCACATCAGTAAAATAGTCTCTTTATTTTCTCATGAAGATAAATAACTAGATAATGAATTAATCTCTAGGAAAGTTGTTAATTTGTTCCATAGCTCAAAATTTGTTTATAGTTGTCAAAAGACTAAAAATTAAAATAACTTTTCTCAGAATCAGCTGAAACGATTTTTACAAAGTATTGCTAAAATTTAACCTTTTACGACCTAAATAAGACGCATTGGTCACCGTTTCTGTAAAAATACCGCAACAAAAGTTATGAGTTAAAAGTTGAAATCAATCATAGAAGCCCTAGTGAAATTTCAAATATCTCATTCACTAAATGCAAACTATTTTATTGAAACATACAAATTTGTAATCAAAAATGTGTGTCCATAAGCGAGCAAAAAACTTCTACAAGTAATATGAAAAACACCAACATAGTGTGGACTGCTGTAAGATTTTTAATTTTTTTATTTGTCTGCTTTGCCAATTTTTTTTTCTTTTCAATATTTATTCGTGTTTTTGATTAGTGATGTATGTAGTTGATCTGTATAATTCACAATATACTTGTTCAATATATAGGTGTATAAGTATCGGTTTTCTAAGTATAATGAATAAGTTTCTGTTTTAAAAAATATGTTTCTCTCTATTCTAATTGAAAGGTCCAGGGGGGAAACGATCATAGTCACAAAACTGATTGTTGGAGAAAACTAAAAACGAAAGTTTAGTAATAATTATTTTGTTTATTTTAAAATGGTTTATATCTTAATTGTACCCTGATACCACCCTATAATTTATAAATCAAAATTTGTGAATGAAAATAAAACAAAACATATACAAAGAACTAAACAAATTATATTATAACGTAACTACACTTATTTTTACAGAAAAACGATCAAAGTCCAAACCTACTAAGTTAAAAATGATCAAAGTCCCAACCTACTAAGTTAAAATGGTCAAAGTCCAAACCTACTAAGTTAAAATGGTCAAAGTTGATCTGTAAGTCGATTTCAATGACATTGTTTATGAGTTATACAATAAATTGAAAATTCACCTTAATTTTACCTTAAAACTAAGTACAAGTTAGTACACTCATCTTCAATCTCAGTGCCAGAAGGGCCACTCTCTTCTGTAGTAAGGGAAATGTTCTCAATTATTATTATTATTAATTTTGTACGTTTATTTCGATATGGAGCCATATATTTTTATACGTATAAATATATTATACTGGTACGCACTGTAACGAGCCCCTAAATTCACACCCCTATTACTATTTTAACCCGTGTGTTCACAATTTATATACCACTCAAGGGATCACTTATAGTAAATACACTTTTATGGCAATCCCGAGATATTCTAGATGGATCTACACTTTCTTCAACTTTTATTGGGTTATATCCTTTCCCTTTAAGTTTCTTATGAGGTTTTTCTTGAACATCTGTTGTTCTTTTCCGACCCTGATGCTATTAGAGTGTTCTATAGGCAGGTATCTCTTTCCGCTCAGTTGTTTTTCTTAAGACGATGATCATCTTGATGGGTTTACCCTTTAAACTACCCAAAATCGTTTTATTGAATAGGACTACTGTTATTATAATAAATACCCAGTTAACCAATAATATGGAAATGTTTTAAACTCGTTGATACTGAAAATTACAAATGATTAATCCCTTAAAACACAAAATTGATAAAACGGAATTCCCGTTGGTTCAAACTTTACGGTGTTGCTTTAGCTTGATGTTGAGAAATTGGTTAACTACAATTAGTAATGAGTTTTACTCCCCTAAAAAAGCAGATCTTATTTATCCAAAGAAATTCTCAAAGTTTCATTTTCGTTAATCCATTCAAAATTTAAGGATTTATTTCATACTTTTGGAACACTCTGTACATGCAAAACAGAATCAACAGTTTAAAAATATATAAGCGAATCATAACAGTTTCTCTATAATACATTTAATTATAAAATCATAAATCAACAATTTACCTGTCCAAACAACACTTTTAACTTACAAAATATGTCTCTGTGTTAAACATATTTTTCCTTAAGTATGCATTTAACTTTCAACAATGACAAGGCATGTCTAGGACTAAAATTAAAGTCCTGTAAACTAGGACAGCAACGGATTGACAGCAAGTTCACCTACACGCTGTCAAATTTGACTGAGAAGTAACGTAAAGCTTAGGTTTTGACATTAAGTGTCGTCAACAGTTGTACCAACCAAGAAGAATCCTTGGACTCTTTTAACTTTTACAAATAATATATATTTAACTTATCTCGTTTAGTCTGTATTCATTTTAGACATGGATTGAATTCTTTAACGTACATAGTTATTTAATTAGATTCAATTCTTGTTTTATATAAAATTTAAAAAATAAGAAAATGACTATTTGAAAGCGGTAGACTTATTACAGAGTGGATTATGGTGTCTTTCTGTCGGTGTCCACCGTTCCTTGTACAATCTGGACTTTATTTTTTAAATTTTTATTTTTACTTCCTTTCTTTTATTTGTGTTTTATTTTATAATAATACTATTGAGATAAAAGAAGCTGTACATTACACTATAACTATATTATATTGTAGTATTTAACCCTCTAAGGCGCACTTACTAGCTGGATCTACACCGTTGTTCATGTAATCTTGGTTTATATTGCTTCCTTTCAACTTTCGTATCAGGTCTCCTTTGACCAACTCTTGTTCTCTTCTGACTCCGAGCTGTTAGAGTATTCGAGGGCTAGGGCGTTTTATTTTGTGTTCTGTTTACCCTTTTTTAATAAGAATGATCACTGAGAGGGTTTTCCTTTTAAACAACAAGAAAGAAATTTGTATAAATTCATATTTAACCCATGTGTGCTCGATTCTCATATTAATATAAGGAAAATCTACATTAATTTTAATTTTTAATTATCTGCTTTGTTTCGATTTGATTAATTATAATATTATTATATATTAGTGTTCAGTTCTGTTATATTTTGTATTTGTAATGATGGAATAAATAAACAAATCAAACAATCTGCAACGATGAGAATACATTATACGCAGTAATAAAGACGAAATAAAATTTTGAACCATCTGTAATTATCCCATTTTTATTATTATTATCTTTGTATATAGAAAATCCTATAAATCTACATATTACACTGGAATTATTTATTAAACTTCCAAAACATAAATTGTACAAAACACGAATTTTAATTTTCTTTTATTACCTAGTGAAAAATAAATAAAACTTGAACACATTTTTTTAAATTTTTTTTTAAAATAATATGCTTATTAAATCGAACGCGTTTCAACGACAATTTCGTAATCTTTAGGGCATGAGTAACATTAATCACACGAGTTTAATTAAAATTTCATTATGTAACTCATGCTTCACTGAAAATGGCGACATTATTGTTGAAACGCGTTTGATTTAATACACTTATTATTTGTAAGAAATTGTATACAACACATCCCACAAGTTAAGCTGTATATTTATTTATTATCAAGTGCTATTTATGCTTGAACAGAAAAGAAACATGTATGCAAATGTCTAAAAGTAGTTGTATAAGACATTAAGGGATTGCAAGTGATTTTCTAGACATTACAATATGGATCCCTAACTCTTTTATCCTTACAAATCCTTAAAGATTTTTTAAATTACTTCATTCTTAATAGTCTTATTGAATAAATAGCAATTACACTGTACAGTCACAGATTAAAAACTATAGAAAATGTAGCACTTTATATAACTAAAGCACTTTAGTACATTTTCAGATGGAATTTAAAAAAATATTTTTCAGAAAACAAAATTCAAAGTTTATATTTCAGAGCGATTAAATGTGCAGTTTTTTATAAATGATAATTTAGCTTATTCAGGAATATCTTAGAAGTTCTAAGTGTTGTAAATTTTTCCTTTAGACAGTGTACTTGAGTCCATGAAATGTGCACGTATCCTACCCGTTGAAAACTTTGACAACATGTTCAGTAATAAAAAAATCTCTGAAAGATCAGAAGTTTATTACGATGTCGCTTAAGTTTTCTATGTAATCTCGCCTTTACCAAACAATGAACGATAAAAACAATCATATTTGTGAGAAAAAAATGGTTGGTTACTTACCAAATAAAAACCAAATTTCTTTGTGATGATGCCCTACATCTTACAACATCCTACAATCGGTTTTAAATCTGCATCAGATCATATTTAAACATATTCTTACCATAACAAATAATAGTTACAATTTTTAAAAAACCATAACAATTAAAAAAAACTGATATTTAGAAGAGAAATTTACATTAATTTCTTTAGTGGCCGGAATTTTAGTTCAGATTTGAACATGATGGTAGTAGCAAAATTTCGATATCACATATATTTGAAATATTTTTTCAATAGGTCGTTATTTTATCAAGTATCTAAAAGAACCTATAATAGAACTCTCGATTTACAAATCCGCCAAGGTTGAATACGGTAAACGAAAGTAAAATTCGCGTTCTTTGTCAGCGTATGAGTTGCGTACTGCGCACGTGAGATGGAATTATTATTTCTTTTAAATTCAAACAGTTAAACAATTTTTAAATTAACTTTGAGGGTGTAACTCTAAGGAGGGAAGAGAGTGAGTACTTTGTGGAAGACGTTCTCCTTAAATCCTTTGATCGATTGAGAAAGATTTATTACACTTGAATATCGCGAAAAAATATAGAGATGCTATAAATGTAGCATAAAATATATTTCACAAATATTTATCAGGTTTATTTCTAAGCCGATACAAGTAAGGGTGGTGTAAAAAGTAGTGCTCATCATAATAAGGAGGATTACAGGACATAATTCTTTATTTATAATTGAATTAATAATTATAACACACAGGATATTTGAATAATAAAATTGCGTAAGAAAAACGAAAGAATTAACCTTATGATTGTTTTTTTATGTTGTAATTTTTACATTCTGACATAAAAAACAGGTAATTACGTTTTGATGTAATGATTTTATTAAATTATTAATATGTTGTTATTAAGCAGATTAAGGTACAGCTCAATGCAGCAGTGAAAATTTCATATTAAAAATTTAAAAAAGCTTCTTGAAAGGTTAAACTGACTGTATTAGTGGTTTGTACACATATAAATATTAATACACATCTGTATGTAACTATTAAAATTCAAATTACCCCTGTGTTTGTATTGGATTTTGTAAAAAATCACTTCCAAAATGTAGGTCTTTCAAACATGATTTATTTTCAAATTATTTAATTCAATTTGTTGTTCACAAATATTGATACCATATGAGTTGTAGTTTGTTACGTAATTTGTATGGATTTAAATAGCCGTATATTGGTTACTTTCTACCCGAAATAACGTCTATAGATTCACAATTTGCTGTTCTTACGTGTAGTTTCATTTATTTGGGGGGGGGTGGAGGAAAAATGGAAAATATTTATGACCTATGGACCGGGGACTGAAGGTAGTAGGCGGCCTCTCTACCCCAGTAAAACCAAAACCTTCCCCCTCTTCTTCCTCCTCTGCGGGACCATCTTGCGACATTACTTCGCAGAGAAGAATTAACTACCCCACAGGGTTATCCACCATCCCATCGACCGGTTGGTCGAACACCGAACCTGGAGCTCTATCTCAGCTCACCTTAGCTGTTTTCATCGTTTGCCCATAATTCTATGAATGAAACTCTCTATTGCCTTCCATGTTTCCTCATCCTCTATCGTAATTTCTATCATATTAGTCGGGTAAATAGGTTAACCAAGCTGTGTTTATAGCTCGTCCCTCTCCTGACTACCCCCGCAGCAGTAAAAGATCGCATGCTCTGCCATGTCTTCTTCCGCTCAGCAATCAAGACAGCTGGGATCTTCTGATCTTCTAAATCGATGAAGGTATGCCCGGAAACTTCCATGTCCTATTAATGCTTGAGTTAAGAAAAAGCTCGTTTCACCATGTCCTCTGTTCATCCATTTTTTTATATTAGGGATCAGCCTGTAGGTCCAGCGACCAGAATCCTCCTTGTCCCAGCTTTCCTGCCACCTCCTAAGCAACCTGTCTCTTGCACCTCTTTTTATTTGAGACCCTGTTCTTTCTCCATTTCCTTCCTCATGATACGTCTCTCTCCTTTCCTCCGCCAGCAAGTCTATAGGGGGTATTCCGGCCACCACCAATATCGCAGCTTGTGAGACTGTGTTGTATCCTGCAGTGATTCTAAGTACCACCTGTCTTTGTACTGAGAGCAACCTTCTTCTATTAATTTGCTTCCCCAGCGCTTTGACCCAGGCAGGTGCTGCGTAGAGTATTATTGAATGCACTACGCTGGTATATAACCTTCTACTTTTCTCTCTCGACCCTGCCACATTTGGCAGCAAACGTGAATGATTTCCTGTCACCCTTGCAGCTTTGGTGGCTACCTTCTTCAAATGCGGTCCAAAAGACAGACCCCGGTCCACTTCTACGCCAAGGTACGGCAACTGAGTCTTCCATTCTACCCGCACGCCTTTAAATGATGAGTCTAGGAGTCCTATATTTCCTTCTTCGAGTTACCAAGATCGCTTCTGTCTTTTCTACCGCCATCTGCAGGCCTCTGTTGTTTAGCCATTTACCTACAGTTTCCATGCTTCTTGACATCCTATACTCAAGGACATGTTCCTCAAGGGCTTCAACTATTATGATAGTATCGTCCGCGAATCCTATCACTTTAACTCCCTCTAATAGCTGGGTAGTTTCATTTGTTTGTCAGCAAATCATTACTTCTTTTTCACCCTATACAACATAATTATTTTCACCGCTAGGCTATGCGTTTGAAAGGTCAATATATTTCGGTCTTAAAATTTATTTCGTTTCCTTTATATGTAAATTTTCCAAGCGTAAAACAACACACACGTAAACAACTCGAGCGTAACCAGTATAAAATAAAATGATTTCCGTTTTTAATTTTAATAAATTATCACTTATATTAACACTACACAATTAAAGTAAAACGAAAATATTGAAGCAGGACATAGTTCTGTAATGTAAATATTCGCGTGAAACCAACTGTAAAATAACATCATAAAGCATCACAATGAACGAGAAAGTTTATTAACCAAAAAATTAACACGAATTTTAACTAGCGGCACGAAATTAAAGTTAATTAATTCTCGTTAGATTTCACCAAAAACTGTTTCCAGCAATTAAACCATTTAAGTATAAACCGTGGAATAATTTTAGTATGTTTGGCAGAGGAGATAGCGTCATATTTTGGTACACATTAAGGTTAAATTTGGTCAATTAACTCTGAATTGTTTGTAGAGCATCATAAGAAGTAAACTTAGAAAAAATCGTACTAGTTCTATAATTAACTAGATTAACTATAATATAATATAATTTATTGGTTAATTAAAACCTTATTATCATTACGTTTGATATGAACTATGACAAAATTAATCATGCTTGTTTATATCTCAAAACTAATCAAATGAATGAATACATTTTTAACTAGTCTGTAATTAATAAATAAACAATGGAAATTTTATTAAAAATTAAATACGTTTTATATTAAAACCTTCTTTTATATTCCGTCGTTAAAATCACTTTATTCCTACATGAGTTGATGATTTAAAGTACCCAAATGAAGTGTTATACTGCTTTACAATATATTTAAGTTAGTCAGATTTGAATAAACAGTGCAAAACCGTTTCACTATTTTTCTCATTCAAACTAACAAAAAATAATAAACATATCCATCACCTCGAAAACAAAACTTGTAAGTGAAACAAAAATGTAATTATTACTGATTTTTATCCCATGTATAAAAGATAAGTTGACAAAGAAGGGTCCTCATAAATTTATTGCAAAGTTATTAAGAAAATATTTTTAGAATATATTTATATCTTTAAATTGATTCGAAGTTTGTCTCACTTGTGTCTTAAACTTGTTCTAAGCGTAAATGATTGAAATTTAGTACCTAATGATTGCTGTCAACATTCATTAAATTATTTACTAGTTATATCGTGAAGCGTAATTTTCTATTAATTAGCATTTGGTATACTAATTTTGAAACATTAATGTTCACATTTCAGAAAAATTTTTAAGATTCCTGATTTAAAAAATAGCCTTTTTTTAAATCCCACCATAAGTGTTTTTATAGATTTTTACAAATAACTCTGAAACAATATTTTTGTGGAGATGTGAATCAATATGATTTATTAAGAATGTAGGTGATATTTTTATTAGTATATTTAATGTTGTTTTTTTTTTTTGGTTTTAACACAGTTACTTCCAAATTTTGAGTTATTTAAAAAAAGATCATTACTGTTGATTTACTTTCCAAAATATACCCAAATTCCAAATTTTATTAAAATTAATCATTCAGTTTATTCTGTATTTTACAGCATGGAGGAAAACGAACGGAAATAATTGTGTAAAAATCACTTTTTTAATCTCAGGAGTCACAAAATGTATTTTTCAACGGATTTCAACGATTATTTTGCCTTTATCATAAACTTTGTCTTTACTACTAATAAGTGAAAAAATAAAAAATATATAATGGACTGTGTAACTTTTAAACGAAGTCAATGGAAAAGAACAGTTTATAAGTTTCAAACTTATTTTGTAAATTTTAAACCTTCTTTCATACCCCACCGTCAAAATCCCATTATTTCTATATGTAAACTATTTATTCAAATATGCGAATAAATTGTTTTATTACATTACAATATAGGTATTAATTGAGACGTTTTTATGGAAATACATTGACAAAAAACTCCTCAACAGTATTGCCAAAGTTCGTTTCATTTCATATCAGCATACCCGCTACATGTCGAATAATTTCATTGTAATCGTCACCACAAATATTTGTTACAACATGCGTTGATCTGAAGAAACTACTTCAAAATGAGTCGGTAAAATCAAAAATCAAAAACTTTCATACCAATATACAGCGCAATAAAACTGAAAACTATACCGTTGAAAAGAAACTCCGTTCAACAATGTACTTTAATTCGAACACCAAATATTATCTTCAATTGACAATTCAATTATTCCTGTAAAAATTGTAATAATTATCAACAGATGTTTTAATAAAATTGTACCAAAGAAGAACTATAAAGTGAATAAAGCGGCAACGTATGAGTTCATGAACTTGTGACAGCTCTGGCAGTGTGGCAGGTTGCAGGTTGGGCTATAAAGTACCTACAGAATGACCACGCCTGTCCAGTATCAGACTGATAGATTTCACCTGCACCTGGATTCACACTCAATTTATGGTCGCTTCAAACTGTGATTGCGGCTAAGCGATTTATATAGCGTGTGGTGAAAGCCATTGTTGGAACGCACTACGCAACACGATTTCTGAATTTAAACTGAAAATCTTGGCGGTTTAGTAGTGTGGGAATAGAACCTTCTTTATTTGTGGGTGTTTTTTTTAAAACGTTCAAAAGTTGAAAAGCCGTTAAATAAATCAAAGGCTCTATAACAAAAACCAATTGTTCTCGTTAATGGAGAATTTCTAATAATAGATTTTAGCTATTGAGATCACCCTCATGGAAATACCGTCATAAGATTTCAACTGTTCACACCTTCTAGAGTAATTTGCCACCAATTTTTTAAGGTCTCAAATTTTGACCCATTTAGCACAATTGTTTTATGTAGACTTGGGTTTACAAACCATTGACACAATTACGTTAATCAGAAAAATCATTCTATAAAATTAAAAGCACGAGTTTACAATTAGTTTACAGTTTTTTTAGTCTAATTAAAAAAAAAAGTACAGTTTCTTTTAATATAAACTTGATCAAAATCGAACGTACTAACTTGTATATTAAAATTAATTAAACTTAATAAATTTAACCACTCTACAATTGATAATGAATGATAATCAACATTTTATTAATGTAAAACATTAATAATTTTTATTCGAAGCCTTTTTTATAGACCACCGTCAAAATCACTTCATTCTTGTATGTTTAATAATTTAAAATAGACGAATGAAGTATCCAAACTTTCTACAATAGGTTCATTTTATGCAGCTGTAAAATTTACAACCTACAACTGAATTTTTTACAATAAAAATTTAAAAATACGTTCATATAAAGAACCAAATGGATAAAAACATAACCAAAAAATTACACACCAATCTGCAATATTAACTTTAATAGCCAAAGGTTTAGTTAAAATGCAACTAAATTTGATACGTCAGTTAGTTTTATGTGAATAAATATTTAGATATTTATTCACATGAATGTTTGAAAGAGTTTTACGATTCGTTCAAACCGTAGAAATAAAATAATATAGATAATTATTTAAATCTATATTAATATTCTATGATTTATATATTTTAAATTTTGATGTTATCTCTGTTTTCAATGTATTTCATTTCCATTTGATAGTTTCACCGCTCTCTATAAGGTTTTTGTCTAGTCTACCTTAACATCTATGTTTTAGCGATGTTAATACTGGGTGAAATGGATAATCGAATTAATCGGTTTCAAATGATTTCAATACTCGTATTATTATTTCGAATTCAAGTATCTACGCAGAATGATTTTGGGCATCGAATCCCAACTCAGCTTTACCAATCAGGCAATTACTAACGAATATTATATCGTCTCCTTGTTCCTAGTTACGAATATTTTGTCCGAATATTTTATTCCGAAATCGATAATTTTAATAATCGGAACGTTCCGAGGATTTTGATACTCGGATTCACCGAATATTTTAATTCGAACTCACACATTACTATTATGTTTCGCAGGTTTTTGAATTTGTTTCATTAATATAAAATTGAGTGTTTAATCATTATTTATTATTAACATCGTACATGTAATTTATAATACAGTTAAATTTAAAATTCAATTATTGAAATGCTCTAATAAATTGAATTTTAAATCGATCTCGCTCAGACAGTGCTACTAAGTACTGGTCGGCCGACAGTAGTTTTGATTGACCGATACAAATTGACTACAACAATAGCAATTAATGCAAGACATGAGGGAATTGGTGATGTCAGTAGTCAGGCGTGGCAACAATGACTTGCGGGAATATTGTTGGGACCTGTTATGATAGTTTGACCACCCTGGGGTCACTGTGACTGACATGAGTAACGGCGTCAGATGCCGGGGCAAAATTGAATTTCGGTTAGTGAATAATTGTTATAGATTGAAGATGATGATATGGATAGGTTTTGTACTTGTGGCAGATGATATTGTAGGGTTTCAAATAAAGGAACAGGAGAATATTAAGAAGCTGTAACGTGGTCCGTAATGTACTGACTCTTGTAGGCGAGTCTTGTCATAAAACTCAAATTTTATGTTACTTATACACGTACAAGTGTATTATCTTCTAGTATCTATTGGTCTCTCTATCTTTTATATTTAGTCGAGTCAAATTAAGAAAATATTTGGGAAATCTCCAGGAATAAATAAAAATCTAACAAGTTAAAATGCTACATATGCACACAACAAATCTTCGACGCTCGAATCTTTATCTTATCTATACACAATAAAAAAAAAATTTTTTACATATTGTTTATACAGCAAAGAGTGAACAAAATATGAATCCAGAAACTTATTTTTGTTAAATTGGCAAAAAATAAGAATTTTCTCGTAAAACGTGTATTTTCTGAGAAAAGTCAAAATCCTAAAATGGGGTTAATGGAAATCGAAAAACTATATAACAGAAAAAAAAGAAAGTGTAAATTAAAATACAAGCTTCTATTACATCTATTACTTCTCAGAAAAATCCTTAAAACTGGTGACTATCTTAAGAGTGAAAACTAAAGTGAGAATTTTCTAAAAATTGGAAAAAATTAATGACTTAGTCTCTTTAAAAAAAGTTTTCTTACAAGTTAAAAGAGGGGTTTCCCTGAAAATGATAATTCTGATATTATATATGCTAAAAATGTTGAACAAATATAACTCCAATTTACGTATAAACAATAATAAATGACAATTTTGTTTCTTTTTGGGGGGTATGTGTCCATACCCTACTTTATTACGAATCGAATCCCAATGGTTATAGTTATATTTTATTCACTCCTGCACACTTCTGAAGTTGTACTCAAAAAATGAATTAGCTAGACTGGACTTAGAAAAAAATTAGACTGCAAATTACGATTTACTGCTTGAAACGTTGTCATTTTAATGCGTTACCTTGTTGTGAATTTTAAATTTGTTTCGTTAATTACAAAATTTCCACATATTCTCTATATTTTAATTCATATAGACAAAAATTACATTCTGTTTATAAATGTGTTCGTTCATATTTTATTCGGATGTTGTATCAGTTGTGTATACAAAGTAATACTCAACTTGTCGGAAAAATCAATATGGATATCCTCAATTTTATAATATAAAAAACTAAAACTAAATATCTAAACATAAAAAGAACAAAGCTTAGTAAATAAATCGAAAATAGCCAAACATATATCATCAGAAAATCATAAATTCAAAGGGAAAGAGGTAACGATAAAACACCGGGAAATAATAATTCTATTAGTCAAATGAGTGTTTTATTTTAAAACCAAACCAGTCTACTATGGCGTACGTGATTAAAAACTGAACGAAAAATTGAAAACACAAATCGGTCTACTTTAAATAAGTGTGAAATATTTCCGGTTAAATCTCCTCAAGGAGAGATCACAAGGTCAAAATTGTTGAAAGAGGGAATAAAAGGTTGTACACCGATGACATACATCTACTGTTTAGTTACTTAACCATTTTAGGTTTACTTGTTGTTTGCTATTCTTTGTAGTTATGTGTTTTGTGGTTTTACTGATACAAATCCTTTTGACTGCTCATATCTGAAATGCTTTTTTTGAATGTAAAACTTGATAATGAAAGTTGATTTAAACTCTCGAAACGTCGTCAATTAATTTTTATATACAAATGATGAGAAATGTTTGGTTAACCTTTTTTATTATCGAAGTCAAATCTAATAAGATTTGTTCTCCATATTTAAATTTTATACAGGAAACCTAAACAGGATTCACCCTATCTTGATTGTTTTCAGTGATAAATTTTATTCACATGGTTGTTTTCACCGCTTCAAAAAACAAAACAACCCAAACGTTTTCAAAAATATCAACACCTTATCAGAAACTAAATTACGAATGCTTGTCCAAACAAAATTAGAACACAGCATTGTTTGTGTGAGAAAATAATTTTATCTTTTTTAGCCTATCCGAACAATTGTTTAAAATTAAATTACCCCCATGACATCAACATCCGTGAATCCAAACTACCATAAAGGTACCGCTTAGTCCTTCTCATTGTGATAAAAGTACATGTATCAGTCATATAATATCGCGCTATGATTGTGTGTTTTCACGCTAATTTCATGGCAAAAACCAATTACAATTTACAAAAGGCAGCCATGCTTAACATTGCGAATTAGGTTTAGCGATAAAAACCATCGAAGGAACAAAGACAGTGCGACTTTTATACACTTTAGAAAATAACCGATAAAAATTTATTGTTAGATTTTTATTTAGTTCTTTGAAAATACCCGACAACCGAACAGTCTATCGTCCTTGATGTAAAATGAAAGTTCTACGAATCGAAACAAACAAACGATAGTTCGAACAATCAAAATCGTCCAACCGGAAGTGACGTATGGCTAAAACAATGGAAGAACTCTATGTGTACGTGGTACTATTGGAATTCAGAGACAGTCTTTCTGACGTGAGCGCTACCTCTTGCGGCCAAAAGAACAACTATTCTATATGATAACTAATGTCAACTTGAAAACTAACAAATATTAATAAAGCTATATATATTCTTCAGGTGGTTGGTACAGTAACATCTGTTTATTTTGTGACAGTTTTCCTTTACGATTTGATCCTTGGAATAATAAATAGGACCTTCCTGTTTGTGAAAGATTGAAGATTGTTTGGACGCTTGTAAAGTTTTATTTAGTTTCAATCCTAAACCAATTTACTTTTTTAAAGTTATATTTCAGAATTTTAATATCACCTAACAATACTGATAATTTTTTTAACAAAAGCAGTCTACTAACTTTACTATTTTAGTTTCTTTTCTAAAATGTCTTGCTACTGAAGATGACAACTTAATGTTTGAAACACTCTGACAGCTAACTTACATAAACCTTTTTCACTGAGTAAAATAATAATATTTACTTAATCAAAACTTGTGCTAAATTATTAAATATCCTAAACTTTCGCAACAAAACGACGTTTCAACGACCAAGTGCTCACTCTCAATCTAATTTTGACTTTTCAATTATCAACGTTCTAGGTTTTTGTATGAACTACTTGAGCACAGTCAAGGCGAAATTTTAATTAAAGATGCAGAAAAATCGCACTGACTTTCTTACACAATCGAAATACAAACCAAACAAATCAATTCCATAGTTGTCAATAAAAAAGTAT
Source organism: Aphrophora alni (assembly GCA_963513935.1). Taxonomy (NCBI): domain Eukaryota; kingdom Metazoa; phylum Arthropoda; class Insecta; order Hemiptera; family Aphrophoridae; genus Aphrophora; species Aphrophora alni. Next base: position 71,497,503 of record OY740775.1, read on the forward strand.
AAAAAGAAGCGATCTTATATATTGCAGATTTTTTTTAAACAATATTTAAAACTATTTCATTTGCGTCGTAAATATTGTAAGATAAAATCGATTTTAAATGACGTTGATCATGGTTTATTTTAGTTTTGCAACTTTCTAAACTTTTTTTTTTTTTACTTTGAATTTTTCACAGTGGTTTCGATAATTAATTTTCATATTTCACTTAAACGTGAATGTTTTCTGTACAGCTGATTTTGAGAAATTACACAATTTATAACAACTTCATTCCCAATTTCTTTGTTATTAACGATATCTAACGATCCGGCACAATGATAGATGGCGACCAACACGTTTTGTTTAGATACATAGGGGCTACCTTTGGGTCAAATTTGATTAAAATAATTATACCCGATTGATTAATATAATAAAACATCCCCGATTTCCAATTTTGATCAATGCACAAACTACAGGTGCCAGACGGATAGACAGTTGGACATTTCCAAATCCATTGGAAGACCCGACTACGGATATTTTCGCGGAATGAGTACGGTTTATTGACAATCGATAAATCATCTTATTTATATATATATATATATATATATATATATATACATATATATATATAAGGTTTTTGACCTTATATATAAAAAAAAATAGAAATGGAAGAAAGCTGAAATAAATTTTATTCTCTTCAAAAAAATTCCCTTAATAACGTACATCTTTTTTTACCCATCACAGGGAAGGAGTTTCTTGGGGTCACATTAAAACAATTTAAAAAAATATATCCTTATAATTCGGATATATTTATTTATTTATACGTATTTGTATATTTACATACATATGGTTTAGAGTAGGTAGTTTTATATTTTTAAATTAATAATTTTAATATATTATTATAAATTTTAAAGAAATAAATCAAAGTTTTATTTTTTAATTGACAATTTCCGTACGTATTGTGTTATTTTCCAACAAAATAAATAAATCATATTCATTTTATCGTCTTGTAGATGTATTTTTAATTTGATTTTAATCAAAAAGTAATAGATTTTCAACTATAAATATACACATAAAAATCATTTTGGTTCTGTACGTTTTAAAACAATTAAATAAACATCAATTTAAAAACCATAACTTCCAAAGACAAATATACTTTATACTTGAGAAACACCAAGGATAAACTTCTTCTCCTGCTTCTGTTTCTGATTTACTTTTTACTTTTCTTTAATTATACGCGACAATTTTAAAGTCAGCGAGCAATATTTCACTCAGATAAATAATTTTCTCCTCAAAAACTTTCCCTCTAATCTTCAACTTACAATATTTAAAACCTTGTCTTTTCACTTTTAAATCTTCTCGGTTGTTGCTTGTTTAACGAAATACATCCCAAGACAATTCAAGTTTTGATTGGTGTTACTCTACCCAACTCGCGATATATTTAATGTTGTAATAAAGACTTAAATTTCAAACTCAGCACTTCCTAACTCTATTATAACTTTAAGAGATATTTTATCACATGGCAGGAAGATAAAGTTATCGACTTAAAACTCTCAAAGTGTTCTTATCAGGTTCCAGTCACACTGGATAGGTTATCATATACGTGGATGGAATTTAGTGCAACTTTATTAAAAATTGTAAAATAGAACATGAATTAGGTCATGCAGATTTTAAAAAATAATTTAACTTATCTGAACTCGAATAGGCCTGCATACTAAGATGTAAATACAAAAATAATTTAACGTAAAATAAGTTACAATTGTGCCTGAGGCAGAATATATTGAAGGTTCATTTGTATTATAAAATAAATTCTCGAAAATATTATTCTGGATATGAATAAATGCGTTTTTTTTTTTTTTACTTTAATTTTTTCACATAGCATTAATTAATTTTCAAATTGTAGTAAAGATTTATTCCTTGAAGTTATTTTAAACATTATAGGTAAAAATAATATTCCTTACGATTATTTTTTCAAATAAAATATTTCTTTATCAGGTGATATTCTTCAAAGATGACTAAATATTAGTAACACTTGCCTTATTTAATGTCTTCCCACCCATTTTGATCATATTATACTTTTTTATTTATAAACAAATTTTTTGTTATGTAAATTCTACTGAATATTTAGTAATTCCTATTTTTTATTAATATTTTATTGATTTCATTGATATTCTGTAATATTTATTCCTGATCAAAATATCAGGACAACATTTAAATTTAAGGAATCAAGTAAGTAAAGAAATTAAACTATATGGTTTAACCGTATAAATAGATATTTATGGTAAACATAGATCTCCATTTACAACTACCAATGTGCATACAAAACTTAATAATAAATTTACAAATTGAGATTATAGAAAAGAACACAATATTTGATACTACACAAATAATCTTGAAACAATTACAAAATGTCAAAAGAAACGAATTGGAGCAATAGCAAACAATAACACTAAAAACTCACAGAAAAAACTTATAAAATCACACTATAAATTAGGTTAATAGAAAATATAACATGCTTCATATGAATTTCTATAAAATCAAGGTTAAAAATCAATTTAAAAAATTATATGAAGAAAACAGAATATACTGTATAACAAGGAACAAAGATAAGTTAGAAATTTAAATAAACAATAAAATAAACTAAAAAAGTGAAATATTTATAAACAAATAATAACCAAAAACAACAACCAACAAGACGATAACATATTATGGAAGACTAAAACATATTAATAATATGATACCATTCAAGAAACGAAGGAAAATAAAATACAAGCGGACTTATGTAAAATATCGAAAAGAATAAAAATTATAATATATTTAAAAACATGTACATAAATCAAATTAAATGTCGATTCGATTTAACAGACTTCATCCTAGTAATACTATAACTTGATTTATTTGTTTCGCTTATATTGCAGTGATTATAAGACAGTATTTATAGAGACAACAATAAAAATGGAAGAACTAACAAAAGTAATCAGAACATAACAGGTAGAAAAATTAGCACTATAATACGTTATCAGAACAAAATTATATCCTTTAAATACCAATTAGAAGGTTCTGTGAACAAATAATTACGGGGGATAATAACGATTATATTTACGTCAGGAAAAAAACAATAAATTGTGTAAAACACTTGAACACAATAATAAGAAAACAAAAACATCAGGAATTACAAACCAAAAACACTAGAAACCGATTGAAAAGTAAATAAACAAACTATAAAATACAATAACGTAAAAATCGAAGAAAATAAACAGTTGAAAAACACACAAAAACAAAAAAACAAAAATTTATGGGAAAAACACTATTATATAATATGCAATATAATGTTTAAAAAAAATGAAGGAAAACAAAATAAAAATGAAAGGTTTCAAAATAAAGAACGAAAAAAAGGAAAAGAAAAACAAACCTAAATGAGATAAACATAAAAATATAGGTAAAATTAAGTTTTAATTTATTTATCTTAACATTTTTTTATAACATTATATGTTCCTAGATAATTACTATAAATAAAACTGTGATTTTGGTAATATTTAATATACGTATGGCATTTGGGCTTTATTCATTTTGACTTGAAAAGTATTTTTGTTACTGTACAACTATTCAAAGTGTCATTTCTATATTTTTGCTTTCATTTTATAATATTGTTGTTTGTATTCGTGTACCTATAAATTATTTAAAATATTTGTAAATATAATTTATTGTTTTATTACATCTGCTATAGTCACAACAATTAATCTTAATCAAACTGACATATTTTATTTAAAGAATTATCTTTTCTTTTTAATTAAATAGGTTAGATCTTTCATAACCGTCGTGGCTTTGTTAAAGTACGACATTCAATATTTTGAGTTTCACTATACAACTGTAAGTTTTTTACTTGCCTTGATGGTAAAAAATATAGCATAGCGCAAAGCAACAATTTCTGAGTTGATGGGAAGCAATTTTTTTGCTGACGGGAGCTAATCTGCATGTCGGAAGGTGTCGCAGTGGTCCAATTACGCTCAGCATCCCTCGCAATATTTTTATGACGCCTCAGAGAGTTGGATAGGGTGGAAGGGGGTGCAGTACGGCTAACCCTTTGCTACCCCCATTATCGCGTCTGATTACACTTCCTCACGCCTTTATGCAAAATCTCATTAAAGGATTTACATTGACTTTATCAATACAAGGATAATTAACTATGTCAGGAAATTAGTTTGCTTTGTATTGATTTAAAAAATGCATTTTATGTACTTCAATTTAAGGTTAATTTGTACAGCGCCTAAAGAAACGTAAGATTTGAATTTAATTATGTAAAAATTAATTGAAAATGTATACACGGCGGTCAAGTAATCATGGCCACGATTAAGATATCTAGAACTATAAGAAAAACAAAAAACTTTTAATGGAGAACATTCCGACTTTTTTTAACATTTGAAAATGTTTCCAAATAGTCGTTTTCCAATATGCTGACAGCCTAATATTTCAAATAGCAACATCATGTTTTTATGCTGTATAAGCTCATAAGGTAAGTAGGCTATTTGAATGTGTGGACGTGCGTTTAAAAATATTATTTCACTTCTAGATCTTACCTTTATTGGGTTTCTTTAGGCCTAGAATTAAGAGCTATGTTAGAAAAATAAGATATAAAAGAAGGTTAAACTTTAAAAGATGTTTTAATTAATCAAACTAATTTTAATTTATATAAAATAGAGAAAATCGTAATTATAATGGATTTTAAAAACCATCAATTTAAATACAGGTAATTTGTTCCTGTGTAAACATCTTTTACTGAAAGAAGGAACTAGAAATGAAATATTTTCATGAAATACATTTGTACTCATTGAAATATCCTGTATGACTCATTTTTTTTGTAGGAAATTACATTTTCATCACAAATTGAAAATGACAGCACCCACGATAAATTAAGTAAATATTATTAAAAAAGCCTTAAAATTGTAAGTTATATCAACAGGTTGGATATTGAAAAAAAATTGACAGCCATATTGGAAAATGGCGACGATTATTCAAAATTTGAATAGCACATTATTAAATCCCATACACAAAATTGGAAAGATTCCTGATTATTACGTTTTTTGTATCCCTTATAGTTTTAGAGATCTGCCGGTCAACTTGAGTTGAATACCCTGTATATTTATCGAAAAAGTTTTAAAGAAAAATTATCAATACTTTGTTTAACGACTTTCATTTCTAACATGGTTTCAATAAGTTATTAATATTTAATGTAAAGCTTAATGAGATAAATCGAAAAGTGAAAATGAACGATTTAGCTACGTCATAAACATTCTAATATCTCAATTGTATAAATTTTGATGAAATATGTAAAGTTATAACTCAAACCACGCCGAATAGCAAGTTAACAAAAATGATTTGTCGGTTATTTAAAAAAAAATCCAAGAGGTGGCCAAAAGGTTAGTCTCCGTATTTTTTACATTCGCCTTAAAACATAATATTCCTATACTTGCTGTTTTATATACAGGGTGTTTCAGAACTCTTGTCTGATATTTTAAGATTGTTCATAGGTTTGAAGTAAAAAAGAACAAGTATTTATTTGTGTGAAACAATCGTTATTGTCTGTCTGTCCGCTATTTCGTGTTTTGTACAAAAACTATTATATTTTTGGAAATAATTTAGAAGTCAAGTGCAAATTTTGTGTACATACTTATTATGTGATCGTTTATCAAAGTACTAAAAACCATGAAATTGATTTGTTTTTGTTTAAAATGGCGTAAGTTTAAAATTTTTAACGTTGAAAACTGTTTACTTTGTACAAAATTTAAATGAAAAAAAAGACCTCAAAGGATATCCGAGTTGTTGTTAAAAATACTATAAACATATTTTCCTTGCAATTATATGAATCACTAGAACACTGTGGTGAATATACAATGAAAGAAAATTCTCCAAAACCACAATAAAACACTACAACACACAAAGACTGTAAAGTTGTTTATTCTACTTTATGTAGGCCTACATTTCAATAACACTGCTATCATTTTCAGAGCAATCATCACTGAGTGTGTATTGTACCTCTGAAGATGATAGGAGAGTACTTTTGGAATGTACATAAGGTAAAATAAACATAACTTTACAGCCTTTGTGTTGTTAGTGTTTTATTGTGGTTTTGTATATTTTTCTTTAATTCTTTCCAATTGTCTAAAATACCAAAAATGAGCATAAAACAAAAATATTTTTTCAATTATGATGTTTTTAATAGTAGGCCTAATACTAAAATATTTTACAAAGTTTTATTGTTAAATCTGATCATTCGTCTTGTAGTTTTTTATTGCACAAGTCCATTACGTTTACATTCCGAAAGGAAACTTTTTTTCTCTCTTATAAATGTTTGTTATAAAAACTCTTTCCATTTAAAAAAAAATAAAATACCACCAATATCGTTTTTTTGGTACATTCATAAAAGGTCACATAATACATAGACTACATATAAATTAATATATTATATTAAATTTGGACTTAATATATAATTTACTTCCAAAAATATAATGTTGTTTGTACAAAATACTAAATGTCGGACAGATAGACAAATGAGCTTATTTTAATAAATAAATGCTTGTTTTGTGTTTAATTCAACCCGAAAAACAATTCTCTAAAATATCCGACAAGAGTTCCGACACAACCTGTATTTATAAAACTTTCATTCGAAACATTTTCGAGTCGTTCCAATTTTTACGACTGCATCCATTTTGTATTTTCCCTGTAAACTAGTTAAATTTTCGGAAAGGTGAAGACAAAAACCTTCCGTTTTTAAACGTTATGTTATAGCAAAACGTTATTATTTCCTGTAGTTTGTAGCTCCGAAGCTCTTTAAAGCCCATGTATTGTTTGCGATCTGATGATGGAGTTACTGCTCCGAAACATGTAGTCTCCTTATTACGACTAAGAAATTACGTGTCGGATATATACGCAGGTATGATAAATTTATTACCAATATTTTAGAATACACAATTCTTCTTTAAAATAATATTTCCACAACACAAAACATCATTATATTTTTCTTGCAACAAAATCAAACAAAATCTATAAAGTCTGTTTTGTTTCAATTCTAAATTGTGACAATTTAGTAAAATTGTATGGATACAAATTTTGAATTTTAACATTTAACTCACTAAAATCAAAGATCTCGAAAAATAGATAATAGAAAAAATATACCTACATCGAACACTTGTTCAATCAATTGGCAGCAAACCCTTATATCTCAAACTTTCAGAAAAAAACTTCAACACCTATTTTTTATCTCTACTATAATATAAAATTAGGTCATTATAGTTGTAAACATCTTTAGGTTGTGTTAAAAGAATAACAAATGCAAGTGTCTATTTGTTGAAAACCAAACCTGATCTTGTTGTCAAAAGGTGTTAAGGGTTCGATAGGCGATATGAATTATTGATGTGTTAGGTTAGGTGCAAGGGGATTCAGAAATAGTTTCCAGTAAGGGCACAGGTTACATGAATGAACTTAAAGCATTGCTATTTCCACTATGACCGGGGGTTTCAATGGGTCTGATTTGAAATTCTAATTGAGGCTTTATGCATTGTTAGTTGGTGTTAGCGCCAATAGATAGCGCTAGCAGGTTGCAAGCACGTGGCACAAGGGGGGGGGATAAATTAGCATTATTTTACACAAGTTTTTTTGTGTGTGCGGTGAGCGCGGTCTGATGTAGTTAGAAGTATTTGTTATTTTAATTTATCTTAGGTACAGGATTGGATATGACGTGACTCGTGTATCCAGTAGCTTTGCGTGATGGATGGTTGCAACAAGTAAATTATAGAAATCTCAAGTTAACGAAACAAATATTTATCCGTTAATTTTAATTCACTATGGAGAATTTATAACTCAAATTAACATACGTTAGGGCTATATATACACGGTCATGAATTTCCAGACACCCTCTATTTTCAATTGGGGATAAACTCTAAATATTGAGAATATTAATTAATGTCTACACTCCACTTTAGAGTGAGTTATGTGTTAGTTCAAAAAAATCAATACGTTTAGGATCCTTTGAGTAAAAAATTGTATGAGCAATATTCTACCACCAAAACACTATTTTTATCAAATTTTGTAAATGAACATGTTTTACCCATATATCGGGAATTTTTTAATTTTTAAATAACTTAAAATCTAGATATAAATTCTACAAAAAAATAATAAAATTAGTCTACGATTTTCTCAAAATCGGCTTTAAAGATTTTGATGAAATTTTACTTATGTGTAGTTTCAAAGAACAAAAGCAAAATGATTTGGTCGCAATCTATCCAAATATACCGGTAAATGACTTATCGGTAAAAACAAATCGACCATATACGCAATTCCTCAACATCAGGTTTTCCGATTAGGCTACAATTAAATTTTACTGAAAAACAAATAGTAATCACCCAAAATCTTATTTATACTCAAGTCAACCAATATTACGATTCCGATTGGATTTATGAGTTGTTGCTATTCTTCGTAACAAGTACAAACTAGGCTCAGCATGGATAATTTCATTTATTAAGAATTATGCTAAACAAATTGGTCAATTAAGTAACACTTTGTAATCAGTGTTAATTTATGTTAACCCACACATAAACATTAAATTAGTGTTTTAATGATGCGGATAATATTACAATTGTTTCTTGAATGTAGTTAATAAGAGTGAAAGTTGTAATGGGCCTAAATATAATGATTTCTTAGGATTAATTTACCCATAAATAGTTTTAAGAAAATGATATACTGTCGTTTGAGCGTTGTGCACTTCAAACTTGTGGACCGGTTTTAATCAACGTATCTTAATCATATTTTGGTCAAATCTGATGGATTTAATTTTTTTTTTTTTTTTTTTTTTAACATTTGATAAGTAAAACAAACACATATTCTCACAAATAGTACGTTTATGAATTTAAACGTGTTTCAACGATAATCGCCATCTTCAGTGATCCGCAAGATTTGTGTAGCTCGTAGATCCTTGAAGATGGCGACTTTGTCGTTGAAACACGTTTAAATTAATAAACGTACTATTTCTGAGAATTTATGTTCAAGTTTTATACCATTTCACAAGTAAAGCTCAATATTTTTAAGTTTTTTTAACAAATAAAAATTTAGCGAGGGTGTAATTTTTCATAAGTTCACGAAAATATACTGTAACTATTACGATCAAACTATGAATAAAACTTCTAAAGATCCAAAATATATAGATCTCACAGAAAATGTTGGTTCGTGAGTTAGTGGTAAAAAACTAAATCAATTAGTAAAGTTATTTATAGTTTAATTATTGTACCTCATGTATCACTGAGGATGGTGACTTTGTCGTTGAAACGCGTTTGATTAAGTAACATATTTTTGTGAGATTTTGTTATTTTATGTAGCCGACTAATAAAAAACACAAATTTATTTCATTTTAACATACTACAACTGAAAAATTCTTTTTGTTTGTCACGTATCTATGAGTATAACATTGCACAAATTATACACAATCTCATTCACACAAACTAATATCCTGTCAAATTATAAAGTACTGTTAATTAAATTCAGTAAGTGTCCCCTTTACAGAAGCTCTTGGTAGTTTTGTAAGTTATACCAATCTATGTAAATAGTTAGGGAGCAAATGATACAGTCGAAAAAATAATTCGGTCATCATAACCTTATAAAGAGAGGGAAAAAATATTCCTACCCCTAAAATAAATACTCTAATTACGTCGGGGTCGGAAAAGAACAAGATTCGGTCAAGAGACACATAGGAAAGATGAAAGAGAATAATCTAACCCCAAAACAACATGAATAATGGTGTAGATCCAATTAAAGTGAGCCCGTAAGAGTTATATATAAAAAAATAACCATAAAGCAAATTTTACTTGTAATTTTAATTGAACAGCTGATTTCAATCTATCATTGTTTAACACCTAATTTAGTTATATTTTTTGTAATTATTTTATACACTAGTAAAGAAAACAAAAACAGTTTTAACTCATTTTATAAAATATATAGAATCACCGTGTGTCTAGTAATCTCGCTAGAGTGTGAGATAGTTCAATTGCACTAAAACGTTACGGTGTTGATACAACATTGTGGGGTCGAGTGTGGAGTTTACGATTGTTGGCGAATTCTGGTTTTGAAAGATAGAATTAAAGTGAAGGCAACTCGATGTGTTAGCTATATATTACTCATTATCTGAAGAGTAGTCAAACAGATTGGCTAATCAGAGGCTGTTGTGCCAAATGATTATTATTAATATTTGTATATGAGGAAAGTATTTAACTAATCCTTTCTGAACAATTGGAAGAATTTTTCGTTTTATATTTTGATTGGGGATTTTTATATTTATTTAAAAGTAATTTAATTCAATTATGTTACAAACATCACAACTATAATCTTGATTTTCATTTCATGCTGTAGAAAATTATGAAAAGTTACCCCCAAAACCTCTATTATTGTCCTAACACTATTTGAAAACAACAAAAACCCTTACAGCTTCTAGAAAAAGCATATCTAATTGAATTATATTAAAATTGATTTACTTAAAAAAATCTACCTTTGGTGGGAAAGATTGGAACACTTTAGGGATTCGGAGGGTGGAATGATTCATAACTACCCCTACACCCACCCACTGTTATCTCCTGGGGGTAATTTGGTCTACATCAAAGTAATATACATCCAATGAATAGATTTAATTAAGCGTATGATTGCATTGCATGTTTACAAGTAGAAACACTTTAGGTTGACGTCTTTATCTTAGTAACATTGAGAGTAATAATGTTGTTCTTTCTGGTTTGAAATTGTGAAAAAATTTTAGGCTTAAACGTTGGTGTAATATTGCACTAACTTTCTAATGTATTTATCCTCGTAAGCAAATACTATATAACCAAAAAAATATAAAAGTTTTTTTTTACAATTAAAGAACAGTTATTCCTTTTTATAAATAAATATATAGAAATTTTGTAAAAGATATTTTTATACTTACAAAATTATGTTTGCTTACCTTGTGACAAAAACGCTTGCAAAAAATGATATAGCATATACTGGCGATCGACAAGGATTTATATTTAGTTTTTATATTTATATTCTGGAAGAGTAATTTTGTTTTACTTACTTACTAGTTGTAGTTTATTACTTAAGTTAGTGTCATTAACCTTTACAGAAAGTTGTAAAAACCTTCTTTTTTTAATTAAATATTTGTGAAAGGTCACTAGGTTCTTCAGTTTTAACGATAACTGAAGAAAAAATTATAAAACATAAGTTAAATTTTTTAAAAAAAGATTAGATTTTCATATAGATCAAAATTTTTATTCCACTGTTTTATGTTTTAGGGATTAGCACTTTTTAAGACAGATTATTACTTGATGGAGATAACTACCGAATTAAAAATAAGGGGTGGGAGGGGGGTTATTACATTTTCGTTGGGTTTGTAGAAACTAAAATTGAGCTTAATTTATCAGAATCCTCAGATTGTAAAAAAAAAAAAAAAAAAAAAAAAAAAAAAAAAAAAAAAAAAAAAAATTATATTCTCTATTTTTGCCTTAGGTTAGTTACAGTATATTTTTAAATTATTCAAAATATAAAAATAAATTCTTCGGCATTTGATCAATATATGGGGGGGGGGTAATAACATTTTCTTTGGGTTTGTAGAAGCTAAAATTGAGCACAATTTGATCATGATCGTCAGATTGTATTTAAAAAAATGTAAATTCTCTATTTTTGTCTTAACTTAGTTACAGCATAATTTTTAATTATTCAAAATATTAATATAAATTCCTCGCGATATGGTAAATATGGCGGAGGAGGTTATAACATTTTGTTTGGGTTAGAAGAAGCTAAAATTAAGCACGATTTTATCACAATTTTCACCTTACAAGAAAATCTAAAATTATATATTTTCGTCTTATGTTGGGTGAAGTCTAATTTTGAATTATTCAAAACAAAAATAAATTCCTCGAGATACGGTCAAAAGATTGACACAAATAAATTGTGTTTAAAGCTTTCCCACACAGTCATGAACATTTACTTGATAGATACCGCTGAAAAAAAAACTCAGTATTGTTTTTTTAATTTCGTTTCATATAACACTTGAAACAAAAATTGAATGGAAACGGCAACCAAATCATAAGTAGCTACATTTTATCAGAAATTATACAAAATCATTAGATTCTAAAACAATTTCAAGTTTGTATTTTTGTCTTATGTCCCTCAGATTTTTGAATTATTTAAAAACATTCTTCCACAAACGGCCAAGCTATACCTACACCAAAATCGTACACCAGTGTAGAATACAGGACACAAAATAGAGGATTAACTGATATATATTGAAATATGGTTGACACTCCAAAAATTTTGAACTATTTCAAAATGTAAAATAAATTCCAAAATTTAATAAAATTTGCCTATCAGTTTAGATAAATATTTAGTATATAATGTTCTTGGTTTTGTTTTAATAGATAATCCTTAATGTGCTATAACTTTGCCAAATTTGAACTAAATCGTTAGACTATGAGAAAATCTAAATTTTGTATTTTTATTTTATGTTAGGTATCCTAAAATTTGAATTATTCAAAAACAAACGGCATAAATATATGGACATATTTTTAACAAAATCGTCCGGCCGTCTGCGAATAGTATACACTATGGATTATAACACAGTTTTTGGACTCAAGGAATCTAACGCCGTACATTTCCATAACATCTAATTTCTACTCCACACACTTTCTCAATTCTACGTAATAAGCATAAAATAAAATTCACAAAAGAACAATTTACCAACCAGAAAATGAATTGAGCTTAAACCGCAAGACATTTCAAATTTGAAATAATTTATTTCCGGACACCAACCTACACGTAAAAAGAACTTTTGTTTGATCAATCCTGTAGGACACACCTTTCTTTTTTTTCCTACTTTATCCTTTAAAATAAATTCTTTGCCCCATTGTATATAGTAGAGGACATTTGATTGTATTCAGTGTGGTATCAGCGTGCATACATCTAAGCTTTAAGCTTAGCTGATTCCAAGTGGTCCCCCCCCTCCACAGTAGAATGCAACAGAAAGAAGAATGGATACAAATTTACATATGAATAGAAAAGAGAGACTTCTTTATGTGGAGTAAAGGAAACGAAGAAAGAGAATATAAACTGTGGTAGACACCCTGTCAAAGGAGGATAGGGTTAAGTTTGGTCTACTCGTATCTGAAGGGAGTTGTTCAATTTATAACCAATTCTTTGCTTGTACTAATCACTTTTTTACTAGCTATTGGAGTCCCTGAGAGTGACAAATTGACAAGACTCAAGTAATAATAGGTAATCTTGTTATTAAGTAATGTACACGTCTTAGTTCAACTTACAAGACATGAAAACACAGCTGTATTTGTAGATATTTTAAGAATGTTTTGTTGGAAGTGTTATGATTCATAAAAACGTCACGACTTATATTTCCCAGTTTTAAAATAAACATTACACGCACAAACTTTTATGTAAAAACTGAAGATGACTTAATCATTGAAACGTAGTTTAGTTTTTAATAATGTTTGTTGGAAATTGTACTGTTTCTTTCATTTAGAACTGAGGAACTCTCTTATCTACTTATTCAAAAGCAATGGTAAATCTGTCAATTTTCACTACACATAATTTTATACCTGTCTGTATTATTTTCCAATTACAAATTACGTCGCTTGGCATTGCAGTACGCATCGCCCTAAATCAAAGCATTGTTTCAAAAATAGGGCTAATTACTAAAACACTATCTGTTTTACAAACTTGAAACCCGATATCAAAGATAATTGCAGTGGAATTTACCAACGTTAATAAGGCAGAAACAGAAATAACGGGAAGGTTTATTGTGTGGTGTACAGTCATTAAAAACAAATTGCTGGTCCTTGGTGTCGTTGGTTTGGTTCGACATTACCAATTCAAATATCGCGGATAAGATGGAAGATAATGAGGTGGCTGTATGATAAGCGATGGAAGCTTTCAACATCGCATCGAAATGTCAAACCTGAAAACTGACGGATATTTGTTACGTTCCACTTACACAATTTCCTGTCTGATGTTTTTTTATAAGTGGGGTTTTTTTTAGAACTGAAAGATTGTTGGAAGTATTTTGAGTTGTATTGTCTTTAAAGATCATGTGAGAAGCAAGAGAAAAATATTAGGTAGAAATGCTAATCAATATTAATCTCATAAGAGACCAAGTGAAAGTTTTAAAAATTAATAGAATAATTTGTCAGGCAGAAAAAAAACAAAATGAAATTTTAACGGTACATTCTTTTGATAGAAAACTAAAGTACAGTCTTTAGATAGATAACTAAAGTATTTTAGGCCAGAATCATGTTGAAAACACTTCATAAAGTTTTACGTTTGTTAGACTTCACCTAAGCTATCTTTTTGTTGAATTATTAATTAAATCTGATCTTGCAAATCAGCTGTTATAATTGTATAGCCTATTAAAGTTGTTGCTATGATACTAAATTTCTGTTTAAACTTTTCAAAATAAAGTTATTTTATTTTTTGTTTTTAGTGATAACCTAACCTAACCTATCATTGTGTTGAATTATAAGTCTAATCAAGCAAATCAGCTATTATACGTATATTATTACAGTGGTTGCTATGTTACTAAATTTGTATGTAAACTATTAAAATAATGTTTTTTGTTTGTTTGTTTTTTTATAATGCTAACCTAACCTAAACTATCTTTATGTTGAATTGTTAAAGTTGATCGACTAAATCAGCTGTTATACGTGTGTATTATTATAATGGTTACTATGATAACAAATTTGTATATAAACTCTTAAAATAATGTGTTTTTTTTAGTGATAATCTAACCTAAACTAGGCTATCTTTGTGTTGAATTATTAAATCTGATCTAGCAAATCAGCTGTTATAATTGTGTATATTAGAGTTAGTTGTTGCTATGATACTAAATTTCTGTTGAAACTTTTCAAAATAAAGTTATTTTAATTTTTGTTTTTAGTGATAACCTAACCTAACCTATCATTGTGTTGAATTATAAATCTAATCAAGCAAATCAGCTATTATACGTATATTATTACAGTGGTTGCTGTGTTACTAAATTTGTATATAAACTCTTAAAATAATTTTGTTGTTTTTATAATGCTACCCTAACCTAAACTATCTTTGTGTTGAATTGTTAAAGCTGATCGACTAAATCAGCTGTTATACGTGTGTATTATTAAAATGGTTACTATGATAACAAATTTGTATAATTATAAACTCTTAAAATAATTGGTTTTTTGGTTTTTTTGTAGTGATAAATTAACCTAAAGTATCTTTGTGTTGAATTATTAAATCTGATCGACCAAATCAGCTGTTGCAAGTGTGAATTATTATAGTTGTTGCTATGATACTATATTTGTATGTAAACTCTTAAAAAATATGTTTTTTTTTGGTTTTTTGTAGTGATAAATTAACCTAAAGTATCTTTGTGTTGAATTATTAAATCTGATCGACCAAATCAGCTGTTGCAAGTGTGAATTATTATAGTTGTTGCTATGATACTATATTTGTATGTAAACTCTTAAAAAATATGTTTTTTTTGGTTTTTTTTGTAGTGATAAATTAACCTAAAGTATCTTTGTGTTGAATTATTAAATCTGATCGACCAAATCAGCTGTTGCAAGTGTGAATTATTATAGTTGTTGCTATGATACTATATTTGTATGTAAACTCTTAAAAAATATGTTTTTTTTGGTTTTTTGTAGTGATAAATTAACCTAAAGTATCTTTGTGTTGAATTATTAAATCTGATCCACCAAATCAGCTGTTGCAAGTGTGAATTATTATAGTTGTTGCTATGATACTATATTTGTATGTAAACTCTTAAAAAATATGTTTTTTTTGGTTTTTTTTGTAGTGATAAATTAACCTAAAGTATCTTTGTGTTGAATTATTAAATCTGATCGACCAAATCAGCTGTTGCAAGTGTGAATTATTATAGTTGTTGCTATGATACTATATTTGTATGTAAACTCTTAAAAAATATGTTTTTTTTGGTTTTTTGTAGTGATAAATTAACCTAAAGTATCTTTGTGTTGAATTATTAAATCTGATCGACCAAATCAGCTGTTGCAAGTGTGAATTATTATAGTTGTTGCTATGATACTATATTTGTATGTAAACTCTTAAAATAATATGTTTTTTTGGTTTTTTGTAGTGATAAATTAACCTAAAGTATCTTTGTGTTGAATTATTAAATCTGATCCACCAAATCAGCTTTTACAAGTGTGTATTATTATAGTTGTTGTTATGATACTATATTTGTATGTAAACTCTCAAAAATAATGTGTTTTTTTTTACTATTTGTTTAGTAATAACATAATTTAAAGTCGGCTGTTTATAAATAATACTTTCTGAGGTCCTCTGATGTCTCTATGTTGCCTGTCTGGTTTCAGTCGTATACAGTGCTCTGCAGCCCAATAGCGTGTTACGATCTTAATTAATGTGGGCATATATTTACAATATTTTGGGAACTTTGTTTACTACCTTAAAATTTGTAGTGAGATGCAGTAAAAAAAAAACAAAAACAGCAAAGTTTACTTCACTCGCGCGTTAAGGTTTCTCTCGCCCAATTTTTCTCTTTTACGCGTGAAAACGTAGCCTACAAATAATTTCTCGCTTAACTGCGTTTGACATTAACAACGACCTTGTACTTTGACATTATACTTAGTTAACAAATAACTCCAAAGAAAGACATTGCCAAGAGAAAAACAAATCCAGGTAGGCAGTAATTAAATCAGTTTTTTAAAGAATGCAGAAACTATGTGGGAATTAGTTGTTGACACCGGGAGTTAAGGGGGGGGGTTTAATCACATTCGCGGTTACACAGTCAGAAAAATGTTATAATATTTCTTCCTGTAAACTAAGTAGGCGACATAGTTGAAATAATGCGCTCTAATGAGAGAGCGTCGACATTTTAAAATATTAGTTTTTGTTTCGCTACTTACGAGGAATAAGAAGGTTAGGGTGAACTTGTGTTTATTTTTTCACATATTTATTGCGTCGAAAATCGATTTTTAAAGAAATATTCCTGAGTTGAAGAAAGTTTTGTTGGAAATTATGTCTCTATTCGTATGTACAGTGTTATATAACCCGTACACGTGGACATATTTCAAACTATATCTGGAGGACTTTTGTCCATTTTATGATAATTCAATTTTTGTAGGTAGCTTCCATAAGGCTCTAAATCGATTTTAATCCAATTTAAGTTAAAAAATGTGTTGAAAATGCCGGTTGAAACATTTCGATAATAAAAAACATAGTTTAAATTCAGCTGTTACCATTTAGTTTAAATTTTAGTAAAATATTTATATTAATTACCAAAACCTGTGTACAAAATTTTAATAATATTTAACTTACAAATAATTAAAATTAAATCGTTTAAAAAAAACAGCAAACAAAATAAGATTTACGTAATGGACAAGTATTTGTTACACTGTTTAAATGTATAAATATATACAAAGTTTATCAGTCTATTATACCTACTTAATTATCGTCACAAATTTATAGAAAAAACTCAATAATAATTTTTTTCCCGGGTATAAGTAGCCTATTTTTAAAGACTTTTTTTTATACAATAGGACCAAATTTTCTACTCATTAACCATCTTTCTGATGTGATTGTACGCTCTTAATTTATGATAATCAAATTTTATTTACGAAGAATAAAACTATTCCGAGTATGTTTTTATTTTGGTCAACAACAATGCCCCACAGGAATTGGTGTTTTATTAACAATTTAAAACTTCCTTGTTTTCATCAATTTTGTGTAATAAACTATAAAAAATATGAATTATATTTATTTTTATTATATTTTATATATAAACTAAAATAATTACATGGAAAAATATTTGTAGAAACTTTTTTAAAAACCACAATAGTCACAAGCGCGTGATTAAATATTCAATATATTATTTGACAGTGCGGAAATTGGGAATTCGACGGAATTTATTGATTTATGAATATTTTATACCCCGCAAAACACGTCAATAACTGAACGCATTTACTCTTTTTCACACCCCGATTCTCCAACTCATTCCTAAAAAAAACATTTAAATCCCAAAGGAGTATAATATTCCCAAAAGCATCGCCCCAATTCACATCCAATTCATTCCCCCCCCCCACACAAAACATCACTAGTAATAAAACCCACCCCGGGAGAACGTTATAGAGTGAAATAAAAGAAAAAACTTGCATATTCCCAATGCACTTAAAAAAAACCTTATGTTGCAGGTTTGGACAACTTTAGGGTTGATAATCAGAAGATGGTCCCTTTACAGCAAAACATGATTTCTTCTACATTGCCCCCTTCTTCCACCTTCATTTTAGAATCCGTAGGGCCCCCTTGTGAATCAACCCCCCCTCCCTCCTTCCTCCCTCTCTTCATCTCCTAAGCCATTTTCTCCAGGCTAAAAGACGCTAGTAGGGTAGAAGGTGGGGAACTACGTGATCAGAATTTGTACTAAGCAAAACTCGATAGACGGATGCCGGAGCAATCTCCTAGCTTTGTGGACCTGATGTGGACCGCAGTTCAGGATTTTTTCACACATTACTGGTGATGTCCGCTTGCTAAGCAATCTACAACTAGTTATTAAGTGAAGTTACTGCGGTGAGAAAGAAAATACGTAAAAATATAACAGTAATTTAAGACGATAGATAAATTACAATTAAACTACCGTCATTATGTTTACCCCGCTACTTGTTACGGTAGACAATATTTTACCAGTTTAAGTGGATAGATAATTATGGAAAACATTATTCCTCTTCCATTGAAAATGGCTTGATTAATTCAAGTCAGTTCATTATATAGACTTTACTTGCAACATAAATTGCGTTAGACCGACACATCGTACAACCGAATACGTTTAACATTCAACACTTCGATGAATTGAAGTTGTACATAACAGAATTTACGTTCGATCGACATTGCATACAATAGATATTACTTTCGGCAGGCACAGCGTAGAATCGACGCTGCGTATAGCAGACATTACGTATGACCTACGTTGCGTAAATTCGACAGTACATTCAACAGACATATCGTAAACTCGACACTGCTTAGAACCGACATTACGTACAACAGATATTAAATTTGGGAGACACAGAGTAGAATTAGGGCTACCTACAACAATCCGTAGAACAGACATTGCGTACACCGACACTCTATAATATCGACACTGCATACAACAGACGTTGTTACGACAGACACTGTGTAGAATCGAAACAGCGTACAACAGACAATACGTACGACCATTGCATATAATCGACCATGAATACAACCGATATCACGTACAATCGATACTATGTAGAAACATTTGTATAGAATCGACCCTACTTACAACCGTAATATCGACACTAGTACGACAATTTCTGTTATACGTAGTGTTAGTTCTAAGCTACTCCCACTTTATATAATTATATTAATACAGATGGATTTTGTTTAAAACTGGTTTCCAATATTTTCAACGAAAGAAGAAGCATTTTAATAAATCATTTTAAAACACTCTTTTTATTTATAGAACTCCTTTATATTCTTACTTTAAAAAAATAATTAAGGCAAAGTTGCCTTTTTAAGATATTTTAACCAATACATTTTCTATCTTCAACCCAAAAATATTTACAATGAATGTCAAACGCGTCATTATCTCCAATGCATCAATAAGAGTCCCTCCAAATAGGCTTTACACTGACGTACTTCTAGTGGCATGACCTATGGTCCTGAATGTCTGTTGGTCTTATGTAAAGTAAGGACGACAATGTATAAATACAAACATAATTATTAGAACAGCTGGAGGCCCATCATTTGGTGGAATAATGATTAATAAAGTTGTTTCATTTAACATCTCAATTGATCATACTTAATCGGCGCTGTTATGATTGCCCGAAAGGTCTTACATTGTGTTATGATTGCCCGATAGAACTTACATTGTGTTATGATTGTACGATAGGTCTTACATTGTGTTATGATTGTCAGATAGGTCTTACATTGTGTTATGATTGCCCGATAGGTCTTACATTGTGTTACGATTGTACGATAGGTCTTACATTGTGTTATGATTGCCCGGTAGGTCTTACATTGTGTTATGATTGTACGATAGGTCTTACATTGTGTTATGATTGTACGATAGGTCCTACATTGTGTTATGATTGCCCGGTAGGTCTTACATTGTGTTATGATTGTACGATAGGTCTTACATTGTGTTATGATTGTACGATAGGTCTTACATTGTGTTATGATTGCCCGGTAGGTCTTACATTGTGTTATGATTGTACGATAGGTCTTACATTGTGTTATGATTGTACGATAGGTCTTACATTGTGTTATGATTGTACGATAGAACTTACATTGTGTTATGATTGTACGATAGGTCTTACATTGTGTTATGATTGTACGATAGGTCATACATTGTGTTATGATTATACGATAGGTCTTACATTGTGTTATGATTGC
Organism: Aphrophora alni; assembly: GCA_963513935.1. Classification (NCBI taxonomy): domain Eukaryota; kingdom Metazoa; phylum Arthropoda; class Insecta; order Hemiptera; family Aphrophoridae; genus Aphrophora; species Aphrophora alni. The sequence goes on from OY740775.1 coordinate 71,517,921, forward strand.
CCGGTAGGTCTTACATTGTGTTATGATTGTACGATAGGTCTTACATTGTGTTATGATTGCCCGGTAGGTCTTACATTGTGTTATGATTGTACGATAGGTCTTACATTGTGTTATGATTGTACGATAGGTCTTACATTGTGTTATGATTGTACGATAGGTCTTACATTGTGTTATGATTGCCCGGTAGGTCTTACATTGTGTTATGATTGTACGATAGGTCTTACATTGTGTTATGATTGTACGATAGGTCTTACATTGTGTTATGATTGTACGATAGGTCTTACATTGTGTTATGATTGTACGATAGGTCTTACATTGTGTTATGATTGTACGATAGGTCTTACATTGTGTTATGATTGTACGATAGGTCTTACATTGTGTTATGATTGCCCGGTAGGTCTTACATTGTGTTATGATTGTACGATAGGTCTTACATTGTGTTATGATTGTACGATAGGTCTTACATTGTGTTATGATTGCCCGGTAGGTCTTACATTGTGTTATGATTGCCCGGTAGGTCTTACATTGTGTTATGATTGTACGATAGGTCTTACATTGTGTTATGATTGTACGATAGGTCTTACATTGTGTTATGATTGTACGATAGGTCTTACATTGTGTTATGATTGTACGATAGGTCTTACATTGTGTTATGATTGCCCGGTAGGTCTTACATTGTGTTATGATTGTCCGATAGTTCTTAAATTGTGTTATGATTGCCCGATAGAACTTACATTGTGTTATGATTGTACGATAGGTCTTACATTGTGTTATGATTGCCCGGTAGGTCTTACATTGTGTTATGATTGTACGATAGGTCTTACATTGTGTTATGATTGTACGATAGGTCTTACATTGTGTTATGATTGCCCGGTAGGTCTTACATTGTGTTATGATTGTACGATAGGTCTTACATTGTGTTATGATTGTACGATAGGTCTTACATTGTGTTATGATTGCCCGGTAGGTCTTACATTGTGTTATGATTGTACGATAGGTCTTACATTGTGTTATGATTGTACGATAGGTCTTACATTGTGTTATGATTGCCCGGTAGGTCTTACATTGTGTTATGATTGTACGATAGGTCTTACATTGTGTTATGATTGTACGATAGGTCTTACATTGTGTTATGATTGCCCGGTAGGTCTTACATTGTGTTATGATTGTACGATAGGTCTTACATTGTGTTATGATTGTACGATAGGTCTTACATTGTGTTATGATTGTACGATAGAACTTACATTGTGTTATGATTGTACGATAGGTCTTACATTGTGTTATGATTGTACGATAGGTCTTACATTGTGTTATGATTATACGATAGGTCTTACATTGTGTTATGATTGCCCGGTAGGTCTTACATTGTGTTATGATTGTACGATAGGTCTTACATTGTGTTATGATTGCCCGGTAGGTCTTACATTGTGTTATGATTGTACGATAGGTCTTACATTGTGTTATGATTGTACGATAGGTCTTACATTGTGTTATGATTGTACGATAGGTCTTACATTGTGTTATGATTATGCGATAGGTCTTACATTGTGTTATGATTGTACGATAGGTCTTACATTGTGTTATGATTGTACGATAGGTCTTACATTGTGTTATGATTGCCCGATAGAACTTACATTGTGTTATGATTGTCCGATAGTTCTTAAATTGTGTTATGATTGTACGATAGGTCTTACATTGTGTTATGATTATGCGATAGAACTTACATTGTGTTATGATTGTACGATAGGTCTTACATTGTGTTATGATTATCCGATAGTTCTTACATTGTGTTATGATTGCCCAAAAGGTCTTAAATTGTGGTATGATTGCCTGCTAGGTCTTACATTGTGTTATGATTGCCCGATAAGTCTTACATTGTGTTATGATTTCCCGATAGGTCTTACATTGAGTTATTTTGTTTCGCATATAATTCAAAGTTTCACTATTTTACTAAAAGTTATTTTCTAGAAATAATACTGACATTTTGATTATATTCTAGTCATATGTTTGCATGCCCAAAGTTTCAATAAAGAATTATATTTCGGGGGCTCTCTTGAGTTAATTTGAGTTTTTTTTATCCATAAACATTATTGTTTTCTTATTATCGGTTTTAAATATTATTTTCTGATATTAATAATGTTATTTCACCTAATTTTTATAAAACAATGTTTTTTTTAATATAAATAGCTAAAATTGATTTAAAGTAAATAGATATTGTGTGTTCAATTTCCTGCGACAAATACACTAATTATTTAATCATTTTTATGATCCATAGATAAAACCATGGACCCTTATAAATTCACAAGCGTGTCTGTTGTCTGTCTATCTGTATGTTGCAACCAGTCACACAGAAAACGATAAGTCTTATATATTTCAAACTTTGTATTTATATTCTTTGTATTGTCCCACTTATAGGAAAAATATAGCAGTAACAAAAACATTAACTTGGGGTAGTTACAGGGCAAAAACTAGTGTTTGGAAAATTTAGTTTTTGAATTATTATGTGTGGGGTACCAAATAAAACTAGAAGTTATTTTTAATACAAATATGTATGTTTTTTTTTCAAGAAAAATTATTAAGTTGGCGCTAGGCTAAATTTAAAGTGTTGACTATCACTCCCCCCTCTTAAATGAACACAGCTTAACTACAAATCTGAAACACATTCATTTGGATTTGAAATTACATTGCAGTTCGAAATCATATATTATAGTTTTTTGTGTGACGAATACAACTTAATTTAACCATACAATGAGAAATTTGTAGCTTACAAGTTAGAAGCGGTTTTTGTAAGATGGGAGACAAACTATTGATGGATAGGATTTTCATGATGTGTTAGAGATGAATAGGATTTTCATTGATTTCTCGTTACTAGGATCCAAAGGTAATACTAAGGACCCTTTAAATTGCATTCGCTTATCTGTTTTGTGGAAATTATAAAGATATACGTAAACAGCTATTTCGAAAGAGAACAAATTCTTTGACCTCAGTTTGACTAACAATAAATTCAAAGTTATTTTTATTCTCTCACTCAATTGCTTCGTACTATACAAGAAAATTAAACTAAAAGAAATCAATAATGCAGTTATCATTATTCTAAAAATCAGGATCTCAGATTGGGCTAAATTTGTTTCACTTGTTAGTTGATTTATTCCAAGCGAAATTTATATAAATAGTTTTAAATTAAAAAAAAGTATCTGCATGAATAAACACGAAATTTTCAAACAATGTTTGATTGGCCTATCGATAATTTTCTAAATGAATAATTACAGTTTTTACTTTAATTATATAAAAAATTTTCTCCTCCTCAAATTTGAAGATATTTTAATCCTTCACAAATTTCACTCTTTCTTCTCAATATTCAAAATGCAGTCCTGTTTTTATTTATTTAAAATTGGTTTAAACTCATATTAAGAACACACCATATCTTTGTTCCAGTACCCCACATGATATGTTTTGATTTATTGCCACCATTATATATTCCCCTTGTGGTGTATAAGGAAGCAATGGATTCTTTGGATTGCGGTAGGCTATAGAAATTCTTATCCAGTTGTTCATTTTTACGATATTTTTTATAAATTTCGTAAGAAAAGTGAGCAATCGACTCCTTGAAAATTAATAATAATAAACGTAAATAAAAAATAGGTCTATGTATCATTTTGAAACTGTTCATTTTTATAGAAGAAATTCAAGAAAGACGAAAACTACATTCAGTTATCGAATTAGGCATTCAACTCTCCAACTAATGTAATGTCCCTGTTATAAAATCCTCGTAACTAACATTTAAAATGAAACTACAATCTTACCATTTCTTATCAAAATCCAAAGATAGAATAATATAAGTGTTCAAATCATTATTTATCGAAAACTAAATTTTAATTTGTCAATAATAGTACTTAGTAATACGCATTTAATTTTGATATGAAAAGAATTGACTACATTAAGCTAAGGGTCTTAAGATATTGCAAGCAATATTTTTGTAATGTAACGACAAAAATTTGTATTTTTACAGATCCTTAAAATCATGTTTTCGTTAGTTTTAATATTTTTAAAAAAACCTCATTGCAGAATAAGGACTCGAACTATTCTTACAGCAATATAATATATAAATAAATTTTGAGCTTGACTTGTAAATAATACAAAATTAAAATTAACTTGAATACAATTTTTCCAAAATAAATCCTTTATTAATTCAAACGTCAGGTATAGTATCACTGAAGATGACGACATTGTAGGTTGAAACGCGAATAAATTAATAAAAGTGTTATTTGTGAGATGTATTCAAGTTTTATTTTAATCTAATATCCATTTTTGTACACACAAAATCTGTAATATTAGCAAAAAAAGTTTTTAAAAAATCTGCTTTTATTTTTGAAATTTGTTCCTTTATTTTGAAAAATAGTTTGTCTAATTGTATGTTTGTATAAAATTTGAAGAAAATTAGAACTGCCAGACTAAAAATTGTCTGCAACTAACGTTCAACTATTTTATTTTTCTGACTAGTGAGCTTAAACAATCTTTTTCAAAAACCATAATTTCGAGTAAAATCTATCAAAAAATCTGACAAAAATTACAGCTACCATTAGAGATTCAAAACATAGACATGTTTGTAACATTTAAATAGTCAAACACCTTAGTTTCTCCCTTATAGTGTGTGTACAGGCGTGGCGATTCCGAAGGAGCCCCTAGCTGGATCTACACCAAGTAGTTTTTCAAGTAGTCTTGGGTTTGATCCCTCTCTTTCATCTATCCAACGCGTCTCTCTCTCTCTCTCTCTCTCTCTCTCTCTCTCTCTCTCTCTCTCTCTCTCTCTCTCTCTCTCTCTCTCTCTCTCTCTCTCTCTCTCTCTCTCTCTCTCTCTCTCTTTCTTGACCAACACTTATTCACTTCCGACGCTGACGCGATTAAACTATTAAACGACGAAAAGTTAAAATTGTACGTTCTTTTCTTCTTTATTTTAAGGTGATGATCACAGAAGAGTTTGTCGCCTCTAACAACAATATATAAAGAAAACAATTCTACTTGAACAATGTGCTCCAAGTCATGACCTTAGATGATTTATCTGTAAAAATTTTAGTTTAAATTTTAATACAATATTAAGCCTAAACCTATTGGACAGTTTTTCGGTGTTGTGTGGTCAGCACATCGAGTTTCCGTGGCAAAAATTTTATCCACCCTTACCAGAATCCGTTCCCAATTGTCGCTCGCCACTTACCTTACGATATTGTACCAACACCCTAACTTTTGAGCCTTCAGGGGTAGTCATGAATTTTTGTTTACACCCAAGGGAGAGTGTTAGGCACTAGACTAACCAAAAGCTCGTATTTAAAAATATATAAATATATTATTTAAACTACACTTTTCTAACAGAACTATATCTTCGAGTTTTAAAATAAAATAAACGACGTTTCTGGAATATAAAACTACTCCCCTTATCACGGGATAAACACAAACATAGCCTTGTATTTATTCTAGATTCATGTTTTTATTCTTCGATCATTAACATATACAAAATTCGAAACAAAATAATACCGACAAAACAAGTTATGTATTATTCAGATATTAGTTTAAGAACTCAGCAATTGGATTTCAATTGAACCTTACGTGTGCAATAATTTGTCTAAAAAGAATTCACGGCATTGTTTGTTCTGACAATAAATCAACACGGAAAGTGACGCCAACTTTCTAAACTGAAATGTCTGGTTGTACTAAGACCGAGAGACAGGTTGTTCCTGTATATCATGAAATTCCACGGCAGAAAGAATGATAAGAGATATTGAATTGCTTTAATGACTACTAGTTTTTTTTTTTAAATTAGATGTTGATTTAAAAATTTATTAGCAAATTGTCAATATATAAATTATAAATATTGTTATCACCATTATGGAAATTGCGTCTATAAAATGTTCACCTACCCTACTACTTGGATCCCCAACAGTCTTGCACCGTATTGTGACTTTGGTCACAATACTGGTTTCGATAATATTTGGAAATTACGTTTTCGAATCATTGGACAATCTCAAAATCAGAAACATTTATCTTTAAATTTCAAAATGGCGGCAAAATATTAAATTTAAAAAGACATTTTCTAAGAAAGCTTTTACTCTTGCGTTTTTTACAATAAAAAAAAAATCATTTCGTAGAACTTTAAAATCTACCTAAAAGTTTTAGGTACTATAAAATTTTTTTGTATTATTTACAAAAGAAAATAGAATTCCTCAAAAAATAACCTCAAAAATAAAAATAATAAAAAACAATGTAATAATTATTAACGTAAATTTCACTTAAATTAAAAATATAAAACTGTTTTGTTAATCGTTCAACATGATAGAAATCAAAGTATTTCAAGTCTATTTCAATGTTTACCCTTTTATTTATCCTTTAAGAATAAAAGAACTTACGGTTCTTTGTGTATTTTTGGGACACTGGTAGAAAAATTTCATAATAACAGCCGTTTAAAACAGTTTTTCACGTGTCGATTTCATCCTGATAATTTATTTGTAATGGACAATTTGTGCAACTACAGATCTACACATATTAATGTCAAGGTCGAATTCGGCAAATGAATGCATATACAAATAAACTGTTCAAAAGCATTGCACAAAATATCTCATTTACTTACCCCCCCCCCCCCCCAACAAATATAAGTCTACCTAAACTATCTACTCCAAAAATATCAGTTCGGTAGTTGACAGACAAAAAGTGAAAATGAGCCGTGGACGCAATGTCTGAAATATTTAAATTGAGTCAAAGCTTTATTGGCTTGTGCAGTAAATAAGTTACATCCTCAGCATAAATCTTTTGGTGGAATTACATTTTTAATGACGGAAGTCAGGGTTTGTTTTTTATAAATTATTCCTTAACCGTATTTAATTGTGAATTTGCACACGGATGTGGGTTATTAATTTTCACAATTCACTAACGTTTAAACAAAATCGGTCCATCCAATTTTGAGAAATTGCGTATTTTACAACATCTCAATGGTTTCATTACCGATAAATTAAAATCGCATTTTTTTGTACACATAGAGTTGAATACGTTTTAAAAACACTGTACAGACGACATATTATTTGGAAACTAATTTTTTACACTTCAAAATGGATGCATCTTCAAAAAAATTAACATAATTGTTTTAACTAATCATATACATTTTTCTGTATTACTTACAAGCAATAAAATAAAATGGCATACGAGTCCTAATTCATTACGTATTTTTAATAAGCAATGTTTAACAGATAAAGTTCTCGCCTAGTCCAAAAATCTGATTCATAACACTCCAAAACTTGAGACATAAATAAACCAGATGATTAATTAAACTGTTATTATGATTTAATATCTTGATCAATCTACCTTCTTGCATAAGCTCTCCTATACTTGTGAGCTTTAACAGAAGCTTGACTGCACATTTCACAGTTGATCCCTGTATTGAAGGGGGGGGGTGAATAGGGTGACAAACAAGGCCCCGGTAAACACCCCTTCGGCATAGGCTTAGCTCCAACCTCATGTGTCAATATAGAGAATAGAGAATGTATTCAGTTGGTCTTTTCCTTGGTGCTTGGTCAACTCTGGTTGAACGGAAGTTTGGGGTGATCTGCTTAGGGTATTAAAAAGTGGATGGTATTACAAGCGGGGAAAATATGCTTGTCCGGTGATATGATTCGGGTGGAAGAGATATTTTCAAATTTGATTAAATCGTTGGTAAAATTATTTTAGGTCAAAATATCAATGCTCAGTTTCTTGTTCACCATTTTGAGATCCACTGAGTCCGAGATCCACTGAGTCCATGATGTCCGTCTATCAATATCGCTTCAAATAGCTACCAATATTAATCAAATTTGTTATGTGGGCATATTTTCAACATATCTCGGGACCTTGTACTAATTTTATACAAAGTTGATGATATTTTACTCTAGTGTAACCTCTAAGGGGTTATTGGTCGCTTCTCTCCAAGTATACCAATTCGTGAGTTATTAAATCAACAAATCGATGTCGTTGTTTTAAAAGACGTAATTTCTCAAAATATACTCTACCGATTTTGTTCAAATGGAAATGTGAAAATTATCGATCCAAACCCAATTACGAAATAGCTAGTAACAAAACATTTAGGAATAATTGTCAAAAAACAAAATTAACAATAAGCGCATTCATTTAAAGCCCAATCTACAATCAAGTACAATTAACATTTTATGAGACAAGCTGTAGAAGTTTAAACGCTATACAGGGTGTTCAAGAAATGTTGTGGCAAAGTTAAAATGGTAGTTTATATGGGTCAAAATAAACAAAACATTTCCTACTAACATATGTCTGGAAACACTTTGTTTTCTATCAGTCGCCCAATTTATGTTTTTTTTTTAATAATTATATCTTTTGTAATTGTTAATATTTCGAGTCAAAATTTTGTATACACATTTTTCATGTTACATTTTATCAGTTTCAAGAATTAAAACTTTATCTTATAAATTGTCGAAATAGTGACTGTTTGAAATTTTTAAATATTGAATATCTCTGAAACTATTAACAAAAAAAATAAACTGAAGCCAATTTGAATATTTATAAGATAGAATTTTAATTTTTAGTGTACTGGTATACCGTTTTATACCAATTGGATTCAATTTTTCAATATTTAGAAGGTTCTAGCTCCTAAACGGTTGGTTTTACAAAACTTATGTCAAGAATAAAAAGTCTTATAATGTTGAGCAGAATTTGGAAGTTTTCTAGCAGGTGTCACCAAATTAGGAGTTATCAAAAATATAAAAGAAACAAAACGCTTACACGTTTTAATAGTTTACCGTTCAGAAATGACATTCTCTTAACACTTGGTAGGTACATTGTAGCCTATGTAACATAACTCAGAAAACCTTCACAGTTGATGATGAAATAACAAATCGGTTGCCGTTAACTTTTCATACGTAAGCAGATTAATTGCTATTAAATACAGTTTGTCGTTTGCTTGTTTAACATGACCGCTAGACGTCGGGGCACACCCAGGGAAGCACGGGTCAGACCATGCGGGTGGTTATTGTCTTAGTGACGGACATAATCTGAATTATATATTTTTTTCATTTCCTCAATTACTCATCGAAAACACGAACCCTGTCATTTCTGATACAACGGTATTGTTGTATTAAGGGATAAAAAACAACAAATTATGTACTAATAAACTTTGTACAATAGTTTTCACACGACTATTCACAAAACCGAATACAGAACAAGTTCGAAATTTAAAGGAGGAGAGAGGAGAGAAAGAGCAAAATTTAAAATTATTATTTTCGTATAATTTACTATTAACGGCTTTGATATATTTCTTCACCAATGGCAACGATAGTTTACTACAGTTTTCGGCTTATTACATTGGCAACCCTGGGTTTTTAAAAGATTGGAATGAAGGTAACTGATAAGCGAGACTAAAATAAATTTATAAATAATAATAATACATCTAAATATCGGTCATTACTGTCTAGTCATTAACGAGATTATATATAACTTTCAAATTACCTGTTTGTTGTAAATCTTTCTTTGTGTAAACAAACATAATTAAACCACACGAGAATACTATACCTTACTAAAACGACAAACTAATATTAATCACTCCCGCGCCTGCCACTCTGTACTGTACTGAGAAGCGAGGACGATAAACTACATCCTCAATATGTATGTCAACCTTTGTACACGTAAAAAGCATATACTGTAACAATTCAGTGAGGACGTCTTTCGGTGTCCTACACGAAAACACGGTTCTCTTAGTAAACATCAGAATTAACTCCAGCCATTCTTTTCAATGTAACATTAACTCCTGAACGGGTATTTTTGAGAGTTGGAGAGTCAATAAGTTGAATTTGCCTCCTTAAAGAGAAATTTGTAAATTTGTAGACGAATTTAATAAAAACAGAATTTTTAATTTTCGTTTTTTGACAGTTAACCGAAAATGTTGATTTATCAAAAAAAGCACGCCAGAAGATTTTTCCACGTACCAAATGTAATGAAAATCTATCGGTTCGTTTTAGTTGTGATGACGACATACATAGACCAAATTTTTAGGTTAGGTTATTAGAAAAAGTGTAATTCCTGGAAAACTCACCATAGATTTTACGTGACTAAATAAAAAATGTTTTAATAAAACTTAATAAAGACACATACAAGTTATAATTTTGCTTTGTAACTGTCACTGAAGATGACGACATTGTCGTCGAAACGCGTCTGAAATAAAGTGTATATATTTGTGATAATTTGTACGTTTAATCATTTCCTGACATACACGTTAGAAAAACAAAAAATGGAAAGTTGAGGGCCAATACGTTTTATTTTTTAGTACAATTTTATTTAAATTCTTAATACCAATTTTATGAATTTTAGTTTTTGAATTATTACGCCTACCGGTAATTTTTAAGTTAAAATTGAAAAAAATCAGCACTCATAATAAACAAAGTTGAATAACTAGAGTGATGATTTTACGTCACAGATATCTAACCTAACCTAACCTAACCAACAGCATTTTAGAAAGTATTTATTAAAAGCAACTATAAACTAAAATAACGCGGCACCTTAGTTCCTGCATTCCAAGACCCAAACAAGTGTCCGGCGTTGAAAAGGGTTGAGCATTCAAGACCAAACCTCAACCAACTTGTCTGGTGTTTAAAATCACGATTGTTTAGGAACTGAGAAATATTGTAAAGTTATGAATCGCGTTTCTGAAAGAATAAAAAGTTTATAGAAATCTAAATACACAATTATATTAATACAAAATATTCATTTCTTTTAATACAATCCAACAGGTTACAAATAATTTTTCACGTATATTTATAAATATAGAATTCATAATTTGTAAATGCACATAATATATGTATATGTAAGGCAATAGAATAGAACTTTTTGTATTTCTATTATATAACAGAAATATAAGTGAAAATATGTTCTATACTTTTTTCTTTTATTTAATTTATAAACGTGTGGGATAATGACAAATCAGTTTTCTGGATATTTCTATGTTTTCATTCAAAGTACTTTGGTTTGATGAAACACTCTTTTTGAACAGATGAACTGTTATCTTCACGAACCCCATGATTGAAAGTCAATTTAAACAGTCAGAAGTTAATTGTCGGTGAGTTCTATCATCCTTTATAGTAATGTACCTATATTTTTTTAATAGAACTATAACTGGTGACAATTATCTACAATTAGTCTACAATTATCTCACTCCAGAATTTCAATTAATTCACAGTGAAATGTTAAATGAATATTTTTTGTCTCCACTACAATTGTTGGGGGGGGGGGGCTGGAAGACATGATGTAAAGTTGTAAGTTGAGTGATTTGAAAGTGTATATTAAACTTGCATTTGTTGATTTTTAATATTATTATTAAGTCTGGAATTGGGATTTACTTTAAGACTTTTTTGTACAACCTAATTCATCTACCTAGTTTAGTACTATGCTCTTGGTTAGGAAAAGAATTAGTCTCTTCTGGAGTTCCATTAGAGCTAGTCTTCTGCACCCTAATACTTCAAATTTCACAAGTATGTGCTCTGCAGTTACCAAGTGTTGTTTACACTAACTGTATTTCAAGTTACCCTGGATTAATCATATGGGATTAAACGTTTCATAAAAGCACATTGACCTGTGACGAAGGTTAAGATATTCCTTTGGTTTCCTTTTACTTTGTACAGTGACAAATCTAGAGAGTTTTTGTTTTGATTGACTAAGTGACCCATAGAGTTTCCCTTTTGAGTGTTGTCTCCAGCGAACTCTGATCTCGATTTTATCCATTTTTCCAGAATATTCTTTATTGCAGCTTTAATTATGCCATACATGTTCAAGGCTAATAAAAGGTGTCATTGCTCCTTCGCCAGTTCGTTAGTCTTTTCTTTGCCTTCGTATCCTGTGTGACCAGATACCCACCTAATTCCTAGCCGATAGTTTAATTAAGGGCTGGATATTGATAAGCTAAAGGATTTATTCAAAAGTTATAACCATCAAAACCAAAAAAGTATCAAAAATGTGTGTTGGTGAAACAATTTAATGACCTAAGAATCTAAAGAGAAATAGTTATATTAATGTTTTTTGTTATTTTACTTGTACAGGGCTGTCCAAGTTATGATCGCACTCAGTGGTGTTATTTGGAACTCTGGAGTCAACATATAAGGATCTTCAGAATACGGACATCCTGGACCTAGTGACGTTTGTTAGAACCACAGGTAGGTTTATGCGTTGGTAAGTGTTATCCATGATGTAGGAAGTATTAACCTACAATGGTGTTAATTAATGTACGGACTTACTAGCTAACAGCAATAAAACTCTAGAATCTGAACCATTTTGTGGAATATCCCAAAAGCTGGTTAAGCAAGTATGTAAACTCAGAAATAGTACAGGAGCAGGTGAAGCTGCTTCGATTTTAGGATTAGAAAAATGTTTCTTCACCCCCACTTTAGATAAATTGCGACCCATTGTGTCTCTTTAGAGAAGGGCGATAAAAAAAATCTGAGGAAAATATGCACAGGATGTGGTTATTTAATGGGGAGTATCTATGCAGGATATGTGGATTGCTAGAGTAAACTGCAGATCACCTGATGTTCGTTGTTTGTCTGGAATGTACTAAGATCACTGGAACTTTGACAAAGGGCCAAACAATCCCTCAAGATAACCTTGTAGGAAGATTTAGCAGTTCACTTAACTTGCTGTGGTTGTCCAGAGACATCAAACCATCTTTTTCCAATTGGGAACGCAATAAGTGTTTGAAGCTACGAAAATAATAACTAAATTTTATATTCTATTGATAAAAATTAAAAATCGATTGTTTCAGATTACTAATAGATTGTCGACTCTAAAATATTCCAGTAAAAATACAGAGGAAATTACAACAAAGACGAATTCCAATTCCGATTTTAATTCCCATTGTGGTTTGCGACATCCCCGCAGAAGGTGGGTATGTTTGAACGTAGGAGGGGGGGGGGGTTAAGATTAATTTGAAACAATAAGTTTATATGGCTACGCGCGGGGCTGTAAAATGATTTCAACAATCATAACGGCAACCCCTCCGTACCTTTGTTATTACCCCCGTCTCACCCCTTATACTGCTGAGATTAGACTGTTGTTGAAAAATTCAATTTTGCCCACTTATTTGCAACGACATATTGCCGTTATTGATGCATGTGGTGGGCTAATTGTTGTTGTGGGAGGGTTGAGTTGACTTTAAGTGTTTATGGTTTCATGTCACTTTGAATTTGGGTTTGTAAACATGTGTTTATTTTCGTTTTGGAAAACACATTCATGTAGCTCGCAAATCGATGCAGTTTGGATTATAGCAATCTGAAAATTGCAAACCACACTTTCCTTTTTTGCGCATTTTAATTTAATTGTGTTTTTCCTGTTTAATGAACATCACTGTAATTGACTTCTGTAGCATTATGTTGTACATTTCTTAAGTTTTGTGTTTTTTTTTTTGTGTCTTAAAATTCTTTTTTTAGATGCCTATATAATCATATGTTTTGTAAAGACGTACTTTCGCTTTCACTGGTACTAGATTGGTATAACATTCTCTATTTCTGCTGAAACTGACAAAATTATGTTGGTACAATTTGCGATCTTTCTATAAATATTATAAATAGTTTTTGAAGATGGTGTAATTACAAAACACGTCATCTAGTAAGAACAGGGTGACTAGAAAGTGCTGAAAATTGAACTGAACGTAAACATGCTATTATTGTTTTCAAAAACCAGGTAAATAAACAAATGAGAGTACAAATTTGTAGTTTTTTTTCTATATCCTACCCCGATACAGTTTTTATTATTTCGTTCCTTTAGAATCTAATAATGTCATACTAATAACAAATTTGGACCACAAAAAAAACTATCTACAATTTGCTATAAAAAAATTATTTATCAACCATTAATTTTTATAGTCTACATTTGATATTTCATAAATGGCTAATTGATTTTTATTTAAATACATATCTTTACGTTTGTAGCTTTTTTTACATCTGTTTGAATGAATCAAGATATATTTGATTATTGTCATTAGTAATCTCAAACTGTAGACAGATTTTACAATTCTGAAAAAAAGTTTTCGATTAGTTTAGTTCGGAAACCAAAGAGCACAGTTTATTTATGTAGAATATTCATGATTTCAAACTATTATTTTGTATTACTATAAATTACATCAGTTACCTAACCCGAGTATCTAGAAATATGTTTGATTTAAATTTACTTAAGAAATTTTGCATATTCAAAATTCAAATCCTCCAACTCCTTCAAAATTTTTCATAAATAAAATTGTACAGATAAATATTCGAAAACTAACATAATATTTTTCGTACTATCACAATAGCACTCGATAGTTAAGTCACCTCCAATATAAACTTAGCAGAAAAATATATAACAAATAAAATGCACTTGTTACTTTAATAATATCTCAACAGATATATTTTAATCATAAAATATTTCTTCACATCAAAAAAACCTATGCTGGGACTAATTCAAAAAATGTTAAATAATATTAATTTTCTATTACATAGATATTAAGTCAATACATTATCTACGACGACGTACATTCAATGACGCTGGAGATATTATGACATGTCATGAACTATTATTTATCTATGCGTCATTGCACTTTATTCTATTAATACGTTAACGTTTACTTTTCTCACAATCAGAATGTTAGTTCAATTATTATTAAAATATTAAATACAATAAATCTAAATGAAAAATTTAGATTATATAAATAAATAATTTCTTTCCAAAAGTGAGCCACAAGAATGTACTTTCAATTAAAAAATGTAACTCACATTATCGTATGCTCCAAAATTGCCAGAAACTTAAAAAAAGTAATTGACGTAATATAAACAAAAATTCTCTTATCATTTCAACACTATGTATATCCAATTCTTCAAATATAACAAACTATTTTAAATATAGCAGATTTCAGCTACTAAAAAGATATTTTTGTTTTTATCAGTTTAAACTCATTTCAGTAAAATAAAAGTAATGTAAAAGTGAGAGAAATTGATGAATAAAAACGTAAACAACTTTTAAAACAGTGAAACTAATTTGAATTAGTCTATGGATTTTAACCCTTGAATACCTTACATTCAAACAATTTTAAAATTGTATGATAATCTAACAGTAGATTTCGCCTATTTAAATACAAGTTTTTGTTTCAATATTTGTATTTCACTTAATAAACAATTCCAGATCATTTAGAGGGGAAATAAAAGATTGCTTTAAAATTGCAAGAATATATTATAACCTTTGTTATTTATTTTTAATTAATTACTTTGATTAAAACACAACTACGTTATCATATTTAAAATTATTTATTCTTTAAAATACAATTTGCACCTAAAGTTGGGTGCCAATATATAACAGTTGAATTAATTAAATCTTCAAATTATTTGATGCACATATGAGTATTCAAATTTATTCATCTTATCACTAAATCTCATCCATTCAACTTAAACTAGACATAAACATTTATAACACAATGAAATACTTAATTCTAGAACATAGCAATTTTATTATTATTATTAGGTGCATCAAAATCGTATCATTAATTGTAATTTTAATTTAGTCTTTATATTTTAATATCTCAATTGTTTTATTGATTTGTTGGGCGCCAGGTATAATTTACCAATTATATAATGAAGTTACTTTGATTGCTCTTTGAAAATTTAAGTTTAAATGGCTCTCGGCCTAGCTCAGATTTTATTTAAAGTGGGGCGTGGTTTCTTTGGTAACCTGAAGTAAAAACTACAATAACTAATCAGATAACTTATCGTGGTTCAGTAGCATGGAATGATGTCTTCTTGGAGTTTTACAGGTGAGATGATCCCTCGAACTTATGGCAGATATCACAAGAAACTTAATCCAATTTATAGGCACTTTGACGATCTCGAAGCTTGAACTACCTCACTCTGTTGCTTGAATTCTTAGTCAATTAATCAAAACTCTTCTTTAACTTTACGATGATTTTAATATAATTCGATGACTTAAAACTTTTCTTCAACTTTACGACGATTTGGCGAACTTCGCCCTGTTCCTAGTTCCTCTCCCTTGCGACGCTCGTTCTTCACTGCTTTTTCTGATTTTTGAATTCTTACGCAGAGTTTTCCCGTTTTACCCCTTCTTCGCTTATTTCTGGATGACGCTTCTTTTTGGTTGGTTGGATTTGATTTTTCAAACTCT
This sequence comes from Aphrophora alni, assembly GCA_963513935.1. Lineage (NCBI taxonomy): Eukaryota > Metazoa > Arthropoda > Insecta > Hemiptera > Aphrophoridae > Aphrophora > Aphrophora alni. The sequence continues at coordinate 71,534,091 of OY740775.1, forward strand.
AACCGTCTTTCAAAGTTCGTTAAATCTTGTTTCTTAGCTGAGTTCAACGTACCTCTGCCTAGTTTTTTGTCTCTTTTTCTTTTGTTAACTTGGGCGTACACAAACTTTCTAATTTCCCATGTTGTCACATTACATAACTCAACTCTTCCTATTTAATTTGTCACGCTGCCCTCGCCCTTTCAATAATTTTGTAGTTTCGAAGTATTGTTTCCTTAGAAATCCTTTAACAAAATTTATTATGTGTTGGAGTGACGTTTATGTTTGACATTTATTTCTAACTGACAAGGTTTAAACATTTTGAATTGGACAAAGCTTTTACTTAGGGCTTCTCAACGTTACATAAGTCCCAAGAAATTTTATGTTAATTGCATAATTAATGATAAAATTTGCTTTTGATACACCTTTACACTAAACTTATTTTAATAATACACATATACATATCGTAACATGGACTATGACCTACTCTTACTCTCATTTAAAAACCCATTAGAATTACTGTCCCTTTAAATGACTTTATGACCTACTCTTACTCTCATTTAAAAACCCACTAGAATTACTGTCCCTTTAAATGACTTTATGACCTAAACTGCGGTCAACCTTTTTTCTTAACAATGGCATTGTCTAGAATCCCACGTCAACAAACCCTTCTTGTAAACCCCAATTAACATTGTTCCCTTGACCCTCTTCAACTGTAGGACATGTGTTTGTTTACATTTTATTTTACAGTTAAATTCATTTATTTTTGTTTACTTAACTCTCTAATTAATTATGAAACCTTTTTAATAATCTACAATTAAATATACCTCGGATGTGAGTTTTATTATTTTTTATACTAGCTAACTTATAAGTAGTTTTTCCTATCTTAGAGATTACGGTGTATGGTCCTTCATATAGTTCACAGAACTTGTGATATCGTTTTTCAATTGTGCTTGACGGAATACAAGCTCTTACTAGTACTAAATCATTTATCTGATATTCGGTTGGTGGATGCAGTTCATTGAACTTCTTAGCGAATTTTTCCCTTTTATTTTTAATTCGTAAGTATATTTCTCCGTGGTCAATGTCGTTTGTTTCTGTGTTGCCTGGATTAATTAAATATTTTTTCCAAATTCGTGTCGGACGTGTATTAAATTGTACTTCTAATGGTGTTGACTCAATTGTATCATGGTATGATTCGTTCATGAAACTTTCCACAGTTTCAAGTAGCCTTCCCCATTCTTGGTGATTGTCAGGTAACAGGATCCTGAAAAGTTGACCTAGATTTCGCATTACTCTCTCCGCCAAGTTGCTTTGTGGATTTCGTATTGCAACGGTTCTTTGTCTAATTCCCAGTTCTTGTAACCCTTCTGTCCATTTTTTGGATGTAAATTGTGTACCATTATCCGAAAGTATGTATTTTGGTAATTGGACTTCTTTAATGTATTTCCTGATTTGATTTAATGTTGTTACGGTTGTTGTGTTTTTTACCTTATACAATTTTGTGTATTTAGAAAATGCGTCAATCACTACTAAGATGTACCTTGACCCGTAGACTGACCGAGGCAATGGTCCGTAATAGTCTACACACACTAGTTCACCCTTACCTTTTGGTATAATAGGCGTAAGTTCTGCGTTTCTACCTTTGTTGTCATGTTTACATTTTTGACATCGTAAACATTTAATTATTATATCCCTGACCTTTTTAGCGACTTTGTCTCCCGTGAAATCTTCCTTAAAATTATGGTAACATTTGCTTATTCCTATATGTCCGCAAATTTCATGAATTTCCTTAATTAATACTTCAATGAATTTTTCTGGAATCATTAATTTCCACATTCCTCTTTCCTTGCGAAATAATTTTTTTTCAAACAATTTATAACATTCTAAAATTTTTGGATCATTTTCTTCTAATTTACCTACTATATTCCTAAATTTTGTATCCTTCTTCTGTAAAACTTCTATATTTTGTAACTGTTCGCCCACTTCTGGATTAAACTTCTGTAACACTAATTGGATTTGTACAAGTCGGTCCTCCCCATTTTCTTGTGAACATTCTCCATCCTCTGGGAATCTGCTCAATGTATCTGCAACAATATTTTCTTTTCCCTTGCAGTGTCGAATTTGGATGTTATACTCCTGAATTAATAAGATCCACCTCGTCATTCTAGCGTTAAGTAGTTTGCATTGGTTAATGAAAGTGATCGCCTTATTGTCAGTTATAACGGTTATTTTTCTCCCTAATAAATAATTCCTAAATTTCCTTAATCCTAATACTACACTATACAATTCTTTTTCGGCAGTGCTATAAAATCTCTCAGCCCCTTTAAATGTTCTGCTTGTAAATCCTACTACAGCAATGTTATTCTGGTCATCGAGTTGGTACAGTTGTGCTCCTGACGCAATATCGGACGCATCTGTCTGTAAGTAAAACATCTTTTCCATATTTGGGTGCTTTAACGTTACAGCCTCAATAAATTCCTCCTTTACAGCTAAAAAACTCTGGTTAATACTATTTGTCCATTTAAATTTTGTTCCTTTCTTCAGTAGTCCTTGTAATGGAGCTGTTGTTTGTGCGTAATTTTTTGAAAACCGGTGGTAGAAATTTGTTAATCCTAAAAAGCTTTTTAATTGTTTTGGTGTCTTAGGACGCGGAAAATTTTGAATTGCCATCATTTTTTGCTCTTGCGGTTTGATACCATCTGTGGTGATAACAAAACCTAGATAATCTATTTCTTTCCTGCAGAACATAGATTTCTCAAAATTTACTGTTAAGTTGGCGTCTTGAAATACCTTTAATATTTTTTCTAATTGGTCCACATGATCTTCCCAGTTTTGCGAAATACATAAACAGTCGTCCACATACATAATTAAATTCCTTTTAACTTCTTCCGTCAGAATTGAGTCCAAACCTCGCGTTAAACTTGCTAAGCTTGTGCTCAACCCAAACGGAACGGTTTTGTACCTGTAGCACAATCCTTTGTACAGAAATGCCGTGAAATCCTTGCAATCTTCGTGCAACGGGATTTGCCAAAAACTGCTAGTTAGGTCTAAACTACTCATCCAACTGATCTTCTTACCGATTGTCAATAACTCTTGGATTGGTCGAATCCCTTCGTAATCCGGTATGGTTCTCGCATTTATAGTCCTGGCGTCTAAACAGATCCTTACGCTCCCATCTTTCTTACATACAGGTACTATAGGATTAATGTATGCGCTGTTTGCTCTCTCGATGATCCCATAACTTAGCATTCTCTGAATCTCTGCATCAACGGCTTCTCTAAACTTAGTTGCTACTGGCCAACTCCTCTGACAGTATGGTGTTCTATCAGTTACTTGAAATTTATGGTAATAAGTTGAAATTAATCCTGGTTTTTTGCTGAAAACTGTTTTATATTTATTAAATATGCTGTATAACCGCTGCCTATTCTCAAGTGGTACATGTTCCAAATTGCTTATTTTGTTTATATCAAATTCATATTTATCCTCTTCAATTTGTAGGCAATTATTCAAACTTTCAATATTAACTTCTGACGAATCCTCGAATTTAATTTCCTTTCTACCAACTCCATAGTTTAATTTATTTCCTATTTCTAACTTATTATTAATAAAATTGACGATTGCATGATTTCTTGATAAAAACTCTAACCCAAGTATACAATCTCGAATTAGTTCTGGTACTATTATAAAATGCACGGCGATTAATTCTGTTCCTAACTTAACTTTAATGAAAATTTGTTTTTTAACACTTTTGGAACGCAGACCTAATGCTCCAATAACTTTTACTCCTGCTACCGGTAATTCTTCAAAAACTCCTAAATTTAATTTATTTGTGTTGTAGAAAGATTCAGATATCGAATTTACCTCACAACCTGTATCGATTAACGCTCTGACCTGTACACACTCATTAAAAACTAACTTAATTTCTGGACATTTATTAATGTCATTAATTATATCGCTTGTGTCGTGATTGTCCTCTAAATAATCTTTTAAATCGGTGAATAAGGTATTTATGGTTGCCTTGTTCTTATCCGCTAGGTCTACATTCCATTCCAACTTTCACTTTTGCCCTCTTCCGTCCCTGTCTGCAGGTTGTCGACCTTCCCAACGGTTCCCTGGTCCATTTTTTATGTCGGCACGCACATCTGGTTTTCTGTAAACATCCCTATTCTGACGTAACGGTAAATGTCTACTGTTGTACCCATTCATTTGTCCCCAAGGCCTGTTTACAACTTCTCCCTCTCTCTCGTCGCGTGGATAGGATGCCTTATAATTACCATTTCTTTCTTCGTAACTATTAATGTGTCGTACATCTGCCTGTCGGAATTCCATCAATAGTTTTACAAATTCCTGCTTTGTTTTCACACCCCTGGTGATAACAGCAATTAGTGTAGTTGGGTGAAAGTGCTTAGCGATTTTTTGGACTAACTGGGCTTCTAAAATCGGCGGTTCTAACTCTGAACATTCCAACATCATGTTCTCCACATATGTGATAGCTTCATCCCCAATTTTTCCTTTAAACTTTCCGAATTCCAACCTGTCTCGGATGTTTGCTTGTATCATTTCGTTAAAATATTTATCCATAAATATTTTTTCAAAATCTTCGAAGTTTTTAACTTCCCTACGGTGTAGAAACCACCATACACATGCTTCATCTTTTAAATATCTATCTAACCAATACATGTTCCCTTGATGTGTGTAACTAACGCTAACTTCTTTTATGATCCTTAAAAATTGCATTGGGAATCTTTCTTTTCCTGTAAAACTAATATCCCTTATCTCTGGTTCCCTTATTATGATACCATCCCTTGTTTTTAAATTACTTAATCTTTCATCTACTTCTGTCACTTTATTTGTCATTTCGTCCGTTTGTTTCTGATATTGGTTAATTTTTTGTGAATTTTCTTGGCATTGTGATTCGATTTCTAGAATTTTATTATTAGATCTAGCTTGACTTTCCTTTACCTTATCAATCTGAGCGTCTACGTTAATTTGATTTTCAGTTAAATTTTTGTTTACGGTGATTTCGATTTCTTTAATGCTCTCTTGCACATCCTTTTCTACTTCCACGACTTTACTTGCAATTTCTTTTAAATTTTCTCTTAAATCTTCGCACTTATTACCTAATTTATCGGTGAAATTTTCTTCAATTTTATTTAATTTATCATTCATTTCCGTCCTAATTGTCTCGGCTGTGGTATCCGATCTTAATTTAATTTCTTCGAGCTTGTTCTCGAATCTCTCCGCAAATTCATTAAATTTTCGGTCCATTGTCTCCGCATTTTGACTAACATTGCCACTAAGTTCTTCTAATTTTTTATTATTTTCCTCGAGCTTTTTATTTTGTTCTGCGAATTTTTTATCGATGCTTGCTTTTAGAATTTCCGCATTTTTATTAATTTCTTCGAAATTCTTTTTATTAAGGGCTTCCGCATTTTTACTACTTTCTTCAAATTTTTTATCGATGCTTGTTTTTAGGATTTCCGCATTTTTATTACTTTCATCAAATTTTTTATTAAGGATTTCGATTAATTCGTTTAATCCTACCGTTGGGGTCCCATACACCTTTAAATTTTCACTCTCCCCTGAATTATTACCCTCATTAGTATTACTTTCACTATTATTAATCCCTATAGCTCTATCCATTTCTGATTCTATCCCCATTTGATTATTAATCTCCTCATCAAACCCCATTGTTATTTGGTTATTTGCCATCTTTTTATAATTTTTTATCCTATTACTACGTCTTAACATTAAATTAATTATATCTAATAGTCTTTCTGTCTCTTATCTTATAATGCTACCTTCAGGTTACACCACGTGAACTAAATTTTAATTTTAATTAAACCACGAGTTGGACGCCAATTATAACCTTTGTTATTTATTTTTAATTAATTACTTTGATTAAAACACAACTACGTTATCATATTTAAAATTATTTATTCTTTAAAATACAATTTGCACCTAAAGTTGGGTGCCAATATATAACAGTTGAATTAATTAAATCTTCAAATTATTTGATGCACATATGAGTATTCAAATTTATTCATCTTATCACTAAATCTCATCCATTCAACTTAAACTAGACATAAACATTTATAACACAATGAAATACTTAATTCTAGAACATAGCAATTTTATTATTATTATTAGGTGCATCAAAATCGTATCATTAATTGTAATTTTAATTTAGTCTTTATATTTTAATATCTCAATTGTTTTATTGATTTGTTGGGCGCCAGGTATAATTTACCAATTATATAATGAAGTTACTTTGATTGCTCTTTGAAAATTTAAGTTTAAATGGCTCTCGGCCTAGCTCAGATTTTATTTAAAGTGGGGCGTGGTTTCTTTGGTAACCTGAAGTAAAAACTACAATAACTAATCAGATAACTTATCGTGGTTCAGTAGCATGGAATGATGTCTTCTTGGAGTTTTACAGGTGAGATGATCCCTCGAACTTATGGCAGATATCACAAGAAACTTAATCCAATTTATAGGCACTTTGACGATCTCGAAGCTTGAACTACCTCACTCTGTTGCTTGAATTCTTAGTCAATTAATCAAAACTCTTCTTTAACTTTACGATGATTTTAATATAATTCGATGACTTAAAACTTTTCTTCAACTTTACGACGATTTGGCGAACTTCGCCCTGTTCCTAGTTCCTCTCCCTTGCGACGCTCGTTCTTCACTGCTTTTTCTGATTTTTTGAATTCTTACGCAGAGTTTTCCCGTTTTACCCCTTCTTCGCTTATTTCTGGATGACGCTTCTTTTTGGTTGGTTGGATTTGATTTTTCAAACTCTAACCGTCTTTCAAAGTTCGTTAAATCTTGTTTCTTAGCTGAGTTCAACGTACCTCTGCCTAGTTTTTTGTCTCTTTTTCTTTTGTTAACTTGGGCGTACACAAACTTTCTAATTTCCCATGTTGTCACATTACATAACTCAACTCTTCCTATTTAATTTGTCACGCTGCCCTCGCCCTTTCAATAATTTTGTAGTTTCGAAGTATTGTTTCCTTAGAAATCCTTTAACAAAATTTATTATGTGTTGGAGTGACGTTTATGTTTGACATTTATTTCTAACTGACAAGGTTTAAACATTTTGAATTGGACAAAGCTTTTACTTAGGGCTTCTCAACGTTACAATATATAATGAAAACGTAAACAACTTTTAAAGAAATGAACCGAATTTGTTTCAGGCTGCGATTTTTACCCTCAATTTTCTTAATATATTCAGACAATTTTTAATTGTTTTACTCTAATAAAGAAAGCTTGGGTAAAAAATTGTCTAAATAACTTTTAACACTAGTTTCGCCTACTTAAATACATTTTTTTAAAAATTCATTTAACAGATCTTTTAAATAAAAAAAAAATTGTTAAGAGAAATTCAAGAACGTGTATTATGAAAAACGTAGGCGACTTTTGAAGAAATGAAACAAATTGATTCATACAGTGATTTTATTATTATATTAAACAAATATTTGAACAACTGTCTGGTTATTATTTTAACTTTAGTTTTCGTCTGCGTAAATAAAACATTTTGTTTTTAATATTTTTAACTAACATACTAGATTTTTCGAGCTCCTTTAAAGAAAAAGTAAGAGTTATATAAAAATGAGAAAAATGCAAGAATGTGTATTACAAAAAAACGAAACAATCTGTAAACAAGTGAAACAAAAATAAACCTGACCGCGATATGAACCCAGGTTCTACTCATTAAAATTCAGACATCTTAAATACCTACTCGTATCCGGTCTTATGCGTCAAGGAAAAAGATCTTCTGATAGGTTGTTTTTCCTTAATAATCAGATTAACCTGCATACTAATCAGGATATTTAGATCATAGATTTGAATTTTTCAATCGTAAAAATTTTCGTTTATAACCTCAACATAATTTTAAAATAAACCAGTAATAATTATACTTAGACAATAAACTAAATTTCAAATATATATTAAAGTCCAACATTACCAATATGTCTCTCATTACGTATTTTTTTTTATATAAAACAACTAATAAACACTATATATAACACAACCCCTAGTTTCTAATATCGTTACATCCCTTCTGACCTTCCATAGGGGTGATAAAATGGGGTGTCACACTTTCAAATTATACTTTTTTTTGTCAATGTTCGGGGAAACTATGTCGAAATCGTTTTAGTTTCTAACATTACTTCTATGTGGGTCACAGTGGAGGGGAGGCATCGACGAACCCCGACAAAAACTCACCAGATTGTGTTCTAAACACAACCCCCTCCCTCTTTCCACATTCATAACTGTTTTCACCCTAAATTGAAGTTTCTTGCAGCCTCTATAGAAAGTTGTCAATCACTTGAACAGCTGTTGATTTTTTCATCAGTTTTCTTCTTCAAATATAGCGTCAATATCTTTTAAAAAATTCTAAGTTGTATTTTCACAAAATACTATTATGAACGAATAGAAGCGAAAAGAAAATGGCAAATTTTGACAAATATGAACTCAGCTTTTTAGAAACATTATATGATGATTTAGTTGTTAGATTCAAAAAACAAAATCTCGTAAAACAAAATTTATGATTTTTAGAGTTTAATTTTTATCATGTTATTATTTGTCATATAATCAAGTAAAGTATAAAAAAGGAACAAAATAAAACTATAGACTATTCATTAAAACATTTTCAGGAATAGTTTTAAATATTTTAGATCAGAATCAAGATTAAAATATTTTTTTCAAAATATTTCATACGAGTTTAGGCTTGTCCTAACTTATTTTTGTATTGATTTATTAACGTTTTTGGGCCTAAACTCTTCTGTAAGAGATGCTATTATTTATTTTTGAAAACAATCAACTTTTTTGTAGATAGAGACTTTTTTTTAATAACAGAGAATGGATAAAAATCCGCTATCGAGTTATAAAAAAAAAATCAATAATAAATAAATTCAAAATAAATATCTAAACTGCAAATAGACTATAACATCATAAACCGAATATATTTTTGTTAGGTGAATATAAATTCAAAATCATATTTTTATTTCACATGGTCTAAACATTTCTGATTTTTTTTTCCTTAAAACAATAATGAAGGCTTCCAATGAATTCCAAGAAAATTCTTTGACACCAGTTATTGGACGAAAATTAAATAAACATTTATCATTGAAAAATTTACTTACTCTAAATATTTTTAAACATTTTACTAAAGTGTAAAATTTAATAATTTAATATTAATGCTTCTTGAATGAAGATTAAAATAATCTTGACAGATTTATTTAACACTAAAAATGAATGTTCTTAAAGGGAATATGTCAACAGATTATTAATTTTATGTTATGTGTGTTCAAAGGAAAATTATAATTTTCCGAGCCTCCAATTAAAGCACTCGCTTTGTGTACACGAGTTTCAGGGTTGAATCCACTTAGGGCTTAAAATAATTTCATACACACGTGTAAAAGTGAAACCTACGATTAGTAGCAAATTCTATACTTGAAAGTTAGACTTACTGACGGGAACTCGATATGCTGACCACACAACATTCAATTAAATTCTGTTCAAAACTGTAGCTACAGATTTATTGTTATGTTGTATAATTTTTCCACCAGTTTATACATTTTGTTTAACTTTGGAAGAGCCCTAATTGGATCATTTCGAAGAAAAACTTGTTAAAGTACGTGAAATAACTAACGTATTAATCTGTTAATATAAGAGACTACCAGATCGAACACTTGTAAAAGTTTTTGTTTAGGACTTTTTTTAAATACACTACTTTGTTTGGTTAGTCTATTAACTAATGTTCTGCTTAATATATCAAAAGTTCTGGGTTCAACTTTCTAAGGGTTCAAATAGTTACGGTGGTGACCCATTATCTTGAGACTGTGGTAGCTACGATTGGTGGCAAAATCTGGTTACGAAAAATAGAACTACCGTGATGGGAACTTAATCTATTAGTTATACATTACCCTATTAAAATCTGTCTAAATAGACCTTTCACTAAATGATTATTGTTTATTTGATAACAATAGAGGTTGATAAATATACATAGTCTATTATCTGGTAATTGTAAAAACCCTCCCCAACCATTGTTGTCTATATTTTCAGTGAATCCTATTTAAAAAAAAAAAAAAAGATAAAGAGCGATCTGTGGATCCCTTAAGTTACAACAACTAAACTGCTCCTTCTTTATACCTCTTAAAAACACGCACAAACGCACAAAGAAGGGGCAGAAAAGTGATAATGGATAAAAAAAAATAGGGAGAGATCGAGATAGTCGGAAGTCTGCACACATGACATGCTTTCAATACATCCTTTTGAAATCCTTCTGTTTTCATTCTTTTTTTTTTATTCCTTAACAACAAAAAATCATCGGACCGTTGTACGATATTCTGTTAGGTTGTACAATGTTAAAATAAGAAAAGGAAGGAGTGAGAAATGAGAAAAGACTAACATAAATATCTTAATTAATGTAAGTTTAACAGGACATTCTGTTTGTTATTTTAATCAACTTTTAGTTTCTCAAATATAGACTACATTCTATACAAAAAGTTATGAAATGGATCGAAAATCAATATCGATTTTTTTGCTGATACAACCGTCTTGAGGTTCCCTGTTGCACTCAATTCTAACAGAGAGAATCAATTTTTTCTACATGATATATTTTATGGGTAATTTTACGAGAGAATTTTCAGAATTATGACATAATTAATAATTAACTCACAACATAAACTCTCTGTAACATATAAATCAAATATTTATATAATTCATTCCAAGCAGAAAAGTATATTTACCGAAGATGATGATTTGGTGAAACGTCGTTTTCAAGGAATAAAAAGTTTCATAGTAAATGCGTTTTCCTTCAGTTGGTGATTACGATTTCTAAAATTGACTCATTTCCAAATTATCAAATTGAACATTTTCCAAGAGTTCTCAGAAATTAACTTAAATTGTCAAACGCGTTTCAACAATGACGCCATCCTTAGTACTGCATTATCTACTAGAGATAAATTAAAACCCGTTATAATTTCTGGTTTTGAATTTATTTGACAATGATCATTGTTCATATAATTGACGTGGTTTAATCGAACATTTGACATAACTTTTGTGTAATAAAACCAATACAAGACGTTTCGAAAGTATAAATCAACTTACGTTATCAGGTGATAAATCTAGAAAAAGAAAATGAAAAACACCAAGTTATTTAGTTCTAACTTCAGTCCTGGGTTTTTCTTAAGATTACTAGTTTTAGTTTACGTTTCCAACTTGACACTAAGCTATGTTAGTGTTTTTCAATTTTTTATGTTCTATATTTATCACTTGATAAAGGGAGGTGATTTAAACTATCGAAACGTCGCCTATTAGTTACAATGTGGCAAATCTCCCATTGAACCATATCAATTTGTAGCTGTAAATTGTATCAATAAGGATGACGAAATTGTCAAAACGAGTTTAAACCCTAATTTTACAATCTGTGTATTGTTATTAGTTCATTCTCATTCAAACTATCACGAAATTCGCGATTACTCCGCCGATATAAATGAAACTAAACTGTTTGCAAAGTCTTCTCTCTCTTTCTCTACCCAGAGCAGGGCCTCAGCGAAGACGCTTCCACCTACAAGGTCGGCCTCACAGAGTTCTTGACGTCTAAACACAGCCCAGACAACAATAGCACTGTCAAATTTATAAATAAACTAATTAATTAAATACGTCTTTATATATATATAAACATAAATAGTCCATTATATCCGGTTGATTGTTTGGAATGTTTTGTCTTCAGTTTGAATATGTTGCGGTTTATTTCTATGAAGTGGAATGTTTCTTTGAAAATGTTTGTAGCAAAGGAAGTTTTGTGGTTGATTTTTGCCTGTTAAAGACGTTGGTTTAAATATCTGGTATTGCGCAGATGATCTGCGCATTCGTTTTGATCAATCGTATAAACATAACCTCAAAATAGGCTACATTTATCTTATGCTATAAAACGAGCAATAGGCTCGTATGTTTTATTTTCTAAACGGTAGTGTGATTGTGGTGAAATAAAGTGAATCTACCTTGGATTCGGCGAGAGAGCTAGATCTAGATTTTGGTAAATGCATAGATTTATGCTTATTTTCATATAGGCTTATGTTAGATGTCTATTTTTAATCTTTCCTATCAGGTCTCTTTTATCTAACTCTTGTTCTTTTCGGACACTTTCCCTATTAGAAAATTCGAGGGCTAGAGGTATATATTTTATTTATTTTTTCTATTTTTATAAGATGATGATGCAACAACAAAAAATGATTCAAGATTTTGAAAATATTATTGAAGTCTTTAATAACTTCACTAGAAGTCATTTCAAAGTCCGATCTCTAATATAATCATTTACGAATAAGAATTTGTCTTCTGGTAATCCTAGTAATGTCTTATTATATTTTTCGACGAGTTTCGGAATTATTCCATCTTCAGGACCTATCATAGTAATGGTTTTTACTCCGAAACGCGTCGAAAATATAAAAAAGATATAATTATTATAATAATATCAAGAAATTATACTTGCCCAAAAGATAGCATCATCAAAGCCTATCCTTCGACACGTTAATTCCATTGATCCTCACCATATCCTTCGTATTAAAAAATAATACCATTTCAACTAAAAAAAAATACTATCGGAGTATGAACATTGTGTCAGTGTAATTTATGACAAGATGTACGTCCGTCTGGTGGGGCAATATATGCACGACATCTGCATAATGCTGTCATATAATAAACTATATTCTCCCTTAATTTGCATACATCATACATCTAAACACAGGGTAGGAGATAAATAACCTGTTAATAAATATATAAATATGACGAAACTTTTATATCTGTAGTTTGGTTTGTATGATTTGTTAAGCATGTATTGAGTGAAATGATTTAGTTATAATGTACAGTTGTTAGATATTTATAGGGATAGTATTTGAGTTAACCGAACGTTAATGTCTTTTTAATACCCGATTGAAAATCACGTTTTAATAAATAGGCTACAGGGTGTAAGTTAGTTTGAAACGATAGCAAGTGTTTAAAATTAATACTATATTTTGTAAAGTTTGGTAGAGTAGCGGTTATTTAATATAAGAAGGTCACGTTATACGTTGTTTTTCACTGCTTTTTATTTTCTCACATAAACATAGTATAGAGAAAGTGATGCGTTGGGGGGGGGGGGTAATATCGTGATGTTTTGAGCGCTAATGAAGTGGTTTTTAGAATAATTTCTGTCCATCATCGATGGTGTATGTATAGCCCAAAGGTGTGAACACGTTTCAATGAAATTTAGAATGTGGGCATATTTTTTAAACTTTTTCGATAACTCTAAATTTTGAGATACTTCCATAAGGAACACAAAATTAAGATTTTCTCAATTTCAGGTCCAACGATTTTGATAAAATTTTGCTTAAGTGTAAACTCTAAGGACCCAAACAAAATGTATTTGTCGCCCTCTTTCCATAAATGCAGGATCGTGAATTATCGGTAGAAAAACAAAATTCAGCTGTTGTAAAAGATGAAAATTCTCAAAATTGGTTAAACAGATTAAGTTTAAATTTTACTGAAATATAAAGATTAATGACCCTAACAAGTGTGATAAATAAAACAATATTATGATTCTGTGATCATTGATAAAAACAAATATCAACCCACCGTCATTAAAAACTGGAATTTTAAAAATAATTGATAATGATGGATTGTTCATATTATTAATATGGTTTAATCGAATATCATTTATGTATAGAAAATTAAAACACGAAGTTTCGAGAGTATAAATCAACTTTTGTTAACAATTGTGAAACTAGAACATATAAGTTATATGTTGGTGTTTTTCACTTTTATGTTCTAGTTTCTCACTTAATAAAAAGAGTTGATGTATACACTCGAAACGTCGTGTAATAGTTTTGTGTACACAAATGATTGCAAATTTCCGATTAAATTTTATTAATAATGTTAGTTACTACTTAACAGTTTTGTTTTATTTTATTTTATTTTTTTGGAATTTGTGAGTTTAAAAGTTTCGCATTTTTTGTTTGAATGTTTATTTTGTATTTTATTTGTTTACTTTTTTTTTTTACTTGTACTCTGACACAAATAATATATTTTCTAACTATTTATTTTACCAGACAATTATTTAAATAGACTATTGTTTAAATAAAACAAGATACAAGGTTCACTTAAGAAATAATCATTTATTTTAATCAAAACTTTTGTAATTTACAAATTCATCTAATATCAACTGTAATTAATTATAAACTGTGATAATGGTTCAATTTAATTTTTTATTTGACTATAGAAATGAAATTTTTGAAGACGTCTATTATTAACCTGGCTTCGGAATATTTTATATTATAGTTATATTTGTACATTATCACAGGTAAGCAGTGTAGAGAAAGTTATGTGATGGGTGAAAATTTTTATGTCGATTTCTTTGCTTTAAGGTCTCCGAAGTAAGAACATACTGGTGTGTCATGAGTGCAGTGTTCTACACTGCAGTGCCCAAACACATGGGGATGCAAGTTTTAGTTCATTTAATTATATACACAACAGGTGATCATTTTATCTGTGCCACCTTTTGCATCTTGTAAACTATTATAGTGTCCAAAAACTTTAAATAGGTAACCCTAATTATGCTTTGATAGTAATTAAAAATATGTTTTCCAAACGTAAAAAAAAGCCCGATATTAACCAATATATCTATAAAATTTATTTTAGAACTGCTTTATTTTATGGTGTTTTAAAATTCTATACAAATTTGTAACAACTTTTTTTATAGTTTTTCAATAAACCTACTCGATTAGGAATTATAGGTGCTTAAAATTTATAATAATTATATATTTTCGTTAGGCAAATTTTCGTACTTCACTTGTGAATCAAATTTAAAATGTCATTAGGCATAGTATAGGAAATGTAAACATCACACAGGACTAAACGTGAAATAAATATTTTGTGGAACAGATAAAAATCAGCTAATACCGTCTATCAGGCACAATTATGTTTGGATAATCGTTTCTGTCCGTATAAGCAGCCAGTACGCTATTCTTATGACATGTAAAATAGACTTCTATCAAATCAATCTTTTCACCATTGTGTGATGAAATTAAAGATGAAACGAAAAGAACATAAATATCTTTCAAAGAAAACTAGTTTAGATTAAGAAAATATATTGCAATACTTATAAACAATAAATAAAAAATAAAGTAGCTACGATAATTAATTCTAAAGAATACTATTTTCCTTCAACGCACACAAATAGCTAAAACATCTGTTTTATTTAAGATTAGGCAACTTTCTGTTGTGAACTGAACAATGCAGGCCTAATAACTTCTGATTAAATTCTCTTACTATACGATTTTTCTGTGTCCATTTAATTCCTGATTTAGCCTTTTTTTTATCTGTTCTACAAATAGTTTATTTTACGTTTAGTCCTGCGGTAATGTTTACACTTCGTACACTATTCCTAATTAATTTTTTAACTTGATTCAACCTTAGGATGTACGAAAAAATTGCATACTGAAATTGTATCACACACGATTTTTATAATATTAAAGCGTCTATAAACGATTTAGCTTATTAAACAATTACTAAAAAATGAAAAAGTCTTATAACATTTTGTACAATTAGAAAACACTATCAAATATAGTGGGTTTTTTGTAAGAAATTTTAAAGTTAGCCGCCATATTGGTTAAACGGGTTTTTAATTACCATGAAAAAGTAATGAAGGTCCGCAATTAAAAGTTTTTTGATAGATCAATAATTTACGAGATTTTTAATAGTAGCAAAATAAAAGATCACTATGTGTATAAGATGTTGTCCATTGTTCATTAGACTTTTTCATTGGTAACCTGACACTCTGGTTACGATTAGATTTGGTTCTTTTGTATTTGTTTTTGTGATAGATGAGTGAAAAATGTTTTTACCACCATTTGTTAGAATTATTTTGTTTTCACTATGTTGTAATAGATAAAAACAAATAATATCTTCTCTGGATATAAATTTTAAAACTAAAATTGTTTATCAATACAACACAACTATCTAATACGTCACATCTCTGACCCACAAGTTGATCAACAAATTTGCCCAAACAAAATGGAAGGATTCATTAAGAAAACCCGCAACTGGACCTCCCACAGTTGGCTATCCAACATTGCCTTCCTGTTCCAGCGAACACTTCAACTTCATTCAAAAAGTCACTGCTATAAAACACACGCTTCAAACTCATTTATCAAACCGTGTGCTCTTTTTAAAAAAAAAAAAAATACTCTGTGTCGTTTTGAGTGGAGTATATTGTGGGTGTGTTCAAGTACCATTGTTTCATCTGGTGAAATAACGTGGGTGCTGCAAAGTCGAGTGCGACAGTAATGCCGGCCAAAGTTGAGTGTAAACAGTGAACCTCAATTTTGTGAAAGCTTTTACATAAAAAGGTGTGTTTGTTTAGAACTGGGATGATGTAACTTTATTGTTTTAACTTAAAACGTTGTACGGAGAGACGCTCTCCAGTGAAAGATGACTTTTGTAATCGTATTTGTGCATTGATTAAAACGTTCAGTAATTGGTACTGGAGAAAGAACGAGTAAGAAAGTGTTTCCACGCCTAGAGTCAGGATCAATGAATCCATGTTTATTGGAAATAGATGAATTTTTAATTTATATTTCGTAATATGAAGTGAAATCATTATGCAATGACTTTTATGTCATTATGTCTTGACTTTTAGTTTATATTGTTCTATTTGACGCAATAAGTAGAATTGTTTTAAACGAAATTGAACAAAGACATTGTGTGATCCGTACGCTTCAAGAAAAAGATGAAATCATGACCATTCCCGGAGGGGGGGGGGGTAAAGTTTTATTCCTTTTTAATTCTGTAACAAAAATAACAATGCGTCGTTATTTTAAAACATAAAATTATTTACAATTTATTATTATTGCATTTTTTTAATAGAAAAATATTAACTGTAATACAGTTTTCTAATGACAAAAATGTGTATTTTAAGTACGGTACTTAAATTTTTTTGAAGTACTAAATGAAGGAATTTTATGCATTTTCAATCTATGTCTATAATTTTCACAAATTAATAATAACCAAGTCTTCATTTTGTATGGAGTAAAATTGTGTTCAATGTGTTGTAAATTGTTTTGTTTTATTTGTATTTAGGTTAACAAAATAATGTCAAATATTTAGAGAGTAAACAGTTTATTATTAGTATATTTTTATAGATTTTTCGAAGATAAATACCGATTTTAAACATTTTTTTCGAGCCTTTGCAACGATGCCAATTTTGACATACAGACTTTAAAAATAACAAGAACAAATGTAGCTTCTTCCTTGCCTCTATAGACTTGCTTTATGTGTCAAAAAAATCCTTCCGATTTCCAAGCAATTTGCTATTTTTAAAGTTGCAATTTTCTAATTTTTGACCGGTTTAAACACAGTCTTATAATATATTACACTCCTTTTTATGTTATAAAAAAAAAGAAGAATTCATAATTTTTAATTCACGTAATTCTAGAAAAATTACTGAGCAGAAAATTTTCAATTTTGTTTTTTAGAAAATTCGAATTACGCTTAATATTTATTGTAGCATGTTTTCTGATATATATTCAATGAAACTTACACTGTATTTTGAATTGCAAAAAATATAAAAACCATTACGTCTCACTCTCAGTATAACGAGACAATCATTAAAAATTAAAGACTGGAGAAATATGAATTAATTTTTACTCTCAAAAATCTGTTTAAAAATATTGAATTTAGAGTAAAATCGTTGCAAGGACTAAACTTTCACACAGGATAGTGTTATGAGGTGGGAGTTGGATGGAAGTGGGGGGGGGGGGTTCCCGACGTAGTTCACCGAAGTATAACGATAGCGAGTGCCATTTTGTAAAATATTTACAAAGTGTTTTTATCTTTTATATTGCTTACAATGGACAAACAATAGTTAAAACAAAGTAGTTCTGGCTTTTCAAAATTATAGTTTAGACAATGGCGTTACGTCCGTTTGTTTTTATGTAAAAATGTTGTTCATTCATGGAGATGTATTTTGTGAACTGTGTGGTTTGGGTGAAGTTTTAAATAAACTTTTCAAAATATGTTTCTCTGTATTTTGTAGTATAAATAAAATATTGTGAAATTAATAACTCTTTGGTAATAATAATCCTTAGAGCAACAGTCCGTTCATTGGGTGTTTTGACGTCAGCATATCCATTGATATTCTCGTCGTTATTAGTCTCTTTTTCGTGATCATGTTCGCTACTAATAATTCTCCACACTGGAGCCCACTATACTGGGTCAACACTGGAACTTTTAGTAAGATCTCCACAGGGATTAAATCTTTAACCACTTGAACTCAAAACTATAGCTCTAGTTGTTAGACTAACAACTAGATAAATTTTGCTAAAACAAAATATAGGGGATTTTACACGCCATGTACACAAACCCAGATATCAATAAAACTCCAAATATAGGTGGAAAGCAATTTACGAAAATTTCAAAATTACGTTTTAATCAACAAATAAAGGCATCATTTTGTAAAGAATATATTTAGTATAATTTAACATATTTTGATATTTTGTGTACCTGTTCTAACTAAACAAAACGTTGGAAAAATTGTTTAAAAAATGTTTTACTACGATTTGCTAGGAAACTGAGAAGAGTTTCGTTTTTTAAAACTTTTTATTTTGTTTTTAACGTTAAAAATTACCCACGATACAGTAGATTACAACAATCTGAAATCGCGTATTTTCGGAGTTCGATAGGTGTTTCCCTGATTAAACATTTTTTGGACATTTAAATTACATGCAATTGTTTTAATTAACAATAACGAAGCTACGGCTCTATGAAGTTTAAAATCCGCCAAAAATGTCTACATTTCTTATAACTAATTAAAACAATTATATATTTAAACAAATATTATCAAGATACAATTTTTTTTTATTTATAGGAACAAACTAACTGCAATTATAGAGTATAGTTCGGACGATTTATTTAATCTATTTTTCCACACTAATTCATTTTATCAACTAACTTTAAATTATACCCACGTAGATATTATTTTTCCTCTCTGGAAATAAATTTAATAACAACTGAAACAGCTATACGTCAGAAACTTCATTGTAATCAAATTTCTTCACTTGTTTTTAAATTTGTTTTAAACCAATAGTTTATTCTATAAACACGTTTTTACACATTTAAAACTTTTACACATATGAAAATATTATTTTTTCCATAATGTTTAATTTTGACCAAGACTTGATTTTTGTTAATAGAAAGTTTACCAACTTTCCCACATGTCCTTGGTAAAATATCCGTTTCAAGAAAAAATTAGTCCAAATAAGATTGTTTTATGGATGTCTCAATCTCGTGTCTCTACAATCTAATAGAGGAAAACTATTTAGATGAAGTTATATACGATATATAGTTTGGTGACGTATCTGATGAATTTTTGTTTACCAATAACTCAAAATTTGGTGAAACATGGGGACTGATAAAAGACAAAACACGAAATTGCATTTTTTTTTCTTTCTAAATATTAGATCAAATACAACCACTATGGAATTAAAAAAAGATATTAACTGCCTTATCGCCAAAAAATCTGTTTGGGACTTAACTTAAAAATGATAAATAAACCACGAACTTCGTAGTAAACGTTGAATCGAAAAATCGGTGGAAACGATGTTGATAAAATTTTACAAAATGTACAAAAGAATAACACAAACCAAATACAAACATTAAAACAAATTATTAAGAATTTTTATTGGAAAAAACAATACGAATTATTTTTTCTAAAATCCTACAAATTAAAAAATAATACTTTGGGTTAGAACTGTCGGCACTAAAAATGTTTAGAAAAGAACTGTGCAAAATCACTGCATAGATTTCTTCACTCGCCCTTCCCGAAACCAAAAAATAATAACAAACTAAAACAAATATTATTTCCACAGTTTTTAATCAAAAATTGAAAATGAACCATGGATACCGTTTTTAAAAAATATAATATGTGTAAGAAATAAGATCCTAAAGTTGCTTCGTACGAATCACTAACGCGTACTCAGTGAAAATCTTTAAACTTTTGAACTAGTAAATATTCTACTAAAATTTTAACGAAATCGGTAGTGTCGTTTTTGATAAATTAAGTTTATTTATAGAAACCCAATTTTTTGTGTCTATTGAGGCAATGTTTATTGAGAGATGGATCCAATACTTTCTGTTGAGTCCTTAGAAGCTACACTTAGGCAAAATTTTATCAAAATTGTTAGAGCTGATTTTTAAAAAATCGTTATTTTAAATTTTGTATGGCAGCTACCCTCAAATTTTGACTTATAAAAATATGAAAAATGACGTAACATACTACATAAAAAAATCGAACTAAAATCTGTTGTTGGCCTGTACATAGCCTACGACATACAAACTTTTTAGGCTCAGGAAACTTCAAATCGATTTTTAACGATCGCATAACTTTCTTTACACTACATATAATGGTCATTATATACTTGCTCTTTTTTGTAATGTGATATTTTTATTCTACAACGTAATTAATGTGTAAAAAATAGGTTTTGTTTCATGTACCTAAACTTGAACTCTTACATAGTCCTTCCATTATAACTGAAACAATAAAACTCCCTTTTGTATTTATTTTTATGATGGAATTTTTCTCACTTCAAGAAACCGCTTTCTCTTGTCACAATTTTACTCACACGCCTGTTCGCTGAATGACACGCAACAAAAGCTTTCTTAAGTAAAACATATTTTTATAAAAGTACCTTGCGTTAAAATCTCTTCACTCAATAACTTCCGATCAACTTTAAGACTTCAGTGAGATACGCCTTACTGGATACAAACTGGACTAGTATAGACGGACAAATTAACACTAAGGGCAAAACCAATTGACAAGTGGGAAAATGTGGTTTTAACTGAAGACTTTGTTGGAAGACCGCAAAGTCTGCCGTCTCTTGGAAAAAAAAGTATTTATTTGATTTTATTCTTATATCGACTATTTTAAAAAGGGTTAAATCTGAAAAAAACACACACACACACACACACACATATATATATATATATATATATATATATATTTATTCTAATGAAAAATGAAATGAAGACAGCCTTTTTTTTCAGATTTGAACTCTTTTTGAAGTAGGTCATAGTATTTGTTTTTAAAGTTATTTTTCGATTACAGGCTATATCGATTCTAATTTTACTATTGCACATACAAGTTAGTATAACGAATATATTGTGTGCTGGGTTAAAAATCGACTTTGAAATTCTTGCTAAAATATCCGTTTTGAAGTCTCCTGAGTCTAAATTTTAGAACGTTGTCTGTCCTTCTCTGTGACATCTGTGAACCGATTTTGATCAAATTTACTAGTGGTCATATTTTGTCTATAACTCATGATGTTTTTATTACTTTCGATAACTTACAATTTGGAAAGCTGTAAAACACCCCTAAAATATGATTTTATCAAAATCATTTTTAATTACTGTGATTACATTTTGGCATAAAATACGTAATTTCTCAAAATCCACCCTCCTGATTTCCTGCATATTTGAGTAAAATTTGAATATTTATGACTCAAACCCTGTGTAAAATCTTATGTAATAAAATTTTACGGTTTATGAATCATTCCCCCCTCCATTAAAAAAAAAAGAATTTTGACTGCTATAATTAACAACTTGATTTTAATCAAATGCAATTTATTTCAAGGTCGCGTTTATGACACAAGCCAGATAAGTTTAAACTCTATTTAAATATACAAGTTTTGTTTTCAAACGAGATTCATTTTCACTTGTTGGTTGACAACTAATAAACTAATATTTAAGGTCAGATTTGATTTTGGTGATGGGTTTGTGCTGTGTTTTTGTACAGTTTAGTTTACTAATAACTATCTTAATTTTTATTATAGAGAACACTTTGTAAATATTTAATATCTGTACAAAAACATCTATTGTAAGGTGTATGACTTAGGGTAAAATTTATCTTAAAGAAACTGTTTTTAATTTTTTTAAATTAAAAAAAAACATGTAGGCCTATTCACTCAGTCTAGCTGAAAAGGGGGATTAAATTTCAAAAGAATGTAGATTTTTCTAATTTAATTCAAGAACAAAAAGCAGATAGAATACAAAATATAGTATAATAATTTGTTATTTTGAAAAAATTATCAAAACATTTTATGTTTTAGCCTTGTTTTCAGTTTTTTTTTTTTAATGTAAAAGACATATTGGTTTGGGAATATAAATTATTTTATTTGTACACTACCTGTAACTTGACATCCTACACATATTTAAATCCAATATTCTCCTGCGTCAGATTAAAGAATTCCCTATTTTGTAAAATTAAAAACCCAACTCACAAAAACAAGAGTATTACAACGTCAAAGCAAAATAAAAAGAGTATTACACATTTTTAGAATTGTCAAACAGCAATGTACGGACAAGTATAGCCGACAAGGGATGATATAAAACATATCTGAGTTGACACTACCTCCCTCTAACATTGTTTCATAAAACAAGGACAAAATATCGTGTTAATTCAAAATGTCGTTGTCGTGGACGTATGGTCCAAACATACACTTCACCTGATGTACTACCTAGTCACCCTTGTGTACATGGTACATCATCATTGAGCTAGGATTTACACACGCTACGTTTTACCAGCAACAACCATTTTTCTCCCTACATTTTTTTTTATATTGGAAAATTATTTCCCAGATAGATAGGTTTTGTCGCAACAAAATCTGCAAAGTATTATCTTTGGATAAGATGTTTTGCTTATTATTTATACCATACAGAGTGCCCTGTAATTAGGGTTCCAAACTCTTTAAAGTGATTATGGAGATAAGAATAAATATAAAGTTCAGAATGTTTTGTTTTTGTTTACCCGTTTAATATTTTTTTAACAAGTTAACGCCACGCCAGAAAGGAAATCCAAACAACTTTTTCAAAATTTTTGTATACTATTAGTTTGCAGTTTACCTGAAAATCCTTTAATGTTCATTTAACCTGTTTGAAATGTCGTTCATTTAACGTTTCTGATTGCCAAATTTCTCAAACCGTTATTTTAAAAAAATATTTAAGAAGTAGGCTACTTTAAAAAAATGCCTATACCTCAGTTTAGAACAAAATTAGACCTAAATAGTTTAAACGGTTTTTGAGATATTTTACATCAAAATATTTTTAATTGGTGCCTATTTTATATATTTAAATTAAAGTCTAATTTATGCCGCAAATTGGAGCTAAAAGTAACGAAATTTAATTTAAATTGAATTTTCAATGGCGCCTTTTTTTGCTCATTATTCTTGAACCTATTTTGTTTAATGGTTATATTAATTTTATCACAATAGTTTGAGTATTAATTTTCATACTTCACTAAAGATCGAGGAAATTAAAATCGATTTTAACTTAGTAAATTTAACTTTAATAATAGTAACTTTTTAGTTTTTACTTTAAATCTCAAAATGAAACTTTTGAAGAGATGTCGCCATTATTATTTGTTAAACCCTTCGATTTACATTTAAGTAAAAATTTAATTAAAATCTTCTTCGCCGAATTTGAGACAGTGGACATTTTGTGTTTTTATTTTACAGCTACTCCTACATTTGTATGTGCACAGAGAGTAAAATACCAATAAATATTACCAAAATAATACTAAATACCAAAATTGATAATAATTTGTTCACCCGTTTAAGATGTAGATTACAAGAGGAACATATTTTTTGGAACATAATTGATATTTCCCAAAACTGAACGCTACGTATTTGTAATTAGGTAAAATAGATAGCCTATATGAATCTTAGTTCTTGGAGACTTTAACGAGAGGGTAAGAAAGCATGATGTTTACGTTATTATTCATTCATTTATTTTATTGTGGTTAATTCTTCATTAGTTTTACTATTATAAGTTTGTTTTTTTAATACTTTACAATTATAATAAAAAATTAAATGACAAAAATGTATTTACATTTTGGTCATTTTAATTAATTGGAACGTTAAAAAAAAAACCTCTACAAAACCTAAACTAATTTACATTGAATCAATCGCTCGGACAGAATGTTTTCTAAATAATTGTTGATGAGAAGTTGAAAGAAGTAGAGTAGACTGTAGTCTGAACCTGCTTTGCTCACGCATCAGTCTATTGTATTCTGTGGCCGCCATCTTTGTAAGCCGTAAAGCACCGCTGAGGTTGTCATTTGTTTCATTTTCTTTAGGGAACATTTTCTAAAAGGAAAAAAAGAGAAAAAACTTCTCCACGACCAAACACAAACCAGCTGTCCCTCTCCCCCTTCCTCCCGCGGGGCATCTACCCCTAGGTGGGGGGGAGCTTTACTATACTAGCCGAGAAGTAAATCATTTATACTAGAACATGTTATTTTTTTATAAGATGTAAGTAAGCTGAAGACTGACCAAACTCGTGTTCAACAATTTTATAATTTATTATAGATAAATTATGGAATAAATTGTTAATTCTTATCTATATGTTGTGTACAGAAAGTGATATGATGTGTCAAAAAATATATTTTGAGTTTTACGCTGAAATATCCATTTTACGGTCCCCAATAAACAAAAATTATTATTTTCGAAATAAAGTTTTTCTTTGCAATTTTCTAAATCCCAAAACAGTGGGTATGAAAAAAATCAAAACTCCAATTGCGTTTTACATAATTAAACATATTAGTACAAGCAGCATGAAAATCGGTTCAACTGTGTTATTGTGAATCCTTCCAAACGGTAGAACATTTCCCTTTTTTTATTTATACGGTATGTCAAAACTGAAGTGGTATAAACAATTTTAAACATCATATAAAGCTTAATAAATAGGTAATGTAATATGCTAGTCATTCGCTTCTAGAATACAAAGTTTAAAGTGGAAATTTAAATAAATTAATAGCTTCTAATTTTTCCAAATTAGAATAACTTTTTACATATTATAAGCTACCTACTTATACTTTAGTTTAATATAATACCTAAAAAATAATTTATTTAAAAAAATAAGTTAGCATCGGATAATTGTAGCTAATCACGTGACCTAATTGAATTAGGCCCTACTTATCTATGGACTTACATCTATTCTTTTAAAACATTTTCGAAAATAACCTAAACCGGTCAACGTACAAGTCATTCTACGGCATGGAATCCATCCTTTATTTACCTACTAGAAGCTTGTGTGTGCGCGTGAGTATGCGTCTATGCCAGAGGCCATGTAAACAAACGCAGGTAGAACTTCGTTCCTAACCCACTGTTGAAGTCTTTTTAAATCCAAGAAAACAGACAACTGTTCGTAAGCAATGTCTAAAGTCAATACGTTTAATACGTCGCTAAATATTAATCTTTAAGGTTCAATGTCAACGAAGTACGATTGTAAAATGGTTTCCATTTACAGCACGATAAGGTAAATTATAGATTGTTCGATAAAGTAAGAAAATATAAAGCAATTTTAGCTAAATAGAATTTTTTATTTGAGCGGTTTCACAGTTCAAAATATTAATGATTAATCACGACCATCCTCATGAAACCCACAGGAAAATACCATGAAATGTCACTGATCCTGCTCATTTAAAATACATAGGCCTAGTATAAATTAATTCAGAAACACATTCAATGTTTAGAAAAAGGCTTAAAATTACAATTCTAAATAAATTAGATTTCCGTTTCTCAAGACCATTAGTATTTACGTTTTATAATTTTATTTTTTTTTTGGCGCCCATGTTGAAACTTAAAAATTTGAATTTTTTTTTTGTAAAAAGCTATATTGTCTCTTGATTGCAAAACCAATGCTGCAACCCAGATTTTAAATAATTTCTAAATATAGAATCCGTTCTAGTTTTAATGTGTTTAAATGTGTTAATAAACGCTTACTAAAGTTCGCCAGAAATTTTAGTAAATCTGAAGCTTGCTTTCATAATCTATTAGACAAGTTTGTTCCCAAGGTAAATTGTAAAAATAGTGAATTTTTTTTTTAATCAGAAGAAAATAATGTTTACCAGACCGTGGTACAGTGTTCCACTGAGCTCATTTTGTATAGTTTTAAAATCACCATTCGGAGATACGTAAATGCTTTTTTCCATATTTAAAATAAAACCTGTATAAAATAAAAAACTAAATTAAAAAACCTCCAATATTTTATAATCAGAATTCAGGTAAAGTTTTAGTGAAATTTAGCTTGTTAAATAGGCCTACGATTGTTAAAAATTGTCGAACAGTTTCAAAATGGCGTCTGTTTAAACGAATTTTAACATAAACTCTCCTTATCTAGAACCTGTATAAGATAGTTCTATATCTATTTTGTGCTGTTTTTTTATAAAATGTGTTCTTGAATTCAAATTTAAAAAACCATACTAGCAATAAGTGATGTAGGTTATTGACAAAAACTACAATATTATTAAACAAACAAGAATTGGTTGAATGGTTCATTTAACGAACATTTGTTTAACCGAATTTTTTAATTTAACTATGCTATTGATATCTACAAGTTTCATGTAGGCAGTAGTTTCGGTGAAATAAACTTTCATTTGAATGTTCATATGATCCAAGCACCACCAAGTTCATACAAATCGTTGCAATTGTTATTGTCGCATCTAACATTTCCTCAATTTAAACTCATTGTGTTTTTCTATCACAGACGCATACAAAGTATTATTTATATTAAATTTAACATTTGATTTGATCTTTTTTATCCTTCAACTATCAACAGAAATAGTATTTTCTATCAATTGGAAAGTAGACAGTACTAAATGTATTATATTTGTAGATTTTATCTTAAAGCAACGACAACCTACGGTGACTTATCTATTTGCGAAGATAGTTTTACAGTTTATCGCTTACATTATTTTATTTTAATATTTTAATTATATAATTTACAATTTTCAATTTGTAAGAATTTTCTTTTTCATACTTTAGGCGCGCAAAACGAGAATAAAAAGATCCGTTCATAAATGATGTTCAACTCCAACAATTACTCACGTTTTAAAGTGTTTTAGAGAATTCATAAACAGCCTCTTTACAGCTTTCAGTTTGTAAAAATACAATTCTGGTTGAGTCTGGTATCTTTATTGCAGAACAAAGGAGGTAAAAACCTTTGCAAGAATACTGTAGTTAACTTTAATTATGCATAGGTTTTACGATAACAATAAAAGCAACGCGTCTGTATTACTTGGAAGTTATTATTACTTCACGTCCTCTTTTAATTGACATCAATTTATGGAAGGAATATGTTATTATTCCTCTTTAAATAGACGTTTAATTACCAATTGACTTTCTTCCAAGTCCTTGTGTCTCTTGATTAATTTATATATTGAAGGTGTTCAGTCAGAGGTACACGTGGTATGTGTAAATATATTATTTAAATCTTAGGAAAAGTTACGTGATCTAAAAATGTATTTAGAATTTACAGGGGAATATCCGATATGAACCCCCCCCCCCCAATAATTGTTATTAAGTTATGTCTGTCAATTAGAGATCAAAGACAGAATTTAATAAAACATCTACGAAGAGTGCGATTTGTTTATGTTGAAGAAAATTTAATAAACTCTTTTAATATTTTAATTCTTTACTAGGTTTGAGAAACGGGATAAAAAGTTCTGTATTTCTACATAAATCTAGACCAATAGCAGTCATATTTCTTAATAATGACAGCTGTAACGCCATATTCATGCTGTCCAAGTCTGTTGAACTCATTGTTTATTTTCGAATCTAAGGTTTTATTATTTAATTATTGTTATTTATCCTATTAATCTCTTAGTAGCCCTGTATTTATTAAAATATTTAAAAGAAATATAATAATTTACATACTACTTTTTACAACAAGAAAATTGTTATATTAACATATTTATTAGTGATATGGCTTAACACCTGTCATTATAAGTATGCAAGTTTTTTTATATAAGTATGCAATTAGATGAAGTATTTTTAGCATCAGTGTATAACATTGAAAAGTACAAAATTCAAATCATATTTCTATTTATTAATGTCACAATGATTAAAGATTAAATTTATTTAACGTCACGATTTGTATGAAGATAGTATGTTTTAAATGATATCGAATTTATTTTTAATTTTTTTTTATTATGGAATATCTTTTATTGTATGTTTAAATAATGAATAAACTTTGAATTTAGTAATTTATTTCTTAATCGGATATTTCAAGAATTTTCACAAAGTAGCCTATAATAAAAGTTTCACACTTATACAACGCTCTTTAAAAATATCAATATCTTTTTTATTGTTAAAATATCCAAAACGAAAAACAAAACGTGTTAATTAACATGTTTATAAAATAAACATTAAATTTATTTAAACCTTGTTGTTTAAAACCTATTTATTAAAACTTTTACAAAAAACAGCAATCTCATGAAGCTTCAAATCCAGCCACTTCTTCGAAATAGATAGTCATTGCAGAATAACCTAACCTAATCTAACCGACCTCATTTATTTTCACGATTTACACATATAAAGGAAATTTAGAAAATGCCCAAATTTACAGCTTAAAGAATTAATAATTTCCAAAGTTTTAAGTAGTTCCAACTTATTAAGAACTTTAAATTTCGATACAGAAATTTGACTTCATATGCCTTATTACTAGTAATAAGAAATTTTAAATTTTGTGATTATTTTACCTCAAAAGTTGATTTAGAGGGGGACAAAACAGTCTAATGAAAATACCCAAAAGTGAACATTTTTATTACATTTTACAGAAAAACCAAGGTATTCAAATACCACCTAACGAGATCATAAGTGGCACAGTTTTCCCAATACGTCATTGAATAATATAGTTCATAACATTATTTAGCTTTTACGATTTCGAAATTTTTGAAATTAAATTTTGTGTAGTTATTAATTTAACAATTAGTATTATCAGAAGCAATATTATGAACCGCTCTGTAATACCGTTATTCCCACCAAAACTGTAGAATAAAACAGTACAGCCGTAAATGTTATTTAAATATAAGGACCTACTAAATCATATTTATTTCTAAGACATAATTGTAAGGATACAAGACTTGTAGTCGACACTATCGATACAAGCCGAGGCATAAATCATTTTATTTCACAAATCCTTTGCCCGTTCATACTAATTGGGCTGAGAGTTCTACACATTGCGTGACAATCTAATAATTTATAGCCATTTCAAAATAAACTATCAAAAACACTTTAAATTAAAAGCTTTGGTGTTATGATTTATTTCGATTAATACACTCAAAATATTAAATACATGCTTGTTACCGGTAGGACTAAATAAATTTCTATTTTTATTGATAGTTTATTATGTTTATCTTTCTTTTTAGTTTAATTTATTTTAAAGTCATAAATATTGGTATGCTTCTATGCCAATTGTAAAAGAAATACTTAAAATGTTTTGTTGTAGTATTTAGTTGAATAAATAGTAATCTATATATTATTTTTTTGAAACAAAATTACGTTACGTTTTAATATATATTTTATAGTTCAAACTATAGATATGAACTATAACTATTGAGCTCTAAATAATTACCTTAGATATTCGTATTATTAGAAAGAAGATCCCCTATCAGAGAGTTGAAATCGAAATATAACTAAAGCTCGAGTCAAAGTATCTAATTTCATATAAGTTACCCTAAGCCTAAAGGAACTCGCTTATCACTTGTTTGTTATTAGAAAAGTTTAAAAAATTTTAATATTCCTTGTAAAATAAAGAATTATACAAATCAATAACAGCTGATTCATTAGAATACCCTAGCCAAAATCAATTTGAGGTTAAGTTAACTAGATCCACAAAAGACAACTTTTGATTTTATTACATAGAAAATTTCTTTTATTTCATAAAACTATCACCAAAAACTTCCTTCCTATTTTCATAGGAATTACAGTTCAATAGATTGCTCCTGTTGTTAGATGTTAATCTAAATTTTATTACTTAATCTTGTAAATTAAAACTTTTGTTCTTAAAATGTTTTCTACAATTAATTGTTAATTCCGAATAAATAAACGGCAACTAAAAAAACTAGCATTGCACTTGTATGTGTCATTTGTTGACTACCTAGTACATATTAGGAAGATATAGAGCAATAAAATTAGCCTAGTAGAAATACCAGATTCATATCAGTATTTGATTGTTGATTTAAAACATTTCGACACTCTCATGTCAATTTATTTAAAATACAAGCCACTTTTAATCGTAATTCGTCAAGTGAATTTACTTGCTGATTGTTACATTATTTTTTTTAATATATAATCAAAGGGCTCTATCCACAAATGTGTCATCATTCACTAGATTTAAAATAACAAAAAATCTATTTATTATTTAAAATATTAAAAACAACATCTGTCATAAAAGATTACATATAAATTAATCTACCACAGCAGCCAATATAATAAAACTTAGTTATAACACTTGTAAGTCCATCATTTACCATGTTTAGTAAAAATTATTAATTCCATGTATTTTTTTTGATTATTGGATAATAGTTTAGTTTTTATGTTATGTTTACGTCTTGCTCAAAACTATAGTGTAAATTTACAGCTGGATAGTACCGGTAGTTATTAACAAACTAATTAGTTATAGTTAATTCATTTGAAATTCACCAGGTGGAAAGATAGGAATATTTTATATTTAGAATGACTTAAAAATAACTTGCACAACTATATAAAAAAATCATTTTTATCTTGAAATATTAAAATCAAACTTCTTTCTTATCCTTCTGTTGAAATTTCTAATCTGATTTTCGTATACAAAATATCTGTAACGAACTTCCGTTACAACTCTAATAAATTTAAAGTACTGCTGTTAACGTCAAACTATAAAATATATTTATTGACAAAATTTAAGTGCAAGTACGACTGTTATCTTGGAACGAGTTCGCTTTCCAATAGCAGGTTTTCTGCGGCTAATGGTTGATATATGTAAACACATATTATCCATTACAAATTGAACAGGTTTTTAGTATTAAATATTATGTCGCAACTATAAGCTACCTGAATGTCAAGATGATTTCCTACAAGAAGACTTAATAAAAATATATATATAACAAACTGTGATAATCAATTTATGTGACCGATTCCGCTACTTGAAATAAATAAAAAGAGGACAAATTTAAGATATTGTAATGAAATGCATTGCCTACAGCAACATTTTTGATTGTATTTATTAATATGACTTGAGATACAGAGTGGGGCATATGTCGGTTAACATTAGTAGTTCCTATTTCAATACAGCTAGAAATAGCATAGTGAAAAACATAGTTCTTGCTTTCAAATCAAAATAAAATATCTGGATTACTGAAAGGATATAATTCTGACAATTATGAATTAAGAACAAATTATGTAAAATAGTGAACTTTATGTAAAAACAAAATTAATTAGTACTTAGGCATTATTAAACAATAAAGAGGGAGGAAATTTTCACGAGTTTCATAGCTGTTTGTTAGTTAAGTGTATTTCTGGAGAGTGGGTGCGTTGAAACATTATTATAAATCCAGTTTATTTATTATTCCTCGAAAAATATATACTTATTTTATGGTAACATTCTGTATTTTTAGCGAGTTCAAATACTATGAAAAAAATGGGGAAAACTGAAAAATGTATTGATAAATTACTTGTAAAAGTCTCATCTTAAAAATAAAGAGATTTGATACGCATCAAAATCGGTTCATAGTAAAGAAAGTTAAAATTTGCGAGACACCATTTTAAAATGTTAATTTAAAATATAGTTAAATAAAAATAGTGTCCAACTATTATAAATTATTACAAAAAAATGTTTAAATTATAAAAATGTTTGAATAAAAGTCTGTCTAAACAAAATTACAAAAATTACGTCTTTATATTTTAAAAAGTATTAAAATTTGAGTTGAAAATTGTATAACTAATCTATTTAATGCCACAGTAAATAATAAATTGAAATAATAAGTAACGAAAATACAAAACTTGGTAATATATAAATACACTATTTATAAACAAAACTACTGAATATTCTATAAAAATCTATTTTAGATGCTCTAGTTACGGAAATAAACCCTTGTTTAGCAAATATCAATTTTTAAAATAACCCTTTCAAGTAAAAAAATAGGGAGCAAAGTTGAGCTTTTTAATATAGAAGTACAGGAGACCTACAGGCCCATTATGTTTGAATATAAACGTATTCTTTTCAAAATATTTAAAGTATATTTCCTTTGAATGTTAAGTTTTACTAAAACCCTCAGAAATTTAGAAACATGAAAATAAGAGTTGTCTGAAACATTGGTGGGAATGGGCGCAGTTTTAGGATTTGTATTTCTTGGGGAGGGGGTTACTTAAAATATCAATCCAAAACCCTGAATATTTATAATAAAGGTAAATTTGTTTAATTTTAATTTTAAATATATCATATCCAAAGTAATATATTAATAATCCATTAAGTACATTATTCTTTTATATCAATTACCTGTGGATAAA
The DNA here is from genome assembly GCA_963513935.1 of Aphrophora alni. Lineage (NCBI taxonomy): Eukaryota > Metazoa > Arthropoda > Insecta > Hemiptera > Aphrophoridae > Aphrophora > Aphrophora alni. The sequence goes on from OY740775.1 coordinate 71,566,433, forward strand.
AAAAAATCAAAATTTCTAGTATTGTTTCACAAATAATCATTGAATTTAAATATTATATTGTAAAACCAACGGAATTAAAACACAGTTAATTATTTAGATTAACTCCACTGTCTCCATACAATTATTTATAGGTGGAGCTATAAGTAAAAAACTAATAATACAGCAAAGTGATTCCATAAGATTGATAGGTTAAATTCCTTTAACGGTCTCCCCCCTTAAAATATTTATTAGAGAGCGAATCTTATCTTCTCTACCCTCTGAATCTACAATTATGATCAAAAGAACTTAAAGACTAAATCAGAACGATTTTGTACACCGCACCAATCCTGTAATGTTACCCGATGAGTAACAAAAAGTAACAATAAGTGAATTATCAATAATAGAAACAATGTATTATTGTCACTGAATATTGTTTTAAACAATTAACAGAAACGCCCCACCATGATTAAGTGAGGAAAATGATAAGTAAAATAAAAGAAATTCTTTTGACAGCGGCCATTGAAAAACTAGACTGATTGGAATTTTATCATTCCCGTCGAATGGTGTATTTTGTTGAACAATAATGCAATAGTTTATTTGTCAACTAGTTAAAAATAATTTCAAGATATAAAAATATATAAATTATTTTAAATTTAAATTGTTTAGTTGATTGACGAACTGTGATGATGGTACTTGGACCTTTTAAGTGTTAAACGTTAATTAAATGAATTTTTTTCATTTTTTTATAAAAACAACATATTTGTAATTGTTAACTTATTTATTAAACGAAATAACAACCAATATTTTGACTTCATTATAAATAAATTAATGTTTAATTTAAAAATCTAAAAAGCTCATAAAAACTCTACTGGCGATTGCAAATGTGTTGGTACAAGCGTTGCTTTTAGGGCCTATTTGATTAAAATATAAATATTTTCATCATGCAGTATTTAGGAACTAATTTTTATTAATTTTATTATACTGTTTTAACCTATTTTTTTTACATAAAGATTGTTTTAAAGTAGATACCTCAGCAAATTTTTATATTAATACTCTAATATTGCAATAAATATTTTGCGTTAATCATTAATAAATATTTTTGATAACCTGTTTAGAAAATTTTATTTCTTTAAATTGTAATAAACATGACGTAAAGGTGAATTTTGTTCAAATTAAATTATAAATAAATACCGGTACAAATTGTTTATAATATTAATTGATTTGTTTACTTAATCTTGTAAGTAATAACTTACAAATAAGAATCATAACAAATAATTAATCTCGATTATTTATTTACTAAGTTTTACACAAATTAATTTATCAGGAAAATTGGTTTTGATGATTATAATCTAAACAAAAATATGAGAAACCTTGGTCTAAAGTACATTTTGTCAAAGATGGAAGGAAATTTATTAAAAGTTCTTTATTAATTTATATTGGTTTCCGTTTTTTTACATTCTAAAAAAATTAAATACTAAGATTATTTTCATTTTGTACTGTATAATAACCTGAGATCTGTTATATTGCAATTATTATAAATTCATGTCAAGTAGAAATAATATGATATTTAATAGAACAATATCTTGCAAAAAATACATTAATAATATCATAATTATTATTTTAGCTTCGTTATTTCATTAAATCTGTTATTCCAATTCGATATACGGGAACCATCAAAACAATCATCACACTTTATGGTTTAAAAAAATAATATTTTTAATTAATCCTAGATTAAAATGATTCCTTTAATAGAAAACCCTTAATAAATATTACACAGTTCATTTGATTTTTTAAAAACCGATATCCATAAATACAATCTTATATAGGTCTATTATAGAAATTAATCAGAACAAAAGATAAAAAGAAATTAGTAAAGAAAAACTTCAGGACGAAATACTTGTGCTAATAATATTATTTTAAACAAAATAAAATATTTATTTTCCAATCTTTTTGTCTTTCAATTCTTTTCTTCCAACATTTTCAATACGACAGATTAAATTAAAAAGAAAATTAATATCATTTTCAATACTTGTCAACGAAATAAATATATCGATTTTATATTAAAGAATGACTTTCAGTATTGTTTTCTCAACAACTTTCGTTACTCCATTATTAAAAATTTAAAAGGGAATATAACTAGTCAAGTGCATCTATGTGATATATATTATTTTCGGTATGTAAGTGAAATAAAAATGCGTGAGTTGACATAAGCGAATATCTACTTTTTGCGACTTAAGTCCAAGTGCTTACTTATTTAATTGTGAATTTTGTACTGAACTATTTCTTAAGTTAAAACAGTGAACAATTTTTTAATTTAATAAACAAGCATATAGCACTTTAAAAAAAATCTTTACAACTATTAAACCACATAAAAAGAAATGTCAAAATTAAAATTTAATTTTGTAAGTTACTAGCGCAAAACTAATACTAGCTGGTACTGCCCAGAATTTGTGGGCATTCATTTTGAAAAATAATCTAAACAACCTCAAAATAAATTAAATAACAGCTGATCAGAAAAATCACATAATTAATATTGTTTTAAAGATATATGTTGTAGCGCTTTAAATATTTAATTACTGCATTTTCTCTCCATGCATATTAAATTTTGAATTTTTCAAATTTTAAAACGACGTGAAATGTTTATATTCTACAGTTGTAAAAATGTAGACTATATTTTTGTCCTTATCCCACAGCCACAGATTTTATAAATAAAAAATTAAAAATAATTCTATGTCCGATCGTTTTTTCTCAATTTTGTAACAATAACTATCATTCCCGTACTTTTAAAATTCAAATTAACCTCAGTACTACATAGTGTTACGGAAGATGAATTCAAAATGGCGGAGTAGAAACAGAAGCCATTTTACAAGGTAGCGTATATGATTTATTATAAATTGTGCAACGGTTACCATAAAAATATATATTCATTTTTAAAATACATAGATTTAAATCGTGAAACTTTTTTGTTTCAAAAACAAAATTCGCTTATCGGGGGAAAATATTTTTAAATTGGCAGTCTTCTGCTAAGCTGCCATTTTTCAAGTTACAGCCTATAATGTCTAGTAATAGAGGTTTAGGAAACAAACGACTTCCAAGAAAAATATGATAAATACATTAATTTAAATCGATAAAATTGTAGAACACAAAAATTGCTTTTTTAAATTTCTTATTTTCTCCATTGTATATAATTTCTAATATTAGATTAGATTAAATTGAAAGGAGAGTTGATGGAATTAAACGGCCGTAGGCATCGCGATCATTGGCCAAATTTCTACTGTACTTTTTTTAATAATCGGCATAATTGATGTTACTAAAAGACGTGCATAATTTTACTGTAGTAATATCTTCATCAGGTAACTGAAAAAGTTAACTTTTTTCAAAAAATAATGTTAATTTAAAGTGGTATTTTTTTAAATAACGATTACTTTATTTGATACAAAAAAATAGTTATACTTTATTTTTAATTAATAAGTAATAACCTTGGATTAATTTATTTGTAATTTTATTTTTTTACTAATGGCTGTTTTTACTTTGTTTACATAACAGATTCTTTAGTTTTAAAATATCAATAAATTAGTCAATAATTTTAAATCAAACACAAATAATAAATTAACAAAAACTCCTGCGGAATTATGTACGTCAAATTAAATAACCACGAAACATCAATTGAATAAGTAAACATAAACAGCATATTAAATCTGAAGATATGTAAAGGATTAAAAGACCAAAAGGACAGCTGTAAGAGCTATCAATGCTACCAACCGAAACCCATAATTAGAAACGACCAACAGAAAAGCAAGAAGCGGGGTGATAATTTTCTAGATGTCATCTAAAACACAGCACTAAATAATCAGCTGCTTTTAAACGGTCATAATTTCCGTTCCGGTTTTCGTGTACTACACTTCTTATCGTGATGGAATGATCGCATCTCGTATTTCAAAACAGCACTGGAACCCCTTCCAAGACTTGGGGCACACCTGCCGGGGTGGTTATTTCAATTTATTGCGAAGAGTATCAACTTTTTTGTTCTGCTCTTTTACTTTCCGGTCATTATTTTCTTTACCAACATTTCATCGTGTCAAAAAGTGTTATCTGCCCGAGGACATCGACGCCATTATCTATTTGTTAAGCAGTGTGTTGGGGAATGATATGTACTAGACGCCGGTGAGTTTTGAAGTCGGTAAATTAACAACTTGTTCATGACGCCGAAGGCGATCATATTTTTTGTCTGTTATTCACAATTAAAAAATTAAAACAATTAAATAAAAATTAACAAGTTGTTTGTGATCACAGTTTGTTCGGTTTATGAGATACCAACACTTTTAAGAAATGTTAATGTAATTAAAAATTTACAGGTTTACATTTAATTTGCTCAATTTTATTATTATATTTCCAAAGACGCATAATCTATGTATAGTTTTAATAATAGCTAACTAGTTTGGTGTTTAAAGCTAGTTAGCTTTGTTTGGTTTATAATACACGATCTGATTTAATAGTATATTAGAATTTAACATGTGAATGTGTTACCATTATTAAGATGTATTTGCAGAATAGATTTAGCTTATAGCTATATTTATGGATACTACTTTCTTAAATTTGTTTTCGATCAATTTCAGATCATTTTTTAATTTCAGAAAGCTTGAAGTATGTAATATAATTTACACACAGTATGAAAATATAAAACCTAAGTTAGAGATTTTAACGATAAATTAATTATGAATGTAGTTTTATTAGAATGAAAGCTGTTGTAAAGATTTACGGAAAGTAGATTTCTAATATTTCTTATCACTATCCATATCCCTTTATATTTTACTAAAATTATATTATATTTTATGTTCTTCTGAATATAAATTCGACAACTTGGTGAAAACCTATGGTAGAACGTTATAGTAATGGTATGTATATAACATATTGCATTTTATTTCTATTTATAATAATTATATCATAGAAAATATAAAATAAGTAATTATTATATATTTCGATTTATTCCAATATTTTTATCAATAACTCCATTAAAAAAATATATAGTAAAATTGGTTTTCGTTTTCAATTAATAATGAATTTTTTTTTTTTAGAAATTTATTTTTAAAACGTATAATTTCAATGTTTGCTAATTAGTTGAGAATTTATTCACTTTAATATAAAAACTCTTCTTTAATCGCTATTTTTATGATAGTTATTTATTTAATTCCCTTCAGAAATAAAATTTAACTGAATTGTAGATATCACTTCAATTGTTCGCATTATTGTATTTTCAAATAACCTCGAAAATAAATTATTGAAAACAACACTCTATCAATCAACGAATAGAAAAAAAATTGTTTTGTAAGTTAAACTTATTTTGTATAGGAACGTTTGATATATCTATTTTAATTTAGTTATATACATTGTTTTTAAATAGAGCTAATTATTGTAGAGTAAAATTTGCAAATGTTTTAAGGTTTAAATTGTTTTAATTTTATATCCTCTAAAATACTAATACATCTATTAATATACTATAAATTTTAGTTAAAATCTATTGCGCATGTACACCTGCGCACGGCAATCATGGTATGTATCTGCGTTACGCGTATAAGAAAGGATACGATTTATTTCTGAAAACGTAGCCATTATATTTAAAAAAATTTCTGTTAGGCTACGTCACTATACACTATACTATACAACAAAAAATTCAAGAAGTTTGTTTAAAATTACATTAATATAATTTATCTTTGAAATATTTAAAAAAATGTATATTTGGGACACTTATTTGGGTATTTTAACAAATTTGTGATTGTTATTATTTTCTTACCAATATCAGGTAGATTATTTTGTTTAAAGAGTTATACAAATTGTTTAAAGCAAGAACAATAACATATTTATTTTGACAGTGGTCTTCTACACAATCTAAAATAATCAATAAACTTTTAGAGTTTAAAAAGACATTAAAAATATTATCAATATATGTAAAATATATATCTCTATAGTATATAGTTTGTTTGTTAAATTTGCATAGGAGAGACAAAAATATTTAAATGTGTTTACAAATAACCATGATGTTATTACGAATAGAAATGGCATGTATCTAAATCCACTCCTTTATACTGAAAATTCAATTAACTGATTGTATTTCATAAAGAATTGTACATTAATAGACTGCAAGAGTTATGATTTATCATTGTAACTTATTCGCGTTATGATCCCCTCCCCATTATTAGCGTAAAAAGAACCATATCTTATTATTTTACACGGAACGTAAATTTAAATTAAATTCATGCCACAAAGGCAAGTTTTAAAAATTCATTATTTTGTTTTATGGATTCTTCTTTTACTTAAAGTTTTATAATTAAATTAATATTTTATTCATCTGTAAATAAAGGAATGAAATTAACCCTGTATTTAATTAAATAAATCATCAGTGCACTGGATATAACGTCAACGTTCAACGTAAACCTAACAATGAGGAAATTTGTTATTTGTGTTAATAGTTCTAACAACAGCATGCAAAACAACACTTAAAAAATGGAGTTAGCAGAAAAGCAAATATTTAATATATAGGATGAAAATCAATAACCAAAATATCATGCACTCACAGAAAAGATCACAAAGGCATTGTCCACTTGTGGCGATGGTAAAAACACCAGATCCAGGAAGCTGTACCTTCATCACTTGATCACTTTTTAATATTTTAAAACCCTAATGTAGTTTTGAAAGCAACCAAATACGACACTTTCGGTTTTAGAACTCAATCGATTTTTGAAAAATAAAGTTCTAAAAATTATTAACAAAATGTTTTCGAATTTAAAACTCAAAACATTAGAATCAAAATAAACTGTTAAATAATCATTATTAAAAAGTAAATAATTTACTATTAAAAATGGTAGTTTTGTTTTGAATGAAAAATAAATTTAATCCAATGCAATAAAATAAAGAAATGTTTGAAAAAAGATATTATAGGCCTAACATTATTTATTTTTTCTTAATAACAAATGTAAAGATACTTCTTTTTTAATAAACAATTTAAATAATTGTAATTTTGAAAAAAATTAAAAAATAAATTAAAATATCTAATCATTCTAGAAAAAAAATAACACAAAAACATTTGTTTATTTAACTCATTTAAATTAACTAGTAATTTCTCATTATTTTTTTATATGATTTCGATTTTTTTTTCATAATATATTTTTCAACATGAATTAAGTAGCTAAAAAAACTCCCTAACCATAAACTATGGGTTGCGGTTTCAATAAGAACACTGATTTCACGTATTATGACAAAAACACAATATTTATTTCTCTTTTATCATAATAAATCCCTCAATTTCTAATTTTCTTATTTTTGTTACACAATTTCCAAACCCCTCAAAAATCATTTCGTTTAGAAAAAAAAACACAAAAAGTGAATTACACAATAATTAATAATATTTGTCTATTTAAACTATACAATCTTGAGGGGTTTGATAAATCTACAGCCTATATATACATTACGTTAGAAAAAGTGTTCATTGCATTTACTGTACTGTTTTCAAGTTTATGTTAAATGATTGGTTTTTTTTTCTCCATTCGATTCACAAATTAAAATTAATCAACAAAAAATTCTTAACAAATAAGTTAACACACACATTATTTACTGTTCCTTGACTAAAAGATAAAGCTAAAATTGACTACAGTTCACTGTAAAGTTTTTTAAGAATTTAATTTTAATGCAAAAAAAAAACTTCAAATAAAAACTAGTGTCACTTAAAGTGTATTTAATAAAGTGTATACAATTGAAATTTATTTTAAATGTTACATACAATGTTTTCTTTAATAAACCCCGAAACTGTGACCCTTCCCTTAAAATGTATTTAGTAAATATCAACAGAAAAATGTAGCCTATTAATACTTGTTTGTAAAATTCTAAAATATTGTTTAAACAATTAAAGAAGGAAATTTGCGTTGTAAATTTACAATTGTAATTATACTTATTTTGTTGAATTTATTTATGTATGTTGAAATATCTAAATTTTAAAAAATAAAGTAAAAAAATAATAATGGTTTTTATGTATTTCATTTTGAATGATTTAAAGTTTTAAATTATGCAGTTTTTCATTTTTTTTAAATGGAAAGAACTAATTTGTTGTGTTTTTTGGTTCCATAGCATATTGATAGCAAACAAACTTTGTGTTTTTTTTAAACATAAATTAAAAGGAGAGATAGATACCTGCAAATAAAATTCGAAATCAATTTTAATATAAACTAACAATATCATTCAATCATGCGACCATAATACATTTGAACTTTGAAAAAATGAATTAAAAATTTTATTTGCAGACAAAACAAATATATTATTAATGTTAGTATGTTTTACTGTCCCAAATTGAGTCTTTAATGTCTAAAAATATTTTATCACATCATTTCAAGTTTTAAAATATAACTTTACTTTTATTGTATGTTAATTTTTTTTCTATGTAAAATCACAAAAAAAAAAAACACAAATCACAATTTAAAAAAAAAGCATGAAATTTCTCACAAAGGGAAAATAAAAAAAAACAACGAAAAAACACTTAACACTGGCCACTGTCACAATATCTTGAGCTATTCTTTTTTTGAAGATTTAAAATATTGTTATGCATTTTAAATGTTAGAAGGCTGAACGAAAGCGTAAGAACATGGCTTAGTCCTACCTTGATTGAGGTAGAGAAGACTGCAAGCTGACCGGACTAAGGAAGATCTACGCTGCGGAGTGCCATCGTCCAGCGCCGGTGAAACCACTGTCTTCGTATTCTCTTCAATTTCTTCTCTTCTTTTTACAATTATATAAACTCGTCAATTATAACTTGCAAAATACAAATATTCAAAACTTTTGTTCCCATGTCCAATAATTTTAGAGTTCCTTAATTTACTTTTTGATTTATAATCTTTCACAAAACTAGGATTCGGTTAGTTAGTTTCACAGGTGTGCAAGCATGTTGTCATAAAACTTTCATTTTGACATCTAAAGGGACTCTAAAGCGGGTTTTCTTTGTTGAAGGTCGCCCGGGGTAAACGGTCTGTTCTCTTTTGTTGAGCCCCACACCCCTTGACTAGGTTGAAAATATTTCTTGTAGGAAACGACTCGACTGTACCTGGTCAGATTTTATCTAACATGTCTGGTCCTTTTTATATAAACGACTTGACCAAGTTTTAAAACTGAACTTTACAGAACTTATGTGTTTTTAATTTTGAAGAGAATACAAAATAATTTTCAGTCTGAATAAATAAATTGTACTTACAGTCTCACTACCGTTGATTCCAAAATTGTAGTTTTCAACTTTTAAAATAGTTTAATTTATCCCGAATTATTCTCACTTTTTAACGAACTTCCCTGTTATGTCCTTATTGTATCTTTCTTCAAGTCTTCAAGTAACTTAAGTTAATTATTTACATTTACGCGAGTGTTTGTACAAATTAACACAAAATGTTTTCTATAGAAAATACACATTAATATATTATAAACAGATTTTGTTTCTTCTCGGAACAAAAATATACACAAAATGTCATAATGACTTCACGATTAAACGTGGATATTTACAGTTATCCTTTAAAGGTCCATTAAAATTAAAACACCATTACGGTGAAAAACTTCCGAAGTAGGATTTTGAATATTGTTCATCTCAGGACGCAAATCTCCAAATTTGAAATACACCAGAAACAGTCATTCAACTTTGTAGTAAATGTTTTACACGTTTTGGAAAAAAAACTAGTCTTTTACCAATATGCAGATACAAGGTTGCTGACTGCATACATGATGTATCACAATTAATTATGCACACAAATCACTTATTCCTTCCCCACTCAACGTGCCCTCCCCCCACCAAAAAAATTTGTTTTCTTTTATTCATAAAAGGATGTCACATTTTCACTGTCAGATTAATTTGAAAACCTTGTGAATTATTCATTTTTGAGCAAGTGGATATTATCTAGGGGATGACCTGTTGCGACGGGCAGAAACATTTGACAAAAATATGTTTTAAACATATTCGCGTTGCATTTTGGAGACGTGTCTTGAGTATTCAAGATCCCACTGGGCTAAACGTTAGTGAGCCGCAAGGGATTGATGTGTAGGCATCGTCTGGGGAGACAGCATAGGTGGACTATGAGAATGAGAGTGTGGACCCATCGGTGACCCGTGCATGTCTTGATGGTGGTAGGCTTGATGGAGTCCGTGAGGTCCACCCGGAGGCATTTGTCCATCCAGTAAACTATCCTGAGGTCCTAGAGTGTTCGGCGGCGTCATTCTTTTCTCTTTTTGTCTCCTATTGCAAAACCAAACCCTGACAACTTCTTTCTCCAGTTGTAGACTATCAGCTAACGATGTTATTTCCTGCGCTGAAGGTTTAGGTTGTTTGTGGAAATGTTGTTCCAACGCACCTTTCACTGACACTTCTATGCTCGTTCTCTTTTTTCTTTTCCTCCCCTGCGCCGCAATCTTATCAATACTCGTAGGCGAACCCGTCGTCGAGTCCGCTTCTTCTAACCACTTCTGTAACAAAGGTTTCAATTTGCACATATTTTTGAAGCTTAATTGTAACGCTTCGAATCTACATATTGTTGTTTGAGAAAACACATTGCCGTATAGTGTACCTAAGGCTAAGCCCACGTCCGCTTGGGTAAAACCTAACTTTATTCTTCTTTGCTTGAACTGTTTTGCGAAGGCTTCTAGGTCGTCGGATGTCGGTGCATCTTCTTCTCCACCCGATGGTGCGTCAGGATGTTGACTCGGAGGATAGGACGGGCTGTGGTTCTGCATATCTCTCAAGGTATGATGTAACTGTACAGGACTCGCTTGATGATGGTGCGCCAACATACCGTTCATCGCCGCATAGTGATGCTGTAGAGGAGATCCAGCGCCGTTGTTCGCTGTCACATAATGTGCTGACGATACAACAGGTGCGTGCCAGGAATGCGGTGATGCCATACCTCCTTGCTGATGTCCCGGAGGTAGTCTGTGCATATCCGGTGGTTTTATATCCACTGTCGAGTTCTGGTGCGGATGATGATGATGCGAGTGATGATTGTGTAGACCCATGGAAGCTGCCCAAGGATCGGCTCCTCCTCCGGGTTGTAAACTCACCCAAGGATTGTGCGTCGCTGCTGATAACGATACAGGATGACTGTGACTGTGACTGTTGGGCGACGGAGATGAAGGAACTTGATGGTGGTGGTGATGATGATGATGGTGCTGTGCCGGTGGTAAATATTTCATTTCACCTTCCGCACCGGATCTCGGCGACGGACTCGTATGATAACCCCCGCCACCGATACTCGCGTTCACAATGTTCATAACTGAAACTCCACTTCCGTCCAAGTCTGAGGACACAGCAGTACTAGCTGGCATATACGTTGTTGTAGCCATAACACTCTACACTCTGATCAGAATTGTAAAAGCCCGTACGGCGCGGTGCCGATTCATGTGTAATGCATGTCGTTCGCCTCACAACTGCCGTTTGCTCTCAAGCTCACGTCTCTCTCGCACCTCCCCATACTCCCATTGGTCGCCCCGCGCAGCTCGTGACGTAGCGTAATGCTCGATATCCCATTGGCGTAACGTTAAACCACGCCTCCCCCCTCCCGACACGGAGAGGGGACTCGAGTAAACACCAGTAGCCAAGCAACGACACAGAGTTCTCATCTATTGATTTAAACTTCACTGTCAAACCTTTACAATACTATTAGACTCATATTATTACAATTATATCACCTTGCGAGAACAAACAAAAACCACAAAACTATAAACACTGTATATTATTTTAGTTGTCTACCAAAACGTATGTGCGTGTGTTCTATTTGTAAGTTAAAGTGCGACTGGGTCAAAGTTTGGCCCTAGCTTTACTCAGTTCGTGATAATCAATACTGTTTTGTTATTCAGATCTTCTCTTCTACTTTACATACACTTTACAACATAGACAATAAACTGACAAAACTTACACTTTCATTCGTCAAACTGCGATGATGAATGTACCACGAATTAAAAATATTCCATAATTGGTATAATGTTCTGTAATAAAAACAAAACTAATTAAAATTTACATACAATAAAAATAAAAAATTAGTGTAAAACATCAATAAACAATAAAATTTAAATAGGGAATAATAATACAAGAATTGTAACTTTAAAAACTTGAAAGCTATCCGTCGTAAATTTATTTTAAGAAAGATATATTTTACTTACGTTCATTCAAAAATTAATTAAAGTAGCCTATTTCTTTCTGAGGAAGCATTTATGGCAAAGATATTACACCTTTAATTTATGTTCGTATTTTATAGGCTACCGTTAGAATAGCTATAGTGGAAAAACGATTTTCCTGTTGTTTATTTTTCCTTTAATATATATTTTTGGTTTTTCAAAGTTTTTCTACTATAATATTTAATTTAAATTCTGTATTTACAATTGGTCATGGACCCAAACATATACTACTACATTATTCCAGTAAATAAATACGACTGCCGAATGTCATATATTGCTAACTTTTAATTAAAACCCTTTTTTGGTTCCTAAATGTAACGTTTTTATACCAGAATTAAAATCTCCTATCATGTTAAATTTTTGTATTTTACTTCTCTAGAAACGTAGAAAGCTTTTAATGATCCATTTGTTCTTGTGCATATTTTGATGTTTCTTACAGATTTATAGCGTAAATAATCACCTCAGATGTGTTTTATCTCTTATATTTTTAGTCGTTAATTGTTTTTCTCTTTTGTTTTCTTATTTTTTTGCCTTTTTTCCAGGTGTGTATAGTTTCCCGAGCGTTGTGATATAATTATATATTTTAATTAATAAAAACAATCAAATTTAACTGAATATTTAATAATTAGAATTTTTACACAAATGTTTCTTTAAATAACTTGAAAGGAATTCGTCTTAAATTTATTTTATGACAGATATATTTTTCTTACGTTCATTTAACGTTTATATAACTTCCGACATTTTATGCAGCCTTTTGTATGCTAGAAACAAATAAATATAGGATAATCATAACAAATAATTGTTTTTACTATATGTTTTTAAAAAATATTTACATAAAATGTATGTTTTTTTACATTAAAAACAATAAAGATATTTTTCCAGTTTACATAATGTTCATTTATGTAAAAACCTAATTATTTCACTGATTCTAATACAGGTACATATTCGAAAAAGTACATTTTTATAGTCAATAAAATGTTTTATTTTTTATAATGTCTAATTATAATAATTTAAAACCAATAAAATATAAAATAAATTTCAAATTATTATAATGATTTACACTGTGCTATCTGATCTACTTATTTTATAAATACTTACACCCTTATTTTATAGCGGTATGTTTTAACATTTGTTACAACTATTTCAGTAAATCCGCCATCTTTCAACCAAATAACACACTATTGTAAAACATTAGTTACAATTACAAGAGACATATTTTGATCTAAAGATGGCGTATATTTTACTGAAACATAAATAACGATGTACTAATAACAATTAAAATTTAACTTCAGGACCTAGCCTGCTCTAAAAGATAAACTCTAATTACCTACACATACTAATACCGCGCGGACATTATAAAACAGATTTTATCGTCATACTTTGTCCTATCTTGTTAGAATTCATTTTGTTTATGGTAATTACATTCCGAATATAGTAATTTATATTTACTTTATCCGTATATTCACTATTTAAAATACTACAACAAATAAATTGCAAAATTACTTACCATCAAACTCGGGAATATACTCATTAGGCTATAACGTCATTGCCTTTAATATAAAAAAAATTTGCTTAAATTAGAAAATTTGTAAGAATAAAGGCTACACTAATTCAGGGCGTTTAGAGATAATGTTGGTTATAATCACAATAAATAAAATCCTTAATAAATAATTAGTCATGAGTTACCGAAAATGTTTGACGGGAAGGTAATTTACGCCCCAGAAGTTTTTCCTTTTTAAAATACTGCAAGATTTATAATTTTCTGAAAGTTACTAAATAAATAATATAAAATCATATTAAACTTTATTCTTAAACGATTAAATACAGATTGAAACCATTGTACGCCAGTTGTTTTAAAACAAATGTATTGTATATGAAATGTATTAGATTTGTTTTTATATTGTGTTAATATTATTTTGTGTTACTATTTGGCTGATTTCAACTATAAGTTAGTTCTATTCATTTTCTATGAGTTATATAATTTTTTTTTAACGTTCTATACAAAAATTATAAAATAAAACATCATTTAATTAAAATGGACTTAATATATAAAGATTATTTTTCCTTACGGTTACAGTAAAAAACCGTAAAAATTAAATTCTAATTTTAAATATAATAAAACATACCATATAATTTTGCTCTACAGCGTTTTACTTACTTATTTTTACATTGCTCAAAAACCGCAGTATTTTTCCGAGACACGTCACAGATTCCACAATACAGTTTACTTAACTTACTGACAAACTTGACTAATTAAATCTAAAGCATAAATATTATTAAACATAATTTCATTGATGAAACACCCTTCACCCTATTTCTCACTCCCTTTACACTTTAAGAACCCTTTTCAGTTAGATTAGGGTGAACAAACCTTAAACAAAATGATCACCTGAATATCGGTTTCTAAAAGATTATTAATATGCTAAGTTATTCCTAAGGTATATGACCCTGGTATTTACAGCAATGAAAACTGAATTTCATTACAAATGTAAATGAATGATGAAAATATATTTGATTACTGTAGGTCTATATTTGTTTTGTTTAAAGTAGTTTTTAAGCAGTGTTTTGGTTAATAAATGGCATATTAATTATGAATATATATATTGATTACTGTAGGTCTGTATGACCTATTTGTTTTGTTTAAAGTGGTGATAGATATTATAATGTGAGTGTTTGTAGGCCAATATTATGTTTAATATATTATATTTTAGTTATATAAATATTAAATATATAAAATATGGATAGGATTGGAATGGTTATTTTTAAAGAAGAAAAAAAATTTTTTTAATTGGTTATGTCTGTCTGTATGTTACGATAAACTTAAATAAAAAGGAAAACAAAACTCTGATTTATTTCAAATGTTATTACATTTATATTTCGTATTTATAACAAAGTGATGACCAAAAGAAGAGAGTTTAATGGTAGATAAAAGAGTATGTCAGAGAGACAAAAATGTCTAGAAAGCTATTTACACACTGAATATCACAAAAATTGGCTTATTTCACAAAATTCAATGCAATAGTATATTTCATCACTAGGACCAAAAGTGAAGCTTTTCGATACAAGCTCAAGTTTAACGGCCGTGGCCGGAAAATGAGCGAGGGTCGAAAAGCTTCTTTTGGTCCAAGTGATGAACTATATTTTTTCGTTATACTGGAAATAATATAAGAAAACAATTTCACAAAAACTAAAATGTTGTAACCTATTTACCTTCAAATCGATGGTAACAGGTGTTTTAACGGTTATTTACAATCGAGAGTATCGGTTGTTTTTATAGATGCTTTACAGTCGTTAATTAATTCGTATAAACGAAGTAACAGTTGATGACCTCGACCTTAGCTGATGTTTTTAGGTCCTAAGACTAAAAAGAACAACTTTAGCATCTCAATGCATGTATTGAAAAACAGCTGTTTTTGAAGCAGTATGACGAAAAATATTTTTTCGAAATAAAAAATACTTGAAGGTTTTAAATAAATACAATTTAAAGTGTTTATAATATACTACAGAAAGAAAGAAATATGCTTTAAAAATGTAAAAATAAGCTAATAATGGCACAAAAACGTTTGTTTGCTAAAGGTAGGATAACAGTTTGGGTGTTTATAGGAATAATTTGAAACAAAAGATTTTATTTCACAAATTTAACAAACATTGTTTTGTAGAAGCAGCCGTTGCACGAAATTATTTTGACAAAACTTACTACTTATCTATTAGTTAGGTCAGGTTTGATTAAAATTAATGAAACGTCATTCAAACTTTTGTTTTATCGGCCAAACAAGGATACATGCTTGAGTTGACTTAAAACAAACATGTCATACTTTTAAGTAATTATTTTTCGACTTAGATTAAGTCTGTCAGAAACCATATCTAAATGAATTTATAAATTTATAAAAATACTTCATTATCAAATATTTGAGACGAAATCAGAAAAATCTTATTTAATGAAACTCATAGCCTATAATATTCTTTAGGCCTACTATATATCATCTTTAATTTACGCTTTTCATGAGAGATATTTTCATATATTTCACTATGGAATATATCCTTTATATTAAATTAATTACCCATATTAAATGTAAAATGTTGTATTGTTGTCTTTTCTCCTCCCATTTATTATAATTATAATTTATATTTCATTTTACAGAACGCGTGGTAGCAATTGTTTTAATTTTTATTTAAACTAGTATTTATATATTAATTTCAGACAAAAATGAGCAACATTTACAAAAAATAATTAAATACATTTAATGAAATATTTACATTATTTCACTGAATAACCATAACTTAGAGATTGATTCCTATATTGTTAAAATTCCCATATTATTTTATCTACAATAATTAATAATATTTTACTCACTAATTTGAATATATTGTAGTTACAAAGTTTACAATAAATAAAGTACCCTAATGGAATTAAGTGTAGATATTCAAGGTTGTCATCTCACAAAAAATGATTTCACTCCCGCTGTGTCTTAAACAAGTAACACATATAGGCCTACAACTATTGCATTTGTATAGTTTTCCCCCTTATATTTCAAGGTTTACTTAAAACCCATAAAGTTAGGCTCTAAAACACTGGAATCTGGTGATATCAAGTTAAAACTTTTATTTCACTTCAAAACAAAAAAATAATTAAATTATATTCAATGACTACCAGTATTTTCTTGAACAATCAATAAATATAATCCTTTTCGCAAATAATTTCGCTCTGAATTATTTCAAATCAATAAAATGACTGTGGTGTTAATGAAGATTGGGTTGAGGTAGGCGAAGACCTCTTCCCCACGCGATGCTGACGCGAGCTGTATTGCATATTCATAGTTTCTGTCTGCTGTTAGGTCTAAGAATCACAACTAAGGTTGCTTTGCTTGGCTACTGTAAATCAAATCCACAGTCTGCAGCCCAAACTATGCTAATAGCTCTATATTGTTTCGTTTAGTAGTCTATTTGTGATTTTACGATTTCTGGAGTTTGATTCAAAAAGCTGAAATTTAATGGTTATTTTAGGTGTTGTTTTTAACATTTGTAGACTAGTTGTTTGTTGTCTGTTTGTGTGTTTATTTGTCATTTATTATGGTTTTATGTCTTCCTCACCGGGCCAACGATTTTATTTAAGAAATATAAGACATTGTAGGAGCTAGTAACAAAGTTGCAGCGTGCTGAACTTCCAAGATTTCGTTTTGACCAACGATGTAAACATAACCTCAAAATTAAGAACAGTTACTTCAAACATTATGTTGTACTTAACATTATTTTAGGTTATGTTTTACTTTTCCTTATTGCGGCAAGGATTCAAATAGGTAGTTTTTAAATTTTACGTTTAAATGTACGCTATCTAGCCTGAAAATATTTAAAGTTAGAAATTTTTGGAATTATTGTTCAATGGAAATTTATTTTGATGATTAAAATGACAAATTTTAAGAATCAACGTGTTATATGAGTGTCCTTACGGTTCTGGCAATACTCCAGTTTTGAGAACTTTTAAAATCAAAACTTAAAAAATAAAATTACTAAAAATGGTCAATCATTTTCAGTAAAAAATTGTCCAATCTTTTTCTCACTACGGGTGTAGGCCTATACACTCAACAATATGTGGCAAAAATATTTAAATATTATATTTAAAATTGTAGTTTTTCATGTCTTTAAAAATTAACATTTACCAAAATTCATGAAAATAGGTGGATGAATAATTGAACTACATACGCATGGATTGGCCTACGCCAAACGTAAATAATCCATATGCGTCCCGTATAAAAAACTTCATTAACAATAAGTTTTGAGAGGTAGTAAATTTATTAAATGTTTACAAGTTGTTATAGAGAAAGTTTTCACAATTGTGGAGATAAATTTTTAAACGCACAATTGATGCTACATTTTATCATATATAATCAAATTATTAAATGCACTTAAGAAGGTGATATAAAAGAAAAATAAATAATGATTCACTTTATAAAAAAAAAAAAATTAAAAAAAAATCTACATAATGTAATATTTTAATTAAGACATAAAAAAATATCTTCTACAGTAAAAATGTCAAGATTATGATTTTAAACACTTCACTATATGAAATATAAAAATACATTTAACTTATTTACATATATCTAGTCTACATATATGTTTGCATGCGTGAATGCAAATGTAAATTTTTCTTGTCATTATCTGCAAGTTGTAAATCTAAACCTAATAATACAACCCTACATGAATATATATTGTATATTTTCAAGTAAAAACGTATATTTTTGAAGTAAAGTATCATTATATTGCGGTCTAATTATCACTGGTATGATTGCAATACTTACATATATTATTAACGCAATAAATTATAACAATTATGGAATGGAAATTTATTATAAGGTAGAGTTTGTTATAGGTTGCTTAGAATATGATATAGGACAGTTCCGTTTAATAAATTAAAGTCCAGAATGGAATTCTATATTTAACTATTGAAAGGAAAAATGTGCAGATTTAATGTGAGGACACTACATTTTTGTATGTTTTATAATTAAGATTGTATAAGTACAGTTGTATTGCTAGCAAGCGTATTCTTTATATTTCATTAAATTAATCACTAAAATTGGTTATATAAAATATTCTACGTTATTCATTCTCCCAATTTAAATAATAAATATAAAAATTATATTAACACATTACACAGTATGTTATTTTTAATATATTCGAGATTTAAACGCGAAGATATAAATGCAGTTTTATTTTTATATTAATATTTTAAAATATAAACGTCACAAACTTTACAAATCCAAATATAAACTTTCTTACAAACCCGGATACAAACCAAATAAATCAACCAGAACTATTCGTTGTCCTCCAAAATAATGGTTTAGAAATTATGACTCAAAACGTACAAACAAAAGAAGTTGTCTTAAAAGGTCAAATATTAAATTAGGCAAATGTAAAATCTAAGAAATTTTGGTGTAATGGGAAGATTTATAACACAAATCAATACACCAAGCTGAAAGTAAACCAAAATTATTAGGCCTACTAATAAATAGAGAAAATTAAAAATAACGCAACGTTGGACAAGTTTCATTCAGATTCATTGCATTATGTATATTTCTATTACATAGTAAATTAGTTTCAATCATAGACAATCAAGAACCAAATTTTTATCGAAAGTGCAAGTGTCGATTTTAAAATATTTTATCTTCTATGACCCGGTCATGTATTCGTTTTAAACTTTGCCTCATAACTCACGAACTGGTATATTTGGCGAGATAGTTACTAATTATTTTTGATCTGGTTAATTTTAACTACGTTTCAATACAGTTTGATCAAAATCGTTTCAGTCAATTTTGAGTAAAAAATGTTTTGAGTTTTCGTCTCTTGAGACTGAGTTGTTCTAGACATTAGGCTATAGGCCTATACGAATAAATTTTATCAAAATAATTTGTGCAGTTTCAGCTGTAGCGTTCAGCACAGACAGAGACAGACGGATAACGTTCAAAAATACACTTTTTTGAATCATGTGGTCACAAAACTGATACTTCTATAGAACATTTATTTTAACTGTTAATAAAACATTCTAGGCTATGTAAATTCTACTTGTTAAATTCATTTTAAACACAATTTTATTTATTCTTAATCAAAATCATCTGTGAAAACTAAATGATTACTTTTACCACGAATTAAAAAATGCATTATACTTATTAGAGATTTTAATGAAAGGTGAGAACAGAAGTTTTAATTCAATAAAAGAGAATACAAACTTCTCTTTGTTTAAAATGAACATTGCCGTAAGCTGGACTTCATAAACCGTACTGTATTTCTGGAAAGTTTTGATTTATGTTTCTGTTTTGTTTAGTAAAAGGAAAGGCCTAAAATAGTTGCACACCTGGAAGTCAAAATGCCAGACTGTTTGTCGTCTTTCTACCTAGCTTTGCCCTGACTGACCCCTGAGGGGCCTACCTGCAAGGGTGAAACCGCCGCTCTATTCTACTGACCAACCTAAAAACACTAACTCTCCCAAACGTATAGGAATGCTACTATCAATTCGGTTTTTATATGAATCATATGCTAATTTTATTTCAGAGAACCGTTCTGTAGGGTTACTTCCACACGTAGGCATACGGGATATAAGCTTCAATGTTAGAATATATGTGATCGGCTTTATTGGACGCTGCAAGAAATAATATGTATAACTCAGGTAGGGCTACTATCAACGCAAAGTACATAAATATTAATTTGTGTAGTTCTATAGTCTAATAAAATTTATTGATAACTGTATATTTGATAAACTTTATTTATCTATAGATCTAATTCAAAGGATAACTTTTTAATACTAAAATATTTAACAAAATAATAATAAGTTTTGAAATCTAAACAACACAAATTTAAAGCAAGTAATGTAAAAATTATTAATGTCTATAGGCCTACTTCTTTAGTATTAAGTACATATTTTATATAGATTCGTTACAAAACAGAACTGCAAAGATTTTCTTTCGCGCAAAAAACGTAACGTAGGCTAGAAATCTTTATGCGATGTTCTCCTAAATGTAATGTGGTTTTCACAATAATGTATATTAGTTTGTGTTTCACAACCCGATCGAGAACTGATTACAAAATTTAAAATTTCGATTTTCTCAAAACTTATTCTAACGATTTTGATCGATCACGACAAAGGAGTCAAACAAAATGTATTGGTTATTAATTTATAAAATATGTTGCTTCAGGAATTATAAAACCAAAACGGAAAATGAAACTGTTTTTAAAAGTTCAATCACTAAATCTGTTCAAATGTTTCTAATAAATTTGTGTGAAATTTTAAAATGTGTATTTTTTATTATATATTCAGAATTTTCTTATAATTCTAAAACTATAAGTTAGTTAAATTTAAAATGTAGATTTTCTCAAAAACAGCTATGGAGATTTTGATAATATTTTCCTAAGGGTTAGTTTCTAAGAACCGAAGGAATGCATATTGCTCGTTATCTATCTAAACATAACAGTTAGAAAAATTGTCTATCAAGAAAGAAAAATGAATAATACCGTAATACAAAAGAAAATTCTACTAGTAGGCTAAATTATAAAATTCTAAAAGAACTCGTCTTTATTTTTTGTTTAATTAATTACGAACTCTATTGTTATTTCACCTGCAGGTAAACACATCGATTAGTCATAAATATTCACATTTCATTAAAATTCTATAGAAACCGTTTCAACCGATTTTGAAATATACCAACTCTTAAAACAACGTCCGGTAAGCGTTTTCACATTTTGACAGATGACGCATGAACCATTATTTTGGGGAAGAGTGCGACTAGAAATTTTTGTTTGGTTGCACACAAGTTTTATATTTACAAAACTTGATAAACAATATTAAAAAAAATTAATGAGCTGCCATTTTGAAACAAGTTATTATGTTAGGTTAGGTTAGTATTTTCAAAATAGTTCTTTACCTTATTAGGTACAATGTAAAGTTTTAATTGAATACGTCAAACCGTTCTGGAGATAAAAAATATTTCGTGATAAAATCAAAATTTCTGGATTTGGTCTTATGGTAGTTACCTTCAGAAAATTTGTATATTGTTTTATAAAGATTAGTTATAAATATTTTTTTGTTATTATTAATTTACAACAACAACAATACAATGAACCTTGTCTTTAAATTAATGCCACTAATAAATAGATCTAATCTAAGAAAAGATGTTAAATAAAATACGATTTGCGTAAGCGAAGCATGTTTAGAACCTTATACAGGGCGTTACAAAGTTGTGATTACAAATTTCAAAAGGTGGTTTCCCACATCAATTTAGGAAAAAGTTCCTATAGAAATATAGCCTCCATTGCCTATTTTCCAAGATATCCAGCATTTTGTTTTTTCCACGAAATATTTTTTATCTCCAGAAGGGTTTGGCGTATTCAATTAAAACTTTGCATTGTACCTAATAAGGTAAAGAACTATTTTGAAAATACTAACCTAACCTAACATAATAACTTGTTTCAAAATGGCGGCTCATTAATTTTTTAAAATCTATAGTTATCAAAATTTGATATTTTTATGAAAAATATAAACAGTCGCCATTTTTAAACTTGTCATAGGATTAGGTTGGTTATTTTTTTCTGAAATAGTTCTTTATCTTATTTAGGTATCATGTAAAGTTTCAATTCAATCGGTCAAACCATTCTGGAGATAAAAAATATTGTGAATAATCAAAATGTCGGATATTTGGGAAACAAACAAATTCCGGAAACATAATAATAGGAAAGTTTTAATGTGGGAAACCACCTCTTGGAGTTTGGGAACACAATTTTACAACACCATGTGTATAAATATTTTTTCTTTAAAAACGCCCATAGTTCATTTTCACTTTTTGATCCATCTATACCGAACTGATATATTTGGGAACGATTGTTTTGGTTCGATTTTTTTTTTTTTTTGTTTTTTTATTAACGAGAAAGAACATTTGTACAATGTTTTTTCCACCATTGAAAAGTATAAAACGTAATATTAAAGCGGTAAACCATAATATGGATGCGTTGATAGAACTTCAAACTCAGTTCGACATAATAATAGTTTTATTCTATTCAAATATTCACAAGCGACAGATATCAATAGGACAAATACGATAGGCGAAGTATAGCTATGACCTGTTGTGCGTTCTCGTATTGTGTTAACGAAGTAATTGAAGAGAAGGTGCCCTAAGGGCAGGTAGCAACCCCCCGCAGAGTAACAACACCTTCGTTTCCAACCCCTACTAAGGGGTGACTACCCCTCCGCCTTACCTTCCCTTAACATGTAACTTAGTTCATATATGTTTGTTAAATTTGAATATTAGAGTTGCTATTGGTTTTATATTATGTCATACTTATATTGAAGTTATTTTTAAATCAATATCTTTCTTTGCTGGAATAACATCTTGAACCAATAACATTTTTGTACACAGTATCCTATACGAAGTTTGATTATCGACAAAATGTTACCTCTATTTTTAACTGATATTCTCGTTTCATGCTCTCAGAAAACCGATATTGTGATTTTCAACATGACGTCCATCAGATGCCGTTGTGTGTACGTAAGCACGATAGCGGCCACAAAAATAAAGATAGAAACATGAAATTTGTTACAATGGAATATAGTGTGTTAAATTCAAGAAAATATCATTGAAAGTTTCAAAATGGCGCCCATTTTAAACAGTTTGTTGCTCATATCTTGTGTGGTATTCAAATGATAACGGACTAAATTAGATAAAAAATTTGCAGATTTCAATTCTGTATGCAGTGGTACCAACCCCACGTATTTACAATGATAAATAGCGAAGTTATTGTGAAAAATGTAATTTCAAACATTAATCTCCCAAGAAAATGTGATATTCGTACAATTAAGAGATCTGCTTCACCAATACGAGTGTAGCAAGTGGAAGATCCTTCACATTGTGAAGCTTCGAGAGATGACACGAGCGAAGCGAGTTTTAATCCAACTTATCCTACTAGGTAAGACTCCTTGATCTACCAATACAATTTAACATTTCCTGTAACGCCGGAGAAATGCATATTTGGGCGTAACATTTACAGGATTTGTTTGTATTTACATTATATGATGGGGTTGGGTAAGTAACATGATGGCGTCATCAAATTAATTTATTGTTTGGTTTGAACGTTATAAAGAAAAAAATGTAATGACGAGTCTAAAAGTCGTAGTTTTGGAAATATTAGTTTTAAAGCACCAAAATTGTTTTTTTGAAATATACGAGTATTATTCACATGAAGAGTGGTTTACAGCCCAAAATAATTGTCCGATTTTGATCAAATTTATTTCGTTGACTTATTTGGTTTATTTTACTTTTTTCTCAAAAGCGGTGGTTTGGATTTTGATTAAAATTTAAATGGAGCCAGTAAGAACTGCCAAACAAATTGGCTACTGTAACCGATATGAGTTATCGGTTTAAAGGTAGAATTGAACAATGGACGTAACAGTAATTTTGAATATCTGAAAATTGGAACATACGATTTTGATAAAATGTAATAATGTGTCAAATTATATTAATTTGAAAAATGTCTTTTTTTTTTTTTTTTTTTTTTTTTTTTTTTTTTTTTTTTATTTTTTTTTATAGTAGATAGCGTATTTTATTAGAGCAATTAGAGCCTATATTATATCAAATTATATTAAAATTATTGTTTTTGCTTATTTTATAAAAAATCTAAATTTGTAATTTTTTAAATCTTAAGTTAGCTTCTACAATAATATTTGAGCTAAGTTAATATTTTGATAAACTAAATCTTTCGAAAACAGTTACTATTCTTTCGATAATTCCTATTTAATTTTTATAAATCAAAAATTAAAATTACAAATTGACACCACTTTAGAAGCTCTAATTTCCAAAAATCAGTAATGATTTCGTTCAAAGTCAAAATAATGAGCAATTTATGTTAACGGGTAATTTTAGAAATAACAAAATAAAAATAATAAATTTCTACCAGACTTCAACCAAAATAGGTTTGGCTATTTTGAAATATCTGAACTCAAAAACTGCGTAAGTGGTTATTCCCCTCTCGTTGATTACGTTCATGATTTATACAAGTTACTTAAGTCTGGATAAAAATGTACAAGATACGAACAACTCCCAAAAAATGACGATTAGTGAAAGTGTAATTTCTCAAATTCGGTACTACCGATTACAGTAAACTTCCGGAGAAATATAAAGATTAATAACAGTAGCATATATCGAGTAAAAAAGGTTCGAAAATAATTTACCAAAAAAAAAAAAAAACTGAGTTGAAAGAGGAAATTTAAAAACGAGATAAAGATAATAAAAGAACAAAGTTTAAGTACAAAATCATGAAAGTTTACGTTCACTTTGTTACTTCTAAAGACCCGAAACTAACCTAACTGTCCTTTCACAAACATCGCACCTGCACAACTCCACAACTGTAGAAACATCGACAAGTAAGGAAATAATTGAGACTATGTCTAAACTCAAGTGTGGCCGCCATTACATATGTAAATTGCCATTAGGCAGTCTAATGCTTGCTTTCAGGTCTTCAGGGAATGAAACAGGGGTGCGGTTTCAGCGGCTGAAACTTCTGCGGGGTCAGGGGAGCTTAGAATGAAAATTTGATTATATGTTGGGACACCCCCAACTGCGTGGTTTTGAAGCGGGAAATTTCTAAGCGACAAATTAACTGAGGACGGTGCAGGCGTTAGTGTAACTTCTTTGAATTATTAAAAAGTGTAGACAAGAAAAAGCAAACGTTTTTATATTTAAAAAACTTGTTAATAATATATAACACAGTGTTTTCTAAAATCGTTCCATAACTTCAGCAGCTCACATCGAAACTAATCAAAAGTTTTTTATAAATATATTCCTAATATGCTTAGTTTTTAATCTAGCTGTCATTTTGTGTAATAAATTTTTTGTGTAAATGAGTAAAGAGCTGAAATTTTGCATGTTACTTACTATTATAAAGGCCAAATTGGAGGAAAATAAACGACAAACACCAGAATAATTGGAGTCCGGCAATCAATGAAAAGACGCCTAGGTGTATGTAATTTGATGAAGCCCGCCAGTTTGAGATACTAGTTTCTTTCATACAGATCTTATCCTCCATTTGTTTATATATATATATATATATATATATATATATATATATATATATATATATATATATAAATTACCATTGAAAACAAAATTATTCATTATTATTTTCCTCCTCAAAAATTTGGTTCTAGACAAATCTTCGGTGTAGTAAACAATTATAAAAAAATAATGTTTTCAATTTTTTTCGAGTAAGTCTAACCTACAGAAAGTTTTTTTTAAAATTGTTTGTGATTAAAAAAATTTGACTTTTACAAATATTTTTAAAATTAACAGTTTTGAAACATTCGACGTTATAAAGTTTAAATAGTTTACATTTTGAATTGAGTAAAGAGAATCGGTTTTAATATTTTTTCTCAAATTGGGAATTTGTAGCACTTAGTTGTATCTAAAATTTCTACTTCATAACTTTATAGTTAAAAAAAAAAGAATTTTTTGTTAAAATAGAAGTTATCAGCTAGATAAAAAAATAACAATTTGTATAACTTTTTCATTGTTTTTTATATAAGGAATAAGCCGCTAGATTTTAGAACGATTTTTGGGAACACTCTGTATATAATAAATTTAGTTTATAATTATTAATAATTCTGTTTGTTTATTGTTTTTACCATTATCAGCAAACAGTGGAGACTAATGATTTTTAAAACCCAAACTATTGAAATAATATACTGTACAAAAATACTGCACAAACTTTCTCGCTCACGTATCACCAAAACCAAATAAAAAACTAACCAATAATAATCGTCACCAAAAATATTAATTCGGTAGTTGTAAATCTAAAAATAAAAATTAACTATGAACGCTGTCATTAAAAATATTTATATAAGGAGATAAACTGGTTTCACTTATAACATAAACACATCAGTAAGTTAGATTGTATTTGATTAAATCTAGCTTCAAATAAAGGCTATCAAGGTACATTTTTGATTTTGACAATTATTACTGAATTTTAATTTTTTTTTTTTTTTTATTTTGGGTAGATGTTAGACTACGATTCTACAATAGCTGTAAATAGGAATCTGCATTTCGGAGAGATGGAGAAAACAGTTTCACACACGGACTTAGTGAGTACAGATTTGGTATTCCCGAAGACCCTAGCTGAATCTACACTTTCTCCTTTAGTCTTGGGTTAAATTCCTCTCTTCATCTTTCCTATCAGGTAACAATTGTTCTCTTCTGACTGACGCTAGTAGAGTAGATAAAAAATAAAAACAACTTTTGTTTGGGTCCTTAGACGTTTTGTTTAAGTAAAATTTAATCGAAATCGTAGACAATTTATGCCGGGTGCTTCAGAATTTTGAGTTGTCGAATAAATGAAAAATATGTAATTTACATAACGCCTTGTGACTGCTTTGGTAATTATTTCTATATGGATATTTCCTTTACTACAGCTGTTTCGGTACTATTATACCATCATCAGACAACACAACACTTTGAACATGTAAACACTAATACACAATGTACAAAAACAGAACACGAAATTAAACTACAGCAAGAGTAGGATGTGGCCACATAAATATTATTTTTAATTTGACGTGTACAGTAATTATTCGGTAGTACCAATTCGTTTTATGTTTTTGTGAATAATTGTGTATTAGTGTTTACATATTCAAAGTGTTTTTTTGTCTGATGATGATATGATAGTACCGAAACAGCTGTAACAAGGAAAATATCCAAAATAGACTGCTTTACGTAAGTACTAATATAGAAATGAAAAATATGTCCCTATATATGGAGGAAAAAATGGGGTTTTTAGACTCCGGGGAATACAAAACTCGACAATAGTTTTTTAAACTACCTTAACTTTCTCTATAGTCTACTGCATATTGGGAGAAAGTAAAAATCTAGATTTTATGTAAGTTAATTTTTCCGTGATTTGTTATGTAGTCTATTATTGATTTTTAATACGTAAACAAAATGTAGGCCTACGAGTATCAGAACAAATAATAAAATTAGAATCGGAATTACAAAACAACATTACTCTAATAAAGAACCGAACAAGTTTTATTTTTACCCAGAGTCTGTGACACTTTGACAATGTGTTGTAATCCATCTTCAGATGTTTATTCCAAAACGGAACAAATTACAGCTCTAGTTTAAGTTTCTGGAAATTTATGTCGACTCGTAGAAGACATACAAGCCTCTAGCACAGCCTCACAGCCTTCTGTATTTAGCCATAACCACAGCTACCATGATAATGTATTACTATACCCTTTAATGGCGACTACTCCGACACTGGTACTGATTATAATTGAAACTATAATTTGGTCAGCGAGTCTATATTTGTCCGACTTCTTGTGACGTTGGAGATTTTGTGTTTCATCAAAATCGCTGAAGAGACACTAAAATTGAGAAATTTAAAAGATTAATATGATTAAAAAAACATTGCATATAATTTTTACACGTAAATAAACTTTGGTAGAAAGTTCCTTTAGACTAAAAGTGAACATTTTTGTCAACAAAATTGAGTAAAGAATTTACTTCAATACAGATTCTAAGGATTAAAAAAGAGAATTAACCAAAACGACTATGTATCTGTTATAAATAGAGTACGAACAATTGTGGTCCTACAATGGATTACATTTTGTGAAATAATGTGAAAACAATTCTTTAAAACTAATATACCAAACGTAAAGTAATAATATAAATAAATAGTTTGCTCTTGACTTGTGAGATAATATTAAATAGAATAAAACTTGAACACCAAAACTCACAAAAATTACGTTTAATATTTAGGTTAGGTTAGGCTAGGTTAGGTTAGGTTAGGTTAGGTTTGGTTAGGTTAGGTTAGGTTAGGTTAGGTTAGGTTAGGTTAGGTTAGGTTTGGTTAGGTTAGGTTAGGTTAGGCTAGGTTAGGTTAGGTTAGGTTAGGTTAGTCTAGGTTAGGTAAGGCTAGGTTAGGTTAGGTTAGGTTAGGTTAGGTTAGGTTAGGTTAGGTTAGGTTAGGTTAGATTAGGTTAGGTTAGGTTTGGTTAGGTTAGGTTAGGTTAGGTTAGGTTAGGTTAGGTTAGGTAAGGTTAGGTTAGGTTAGGTTTAGGATAGGTTAGGTTAGGTTAGGTTAGGTAAGGTTAGGTTAGGTTAGGTTAGGTTTAGGTTAGGTTAGGTTGGGTTTGGTTTATGTTAGGTTAGGTTAGGTTAGGTTAGGTTAGGCTAGGTTAGGTTAGGTTAGGTTTGGTTATCGACAAAAATTACGTTTAATATTTAGTTAAGCTCATTAGTCTAAGTTAAATTATTTTTTAACTAGTAAGTTCTGATCTGGCTCGTCTTTGAGTAACCAGTTTGTAAAAAATGTAAATTTTATTTTTGTGTACATTGCACTAATTTCTCGAAGTCGGCTAACTTCCAACGAGTTTCCAAGATGTATAGGATATATATTAAAACGTCTTCCCTCGCTTCGCTCGTGTATATCACAATCCTATTGGGCTTCTAAGCTGTATATTGGAGTTCCACTCGCTACTCTTATGTCGGTAACTCGGCTCTGTGGAATCTCGTAACTATACGAGAATCACATTTTTAGGAAGTTAGTATTCGAAATCACATTCTTCATAATTCTATTTTTGAGAATGGGATTGGTACCATTACATGCAGAATTAAAATCTGCAAGTTTTCATCTAAGTTAGTTGAATAACATACGAGATTTATAAACAAACACTAATTTAATAGCTGCCATTTTGAAGTTTTCATGTTCCTATCTTTATAGTTGTAGCTATTACCGTGCTACCGACGAAGGACGGACAGCTCGTGGAAAAGATTTTTTTTTAGATTTCCTGAAAACATGAAAATCAGTCAAAAAACAAAGGTCGAAATTTTTGTCGATAACCAAACCTAACCTAGCCTAACCTAGCCTAACCTAACATAACCTAACCTAACATAACATAACCTAGCCTAACCTAACCTAACCTAACCAAACCTAACCTAACCTAACCTAACCTAACCTAACCTAGCCTAACCTAACCTAACCTAACCTAACCTAACCTAACCTAACCAAACCTAACCTAACCTAACCTAGCCTAACCTAGCCTAACCTAACCTAACCTAACCAAACCTAACCAAACCTAACCTAGCCTAACCTAGCCTAACCTAACCTAACCTAACCTAACCTAGCCTAACCAAACCTAACCTAACCTAACCAAACCTAACCTAACCTAACCTAACCTAACCTAACCTAACCAAACCTAACCTAACCTAACCTAACCTAACCTAACCTAACCTAACCTAACCTAACCTAACCTAACCTAGCCTAACCTAACCTAACCTAACCTAACCAAACATAACCTAACCAAACCTAACCTAACCTAACCTAACCTAACGTAACATAACCTAACCTAACCAAACCTAACCTAGCCTCCCCTAGCCTAACCTAACCTAACCACACCTAACTTAGCCTAACCTAACCTAACCTAACCTAACCTAGCCTAACCTAACCTAACCTAACCTAACCTAACCTAACCTAACCCAACCTAGCCTAACCTAACCTAACCGAACCTATACTTCGTATACTGTAACTAAATAGAAACCCGTATATTGTTTTGTACATTCTTTTAAAAATAGGAATCATAACCTTGAAAATGCACCAAAGAAATAATAATTCAATTTTATTCACAACTGTTACCAAATCTAATTTTTCTACAACGCTTGCAGGTTTTATCGCTTATCTTAATTTAAATATCCCACACAGTATGTACACACATTATCAAAATTTAAAAGCAAAACACTAAACTTTATTTGGAACTGACTATCCTGATTTATTTAAAATTTACGCGAATAAACTGACTGTACCCACGAATATTTATAATAGAGTAGAAATGCAAACTATTGAAAAGAATCGACCTTCGGAATTATTTATCTAAGGTTTATAGTGAACGTAGACTTATAATATCAAGTTTAAAGCGGTTTGTTTAAACTTGTTTTATGGGAGTACATATGTAGGCTTAGGCTAGGTTATAACGGGTTGTCTGTGTAATGGTTCTCAATAAGTATTCGATGTTGATGAATTTAACTTGCTGAGTAACGTCGACATGAGAGGTAAAGGAATGGTCCCCGATCCTACTGATTGGAGTAATTGTTTACTGTACAGGATGTATCTGAAAAGCAGGAGCCTTACGTTAAAATGCATTTTAACGTTACTAGCCTATATATGCGAAAATATTCCCCCTCCCCCGTTAACTCTTGTTTCTTTCCAAACTTGCCACTATTATAGTATTCGAGTGCTAAATGTCTTTATTTGTTATTTATTTCTTCCTAACCTTACCTAACCTAACCTAACCAAACCTAACCTAACCTAACCTAACCTAACCTTACCTAGACTTACATATTTCTTGATTTAATATTGAATTAAATATCTCTCTTTCACTTTTCCTATCCTATCAGGTCTCTCTTAAGCCCACTCTTCTCTTCTCTTCTGGACCTTTTAGCTATTGACCTTGATTTTATGCTATTTTTTCTTAACGCGAATATGACTGAAAAATATTTTGTTTTTAAAAAACAAAAAGTTCTTTTTTTTAAACAAAAAAAATATCTCGAGTGATCTTGTAAACTACCATGATTTGTTTTACCGATATCTCAACTAACTATTTTATAGATAACTTTTAAGTGCTGGAAAACAAAGAAAATCTCTCGGTTTTTCTAATAAAGTACCGAGAGTTCTTTTTTTTTAATTGTTTTCTACCGATATTCAACTAATTTTCAATATAAAATAAACATATCTTATTTAACATTAAAAAAAATTAAATAATTTGATTTTTATAAATAATTTTTAAAGTTTATAATTTAAACGAGATATTTTGAATGAACCATTTTGAAACACTATCAAAATTTTGTAGTAGATTGGAAACCAATAGTATAGGAAATTTTATATATTCCAAAACCAAAAGATTTTTTAGCGTCCTTCTTTAATTTAAAGCCTAGAATTATTTCTAAAATTGTTCACATTATTTCCTGTACACAGGTGTATTGAAGGTTTTTATTTGTACCCAAATTTTAAAACCACATTCTTTTATTTTGTTTTATAAATTCACTATTTCAGTTTTGTATATTTGTTTACAGTACTTTAAAACAGCCATTGCGAGTTCTATTTAGACTTCGTGTAAGCTGCAAGCCAACTTCTAGTTGTTTATTTCGCCACCAGGTACCGACACTTGTCAGAGATGTTCAACAAAACTTGTGGAATTTAGTTGAAGATACTTTGATGTTTTCTGTTGTCATTAAAAATACGTTATAAAAAGCAAAAACATGTTATAAATTAATTATAAAAACAGCTGCTCCTTTACGCTTAAGTATTAATTTATGATAAATTATTTATGTAAAATAAGGATTAAGTGTACACAATTTGAATGATTATTCAATTGAATTCTTGTTATAGGATTGTTTTAAATGTACAGCCTACAGAGTAAAAGTATAAAAACATTTTCCGAGACAAAATGTATACAATGATTGTTATTACACATATTTGTAGGTATTAAATGAACTTAACTAAACTGTGCAAAAACATTGCATAAACAGTGTCACCTGTCCCGAAAACAAAACCAATACCAAACAAAACTAAGTCACAATAAATTTCAGCTAGGTAGTTGCAAGTGAAAATAAACCATAGTTTCCGTCTTTGGAAAAATATTTATGTATTTAAATAAAATCACTTGCTTCGCTCGTGACGTAAAGGCTACCTTAATGTATTAATAACAAAGGAAAGGCTTATTTTTGTCCTTGCCAAATATTCCAAAACTGGGTAGGACCCTCCCTAGTTTGGCTATTTCGAACACGTTATTAAAGAAAAAAATTGTCTTAGGGCAATGGACCCCCCCCCCCACCCTTATGAGAGTTGTATCATTTTTGCATTTCTTATTAAAAACAATAATTTTTTTTATAGGTTGTAGTATAAATATAATATAATATTTATTGCTCCCTTAACTTTACAATCTTTTCAAATATGATGGTTTCCAGTCAGTGACTGTAATAACAAACAAATTAATTAATTAAACATCTAATAGGAAAAAAATTCAAAACTCTTAACTATAGTAATAAAAACTAATATAGTAATGAATTAGAGAGATATATTAAATGTCCTTACATTTAAAACAAACCACATGAAAATCGGCTCGGTAGAATTCCAGAAATATAGATAATTGAGGTTGTTGTTAATTTTTTTTTTTTTAAATCTCTCAAAAGTGCTTTTGTTACCGTGTGTTAAGTCACGTTCTATATATAGCATTGATCCTCAGACCCTAACCTTTCCAATGAGACCATCCCCATCTCTGTAGGTTGATTAGACGTGGAGTGTTAACGCACAAAGATAGGTTATTACTAGGATAGACTAATGTGAAACAATTTGGAAAGTCTTTTAAACTTGATTTTATGATTTCACACACAAAATTGGTTACCATAGCAACCAAATAATGTCGGCTATTTAAAACAGTTAAGTCGCTCCATTACTTTTATAATAATTCATTACAAAAATAAGTTAGACAATGTGAAACATTTTTTGAAAATGTTTTAAACTCGATTTTGTGATTTTACGTACAAATTAAGTTACCATAGCAACCAATATAACAATCAATACTTAAAACAGATGATTATGTCTAACAATTCAAATGTATTACTATCGACTGTTGTGTGATTTACAATTTTTTTATTTTTTAAAATATAAAAATGATATAAAATTTCATTTAAAACAAACTGCATGAAAATCGGCCACTTAAAACTCCAGAAATAGGCATTAATAAGGTTGTCATAAAAAAGTACCCTTGTAACCTTAGGTTAGGTCACACTGTCACTTTTTATATATACTATTGATCCTAAGTACCTAACCTTTCCAATGAGACCATCACCATCTCTGTAGGTTGATTGGGAAGGAAGATTTCTTCAGCGACCATATTAAATATTGAATTATATATAAGATGGTAATATTTTTTTCCAATTTTGAATATAAGTTTGAGTAATTAATCTTAACATTTCACTCTTATTTGATCGAAATAGGTTGAGTCAATTTTGATAAATTACATATTTTATAAACAGCTTCATTAACGCCTCTTTCCTTTCCGTTTCCGTAAACCAATCCACTATCGCCCAACTCTCCTCTTTTTTCAGCATCTTGCTGATCGGTATCATCTCTCCCACGATGTCCAACATTCTCGAACACTTCACTTTTCTCAGACGAAGGAAGTGAGTAGTCCGTCGTCTTCCAGTGGATGCAGGAAGCCTTCCCCATTCTGCTCAGATATGTCCGGGCAGTAGCTGAGTCAAGAAAATTCGACTTTGTTGTTACAGGTTACCTAGTTAGCGATGTTGTTACTCGGGTGAAATGGATAATCGAATTAATCGTTTTCAAATGTTTTCAATATTCGTATTATTATTTCGAAATCGAGTATCTGCGCAGAATGATTTTGCGCATCAGATTCGAACTCAGCTTTACCAATCAGTGAATTACTAACGAATAATTATATGGTCTCCTTGTTCCTAGTTACGAATATTTTGTTTCGAATCCGAGGATTTTAATAATCGGAACGTTCCGAGGATTTTGATACTCGCATTCACCGAGTATTTTAATTCGAAGTCACACATTACTAACCCTAGTAGTTCATTTTCTGGTCTATTGAAGAAGAGGATCGCCACTCAAAGAATATGGTACCCAGAAAGTTTCCTACTCTAACCAACTCTACTGAATAGACACTTTATTGTTCTGGAGCCCAATATAAATTGATATCCTTCCACGGATCAAACAGATCTTCATCCTTGTTCCTACGGCGCCACATGAATTCAGATAAGTAGGAATTTAACAAATCTCTACTGGTTCCATATTCTTTCAATTCCTGATCAAATATTGTCCTTAAGACACCTTTTCTGCGGTTCTATCAAGACAAGTACTGTCTATTTATGCCAAAAGAAAATTGTTTAGGGGTGGCGGTTCTCTTCTTGAATAGTCCCCATATCCCCTTTTATTCTTCTAACTGTCGCTAAAGTTACAACTGACTTCTCTTCTGGCTGTTTCTCCGCCTTATCCCAGCCTTTTCCATTTTTTCAAGGGCCAACAGATTAATGAAGATGCCAGCAATAATGAGACACGCTGTATTGCGGGCGACACTTAGAACCACTGGGGTTTGCACAGATATTTGCCTTCTCGTGTCTGAGGAAGTTTCTTCCCCCAAATTTCAGTCCTGTACAACATAATTAAAAGCGTTACTGACATCAAAAGTCGAAACATGCGCAAACGATTTTTATGACATTAGATAGTTAATTATCCAAACGTGATGTCAATTGTAAAAGTAAATTGCCAGTCGGATATAATTATCAAAAAAATAAAATGTAAACTTCACCACTTATAATACAAGATCTATGTCATACAAGTACGCTTTTTACATAGAATTTGCTTTATGTGAGAAACGAAACAAACTATTTAAACTCATGCCCTATAAGAAATACTTGATGATGTTAAAGAAACGTAATATTATTTTATCTCTTCTAAAAGTAGTACACAAACATTTTGGTAAAGATACCAATGAATATTATTTTTGATTTTGTGGACAGGTGTATGAGAAAGTTAGTTACACTCTTTATTATAAGAAATCGTTTGTTCTGTTTGTTCCTAATGCTTTTTTCTAATTAAAAACATTACCACTTTTCACAATTCCCAATTTTAAAATCATTTGTATTTGTATTCATTAACATTTAGATATAATTAGCAACAGATACTTTATTCCTATTATAAATATTAGATTAATTGTTAGTTTTGATTGAACGATTGTTTCTAGAAAATAAATTTATTGTTAAACGATATGTCACATGACCGCCCTCTCATTACAACTTTCATGTCGACTCCTGTGTCTTAAACCTACTGATAACTTGAAAAAGGTACAAACTTTTTCAGTTTTGACTCAACCACTCAACCAAAAAAAAAACGGCGTAAACGATATGTCTCATGACTACTTTCGTATTAAGATTTATGAAATTGACTCCTACATCTTGCACCTAGATCACATAAAATTAGTGGTTTTTTTTCCATTTATTACGAGTGGTATTGGTTAAAAACAATATAATATAAAATGTGCAAAAATAGGGGAAAGGAAAAATTAAACCACCCTGTAAATAGTATTATTAAAACGACATTTCTTGTATGCTTTATTTTATCTTGAAAAATGTTGAATGGTTTTTTTTGAAATTATATGGGAAATTGCTTGGGCGAAGCCTATTTAGCATAACTCGACATTGGGAAAACGAAATTTTGGGGTTAAATAACCATAACGTTAAAACCTTCTAATGGCTATCAAAAAGTTTCATCTTCAATTATTTCGATTGTGATGATGTTTCGTAACTAGGTACCAAAGACTTTAAGTTCAATGGGGGAATTTGGAGTCATGCGGAGAAACAGGAAGTGGAGTGCAACTCTGAATATGAGACAAATATATCTCTTTGCATTTATTTTATATTGTTGTAGTTTTGATACTTAAATTTTGAGTAATATGTGTTAAGTTGGTAATTAACAAATAAGCATAAATCAAAGCTCGATAAATAAAATCATAGCATAAATTTCCGAAGCTCGGTATGTCGATAGAAACTGTAACAACTAAAGAAAAAGTGTAAAATTGATCGTACTGCGTTATTTACATAAGTAAATGTGTAATTCTTTTACTTATCAAGAAATATGTTTCAGTTTTCTATTTTGTGGATTTATCTTTAATTTGTGGTGTATGAGTGTTGTTTTGCTATATATGTTTTTCTCTAATTTCTACTGTAAATTTTTTTTTTATTTGAAAAATCTAAAAGAGATTTTTGTATGACAGAATTTAAAAAAGAAATTGTTTTAAAGAGCAGATAATTACAAATTTAAAAAAAATCCATATTTTTGTTTGGAAAAAAATTAATTATTTTCTAAAATTCAAAGAATTACTAAAAATATAAGCCACACTTTGGATTTTAGAAACCTTTTCATGCACTGGCACTACTGTACGAAAATTGCCTGGCATTGAATACAATTTCGTGGGCCACCTCAAAAACTAGATAATTAAAAAAATTCCTAGATCCGATTAAATGTAAACAATTGAAATATTTTGATAAAAATATACGTTTTCAGTAAATAATCGCTTTAAAAAATATAATTCTTATGATTATTGCATCCTTGAAATCCGTGATTATTGTGCGCGATTATTGTGGCGCGGGATAATTTAAAAATCGAAGCTAAGCCGCAAGCAGTGTCGTGTTCAATAAATTAGAAAATTCTTTGAATAGAAGCTCAGCAGAAGAATTCCAGAAATGACTTGTAATTTGTGACTGGACGATATCAATTAGGGAATGAGAGTTAGTGTAGCGTGCGCAGTAGGTTGTGCGCCTGAGGTGTTCTGCGCATGCACGCAGAAGGTTTCGGCTCAGGCAAGGTTATTATTAGCCTAGTGCATGATGCGAACATGCGAGTATAACTACTGTGAATTAGAAGCGTTGAGAATGAGTATGGCATAACCTCGCACAATGAGTTTCTCGTAGGTTTAGCCCCTTAAACACTAGAGTTTCTTTTTGTATTAGCATGGGTGATTGTGCACTCAAAATAATTGTTAATAAAAAAAAGAAAGATTTTTCGTACTTGAACTAAATTAGAGAAGTTATTAGGCTCATAAGCCACCTTTACAAATTACATATCAAGAATAATTGACAAAAAGCGAAAATGGACCTTAATAAAACACTTAAATAGAATTTACATTTAAGATGTGTGTACTACACAAGAGAAACAACCGTAAACTTTGTTTAAATATGTATTTAACTTTCCAAATATTTGGCTTTAATTCTCTAAGAACGTTTTGGAGGGGGGGAGCTCTTCCATAAGAAAAACTCAGGAGGAAAAAGTCTATAACAAAGAAACAAATTTTCTTCTTCGTTTATAAGGGTTTTAAAACATTTTTTGGGAGAGACGACGCACAGTGGCACAAATCGCAATTTTTTCTTTCATAATTATGTAGAGCATTTGTTTCGCAACCGATTGGGTGGCATTTTTTTTAAATGCTCGTTATTAAATTTTCTAAAAAAAAAAGGTTAGAAAGCCGGTTTTTGCAATTAAGCTATTAAATTATTGATCTTAGCCAAAATGTTTATTTTGTATTTAATTAATTCTTAATAAAACTTACAAAAAAACTTTTTTCTTATCCAATTTACTTAACTCTTGTTACACGGTCTTTGAGGTCGCTGATTACGAATCTGACAATAACCAACCTGCAAGATGGCGGAATCTATATAACGACTATAAAATAATAAAAATGATGAAAAATTAAATATTTTTGTTAAATAAGTAAGTTTGTGTCGAAAAGTTCTGAATAATTTTTCTAAAGTACCTTTAGGTTAAAATAGCCTTTTTTTATGTTCCCGAAAGAAACTCAAGTTGGTGGATCTAATATGGCGGCAACAATATGATAAAACTAACTTTAAAATATATTAAATGTATTAAATAAAATAGTCTAATCCTAAGAATCATTAAAAATTAAAAAATCAATAAAACTTTCTGAAATTTTCAAATTTATCGAATATGGCTGCCGTCATTAATTATATCAGGGTACTTTGTTAGGTTTAAAACTCTTGGTCTTAGGTATTATATTATTAGCAGATAAAAAAGAAATATTAATATTACCTACTTAAAGCTGTGTTTAAATTAATGGAAGACTATTTAAAATACTTATAAGATATATAGTCAATATAGATATATATCAATAGATATATATATATATATATATATATATATATATCAATTATACTTATAATTAATAATTAATGTATGACAGCCATAATGGGTAGGGTATATTTAAAAATTTCAAAAAAAATCCTTTTTAATCTTTTAATAATTCTTTGGAATAGACTATTTACTTTAATGTATTTAATTTATTTTTAAGTTAGTTTTTATCATATTTCTGCTGCCATATTGGTCCACCATCTTGAATTTCTTCCAGGCACTTAAGAATTTAGTTTATTTTAACTAAAAAGTATTTTAGAAGAAATATTCAGAGCTTTTCGACATAAATTTCAACAAACTATTTCTTTTTTTTTTTTAGCATTTTATAGCCGCCATATTGATTCCGCCGTCTTAAAGGGTGGTTTATGACAATTTGGATATCAGATTTAAAATCAGCGACCTCAAAAACTCCGCAGTTAAAAGATTTATGTAAATTGGATAAGAAAAAAGGTATTTTTTTGTAAATTTTATTAAGAAATAAATACAAAATGACCATTTTGACTAACCTCAATAATTTTGGTTACCATAATTCAAAAATTGCCTCAATTACGTTTTTTTGGAAATTTAATAACGAGCATAAAAAAAATTATGCGGAACAAGTGCTCTATATAGTTTTGAACCAAAAATTCAGATTCTTGCCATTGTGCTCCAATGAATGTTAATTTTGTTTAATATTTAATTTTGTAGAAACGCGTGTTAGAAAGATAGTGCAATATTTTAACACATTTTATTGTTACTTTATCAGATTTGTGGTTGTTAATATTAATCCTTTGCTTATAAATAAACTTCACTAGCATCCAACAATCTAGAGCACATATGCTTTCAAACGGTACAAGGTTTCAAACACCCTGTACGTACAAATGTTAGATACCCTTCGCGGAACACGCTAGCATCTAGAGCGCACGCAATTGCCACCAATTTGTAACCTATTCGGTCTAGACAAGTTGCGCTCCCAGCTAATTCGTAATTTTAGGGGACGCGAAATAGCTTTCTTCGATACTGATATTTTAGGGGTAGTTTAGGTCTTAAAATGACATAGTCGGGGTGGATAATAGCCGATCAATTTGTAGAAGATTGTGGGGTGCAAAATTTAGTGTCTATCGATAAGGATAGTTTCAGGAAATTACGCTCGGATGAGTTGAAAGTAAAAGCGTTCTTCTAGGGTTGTTTTTTGAGCGAACTTGTAATTTGATCGGATAAAAAATAATTCAGTACCTGAGGGGAAGGGGTAGAAAAGAACTGCATCTGAAGATATAGATTCTACAATGTTGTCAACT
This sequence comes from Aphrophora alni, assembly GCA_963513935.1. Lineage (NCBI taxonomy): Eukaryota > Metazoa > Arthropoda > Insecta > Hemiptera > Aphrophoridae > Aphrophora > Aphrophora alni. Next base: position 71,606,122 of record OY740775.1, read on the forward strand.
CTGCAAAAAGTATTGAATAAATACATACTTGACTTTTTAAATGTTAAATTTTTTTTAAAGCTTAACACATAATTTCTCACAAATCATACGTTTATTGACTCAAACGCGTTTCAATTCAACCACAAGTCGCCATCTTCAATGATGCTAAACCAAGACTACATAAAGAAGATGTACATCCAGCTATATTCCCTCGGGATTGTTAACTCCCTAAACTATAAATGAGTCAGAGGGTTGGTTAGTTAGGTTTATTAGTATGGCTATTATATCACTGAAGATTGCAACATTATCGTTGAAACACGTTTCAGTTAATAAAAGTATTATTTGTGAGAAATTGCGTTTAATATTGGTTCGTTCAACGAATAGTTTGGTAAATTGTTATTAACTAACTGTTATGTTAACAGTAAAACTCCGTAATCTGTTTTCACACATTCAATCTTTCACCAAATCATAATCTGTGACAACTCTCCAGCGTAAACGTAACAAAATAACAGAAAATAATAAACGGGGTACTGTACACTTGAATAAGAACACCATTAAAATGGTGAAATAATCATATATAATATTTTACGAGTACGTTGTTTTTATTTTTAAGTGATTTACAATTTATAGCTACACTTTGGTAGTGAATATTACGTTGTATTCGTCTATGTATTTAAATAAACTGACTCAACTATCGCCACTACTGATGAGCCTTGTTGGCCGGTGACCTCATTAGAAGCGTAAATAATCCGACTACTATTTATATTGTACTATAATTCAGGCTGCATATACAAAGACGAAATTTTTTTTGCAACCCCTAAGTAAGTTCTGAATGAGTGGAGATGAAAACTTCTAACTTTCGCCTAACCTCAAAGGGTAAGTCCTTTTACTTTTTATGGGTTGAAAACAATTTTCTCTATTTAGGAGGGTTAAAATGGGAGAATTTAATATTTTCAAATAACAACTCCTTTCGTGTAATTAGAAGCAAATAAAGAAGACAAATTTTAGTCCCTTGGAAAAGTTTCTACGATATCATTTACCGGAAAATCGGACATTTTTTTCTAAAGGATGACACTTTTAGGTATTTTTCATATTTTAGAAATCGACTCAAATTTTTTAAAGAGGCATGACGGTACATGTCATTTTAAAGGGAATTTTCAGAAGAAACTGATGACGTATACAATTTTTTCAAATGAATTAGTTTTAATTTTGGTCTTACTTGTGCATTATTTCCTGTTGGCTTAGTGCATTATTTTAACCAAAGTAGTCATGGCGACTTATTCTACAGGTGACCAGTTTCCTCTTACAATTCCTTAAAAAATGATAGTCAAATGACACCGGAATAAAACATTTTCCCATTGGTTTTCTTCTTCAAAATTGGATCCTTTATGCTAAAATAGTAAAAAATACATAAAAGTGTGTTCATTTAGTGAAATAAGTCCGCTGTTAAAAAAATGTATGGGCATATTGGTTTTTATTTCATTAATATCCTTGACGAATAGAAAATTCTCTTTAAAATTTGAATTCTAGCTTATAATTCCAGTTAGAGATAGCGTAAAGACTTTTAATTTTTTTTCTCTTTATGCCCTTCAAAATTTACTCATTTAGAATCTACATAAAGGTTGCAACACGTTATGCTCTTTATAATGCAAAAGAATTATATTGGTTTTTAGAAAAGTTGGGAAAATTATATGAAAGGTTATTGATACAAATAACAATATACAAAAAGAATAGTTTAAGAAATCGATTCAAATTTCACTATAGTTTTTTGGGGACTATGAAACTGCCCCGATATTTTAGGTACGTTTGAAATGATGAAACAGCCCCGCTCATTAAAAAGGATCAAAAAGGGTCGCCTCGCAAGACCAGAAATGCTGAAATTGCCCCGAGCGCAGTTTCGGTAGTATGTGTTTAAATTTAACCTTAACCAACCATATAAGCCTGTAAGGTTATGTTAGGTTAGGTTAGGTCCCTTAGCGTAACATGTAAAATAAAATTTTCAATATTATTTGGGCGCTTGGGGCAATTTCAACATTTTATAGTCTTGCGAGGTGACCCTTTTTGATCCTCTTTAATGAGCGGGGCAGTTTCATCGTTTCAAAAGTACCCATAATGTCGGGGCAGTTTTACTACGCCCGTTTTCTTACACCTCAAAACTGTATTCAATACGTCTAAACACAAGCCTTATTCCTAGGACACCATGTTTTGAAATCGTACAATATTATTTGAAATGACTGTCATTAATAAACAAGTTGATGGGAATATCATGTTACTTACCCAGCCCCATCACATACAATATAATACAACAGATCCTCTAAATGTAACGCTCAAAAATAGTTTTTTTTAAATTTTACAGGAAATGTTAAATTGTATTGGTAGTTTAAAGCGTCTTACCCAGTACGGTAATTTTGTTTAAAACCGTGTTAAACAAGTTTAAACCTAGTAATTGTGTATAGCACTACCTTCTTAACGTCAATTAGACACTAATCGGCCACATTAATGTGTATACAGGGTGATTGAAACTGGCGTGACTGCTGTTTTATTCGATAATTACAAAAAACTGTAAAAAGTAACACTCCAGCATTTTAAAATTAAAACTAGAGGTATTACAAAAATTTTCTTATCGGCCATTTTTACAATTTAGAGGTCGGCTAAATTTTGGATAAAACACATTATATTAAGTTTTTTATTCTTGAGTATTTTTCAATATCTTTAGCCGTTTAGGAGCTAGAAATACTTAACTTTGTGAAAATACAAATGTTAGGCGTTTTTAACACCTAAAACAGTTGAACCGAAACAATCAGATCAAATAACATTGCTCGATTCGGTCTAACAATTAATTCTCTGCACTACCATTGGGATAAAACCACAGAATTACCTTAGAAATAGAAACAGATCTTCTACCAGGCTACATTACTTTTAAACTTAAGAATACAAGATCACGTGTTGTAGAAAATTCTAATTTATAAAAACATTATTGATGTGGCCGTTGAACAGATTTGTAAACCAATTGAAGAGATTTGTATTATTAAAACTTGGGAGAGTGTTTTAAAAAACCTCCTGCACTGCGACCTAGTTAGATCTTTTGTGCCCCCCTCTTGTTGGACTCAGGAGAGATCTATGTCTTTGACAAAATTGATCAGACCCCTGGTCGGGAGGTTTAGTAATTCTTCTTCCGAAATGAAGATAAATTCTAGAAATTTATGTCTTTTTTGGTATAAGGCCGGGCACTCCATGATGATGTGTTCCATGAGTTCCACCTCTTCACCACAGTACCTGCAAGTATCATCATCCACCAGGCCCATCTTACTTAAGTGATACCTGAATATAAGAAATAAATGCCACCAATGAATAAATATAGGTAGCCTACTATATAAAAAGACAATTATAATAGTCTATGGCAGGTGTTTTTGCGTTTTTTTTCCTTTAAAAAAAAAATCTACCAAAATCTATGTGTGCCTTTTTTACGAACATAACCCAGATAATAGCCTAAGCAACTTCGATAATTAATTTTTCTTGGTTCTTGTTGTTTGGTTGTGTTTGATGATTTTGCTTCAAAACTCACATTCTCCAAAAGGGTTTAGTGCAAAACTCACCTTTGACCACATGTTGATGCAAAACTCACATTATCCAAATTTCAAAATTAAATTCTCAGTATACCAGCGGTAATAAGGGGTTTTCTTTGTGTACAAATAACTGATAATGATAAGAGGGTAGTATTAAAAAAAATTTACAACAATATGACTTTGATATCAATTATAAACAGTTTTTGACGTTTTCCCTAAAGTTTCCAAAACCGGAGAATGTTGGTTTTGCATCTATACCCCTCGTCATGTAGTATAAAATTCTAATTTTTATTTCGTAGATATCAGAAACTCATTACACCGTCTGTCTGTTTTGAACTACTTCAGTAGTGTTTACTCTCTCTTGGTCATCATCAAATTATTAAAACATTAGAAAAGTAGGTAAAATAAAGATCCCTATTCTTGAATGCTCTAATAACGCCAGAGCCGGGAAAGAACAAGAGTTGATCAAGAAAAAAACGATAGGAAAGTTGAATGAGAGGGTTCTAACCCAGGACTATTGAAAAAAGTTGTATATTCAGGCCTGTATTCACTATAGCGAGCCTCTGAGGGATATTTGTATTTTATACAATAAAAAGTTTGATTATCTATAAACAAATTCTAGCCAACATAATTTTATTTATACTTTTCGATTAAAATGTGGCAACACTACACTTGCCAACATAAAAAGCTTGAAAAACGCCCTCTCAGTATCAACAATGTGTAAGTATATATTAAAAATCGTGCTATATTTCGAGAACGGATGATCCAATTTGATTATATTTTTAATTAAATGTGTCATAAGGGGTAGGTTATCATTTGAAATTTTGAAATTGGGGTTACAAAAAGGGGGTGAGTGGGAAGGTTACTTAAATTCAACAAAATTAGTTCCCCTTGAGTGTAACGTGTCCCCAAACCACACATTTATGTACCTTTTAATTTTTTAATAAATTAGGATGAATTTTTTTTTAAACATGGTATTAGAAACCCTCAGGGGCTCATTTATAGTAAGTACGAGCTTGTTAATCCCAAGGAAATCTATCTGGATCTACATATATTTTCATGTAGTCCTGAGTTAGATCCCTCTTTTTCATTTTCTCTAACAGGTCTCTTTTAACCAACTCTGACAGTATTAGAGTTTTTTAGCCTTAGGTGTCATTTTCTTCTTCTTTTTTTTATAAAACTACGATGACCGAGAATTTTTACGCCTTTAGAGAACAAGAAAAGAAAGCAAGACTCATTTACAGTTCGCATTGTAAGCTCGTTCTACAAAAACCTAACTTTAATTTATCTAGATTTCCTGTACCTAACGAAATTCATCAAACGGTCGCCCAAGACGCCCTTTCCAACCTCAACAAAACAGTTCAAAATGAATGACTAATTTGAATATCTTATCAATATAAATAATACGAAAATCAGTGGAGATAAGCTTGACTTAAAGTTCGGTAGCTTATCAGATAGGCCGTATAATTACATTATTAACCAGGTCCCCCGACTGACGTTAGATATTTAGTGAAGCATTTCCAGATAAAAAACAACAAAAACAGAACAACAATTAAGCTCCGAAGACGAGAAAGAAGATCGAAGGAGGCAGTTAAACTGGTACAAAAACTGATTTGGCCACGAGCAATGAACGCGAGATAAGATCACTGTACCGGGAATTATAAGGTCCATTTTTTTACATCAATATTTTCCACTGGATCAAACCGAAGGATGGAACCGTAGGGAGGGGGGATAAAAATGTGAGGCTTCTAATAAAATGATTACACGGTGTTTTGGTGTCTGTCTCTCTCGAGTACGGGTTACACTAGACGTTGAATTCATTATAAGAGTAGCATTGAATTATTATAATTATAATTTAATGTTATGCTATTATATAGTCTACACATGATTATCTGAATAAACGTTCTCAAACTAGTCAATGGGTAACGTATATTTTAATTATGATTATTTTAACTTCTCGGATTAGGATATGTGTCAAAAGAAAGGTGATTTTTAGACGGATAGACTGTTTTAATAAATACTGATTATATTAAAAAATCGAGTCTAACAAATTTAAAAAATCACATTTTCTTATGCAATACAGTTGTGATTCTTCCATGTAGGATGTCAGAATTCATCCTACACTTTATAATAAAACATTAAATTAAGATTAACAACAAACGAATATATAGGAATGGAAGAAAATAATCCTGTTTCCGCCATAATTGAATAAACAGTTGCGAGAGGTACGGCGAGGTAACGGGAAAGAATGTGGTGGGGACGTTTGGGCATGCGCAATGACTTGCTTTTTGTTTGTTGTAGATCTATAATAATTTTGTGATTTTAAACACAACTCTATGGATGTTTTAATACACAATCAACTACTGTACTGCCAAGCGCACAATGTGACAAGATAATAATAAGAAAGGAAACGATCGCGTTACATAATACTACAGGTACTGTACAGTTGAACAAAACACCACGTACACAACAGTTAAAGGATTTATGAATGATTTACTCCTTACCACACTTTATGGATGATTATGATTGTGATTTATCATTCATAAATTATAAGTTATAAGTGCGCATCTTTTCTTTGAGTTTCAAAATTTCATTTTTATTTGCTCAGTAGTCTATATTACCTCAGTAAATGCCGTCCGTCTTCGTTGTCGTTGTTGTGTCTATGTAAGCACGATATCAGATAAAAAAAATATAAGAGGAACATGAAATTTGGTATAGAGGACTATAGTGTGGTCTTTTAAAACCCTATTGAAAATTAGAAAAATTTAATTTCAATTTATGACCATTTTAAAGAGTTTTTTGTTCAAATCCCGTGTGTTATTCAATTTTAAATACTAAATAAGATATAAACGTACAGATTTCAAATCTGAATGAAAAGGTACCAACCTCATCTCTCCACGATGACAAATAGCAAAGTTATTGTTTAAAATGTAATTTTTAAACCCGATCTCCCAAGAAAACCTGTGTAACCGTTTTAAAAAACTTACCCTTCCACCAAGACCCCTTGATCTACCAATATTATTTATAATTTTCTAAAAGGCTCAAGTGAACAACTTTCGGGCTTTAAAGTTATTAGATCTGCTTGTGTACTTAGACTGTACGATTGCATTGGTTAAGTACCATAATAGCGAACATCAGTTTAATCATGTAACTGTACAAACTATACCAGTTGAGTTTCCGATATTAAAATAACTGATTACATTCCAGAATTATTAATGGAGCAAAATTCCCATAAAAAATGGGGAGGGGGACGAGAAGCTAATTGGCAAAAAGTCAAAATGTAGTTTGTCTCTCTGTACAAGGTCTCTATAATAGCGGAAATACTGAGCATTCTAAACAAAAAACTACATTTTCCCCATTTCTCCATATACGTACTTATAGTAAAAAAGAAGGTTTAGATATGCTTTATATATATATATTTTTTATTTTAAAAGAAACAACTGTTAACGTGACTTGTATTGCATTATAACACCACCGAAGTAAAACTTTATTAAATACAGTTGTTACGAAGTTTAGGTTCTGAGACGATGCTTACTGACGACTCGAGCATCCTCAAATATTTATTAATTTGGCCTATACATAAGGCCGCATATAAGCTCATGTGACCCAAAAAGTATCTATTGTAGAATGTCTTTGATAAAATTCTTCCCATATCTTCTCTAGACTCCTTACGAATCTATACACAATTCTAAGCAACAAATAAAACCAAAAAGAATATGAAAATGTAAAAAAGAACGACGAAATTCAGTAATCAAAACAGATAGATAAATCTTTATTCAAACAAAACATGCACACACCTGAAGTCAGTGGAATCAGAAACGAAATAAAAAGATAAACAATTATGTCTTTAAAATTAGATGCGAATAAAACAACTTTAAGAGAAAACAGCTATATCCACAGTTATTTTAAAAATTCTGATTAATTTTACAAGCTCTATAGATTCTTAGGCAACAGTGTTTTTTTGGTTTTCCACTTTTCTTTGTACCTCGGAGTTTACTTTAAAAACTTCTTTGGGAAGATACTCCATCTGAAATTCTTATTACATTCCAAGCCAAATTAAATATCTTTTTTTAATTCTCTCTCAAAGATTTTCTTTTGCTTCTATTCTGAATGTAAATTTCTTCTTTTTCTTTAATTCTAAACCTCTAACATGTGTTTAATATAGTACCCATTTCTACTTAAAGAGAAAAAGCTAGATTCCCAGTTCTTTTAAAAAATCTGATAGATGTTGCAAGCTATTTAGATTCCAAGGTAACAAATTGACAGTGCTTTTTGGTCTTCCAGTTTTCCCTCTATCTCGGAGTTCCCGTTTAAAAATTCGTTGGGGAGATATTTTGTCTGAAATTCTAAATATATTCTCAGGCCAATGTCATTATCTTTTTTAATTCTCTCTCAAATATTTTCTTGTGCTTCCATTCTCAATTTAATTTTATTATTATTATTTTTTTAACTCTAAACCCTTTAACACTTCTTAAATACACCCATTTCAACTGAAAATAGATTGTGTTTTATATATTTAAAAGAATTTCGGGGATTTTGTTATTGAATTTTCGCCCTTTAAAAATCTCCAAACCTACAAATATTTGATAAAAACGGATAGAGCTTTGCTTCAATTTGTCCGATTTTGACATTTTATCCCCTAAAAATAATTCTGGGGTATTTAAACACCAATGATAAACTAATAGAGCATCTGATTTGTTATTGCGTAAACATTTATGAAACACATCATATTCATAAATAAAATCACCTAACACATGTTTTAAAAGAAATTATCAACAGTTAACATTTTCTTTCCTGAGAATTTATATTGAGAAACAAAAAATGCTATGAAAGCTCATCGAGCACGCCTTTATGACAATCTACTACCTTCGAGACAAGCCCAAATCCATTCTTTCGCTAGGTCCTCTTGAGAGTGTGTCGCCACTGTAACTCTTCCCACTTTAGGAGCGAAAATCCAAAACTGGAACATTCAAGTGTTGTAACAAAGGTAAAGTTCATCTGAGAATCGCTTCCAACAGATATTGACTACCTAACTTCAATTTTAAAAGCTAAATTAGATCTTGTAACTCAGCAATGGCTGTGGTAAGTTCAAGGCATCTGTAAATGACAAACAATAAGTGAAATACCATTGAAGTTTTAATCATCGACATGATCCTTTGATAACAATCAATAATCAACAACCCTGTTGTGTCTCTACTCTATTCTTATGATACTGAAGAAACAACGAAAATTAGAATTGAAGCTAATTTAGAGTGTTTAGAGGACATAATAACCAATTTATCTGTCCATTTAAATAATGCAAGACATTATTCACATATGCTAATAATTGTTTTTTTTTTTAATGAATGTTCAATATTTTTGTTCGCATAGAAGGAACTAGGCCTGAGTGGATAAGCTATAAAGTATTAGCGAATATTTTGCAACAAAATTTGAAAAAAAATTTTAGAGTAGGAAAATGTGTCATTCTCCCATCGAATTTCATAAACAGCCCAGGAAATGTGCAAACAATATATCAAGATACGATAGCCATCGTTCTCAAATATTGCAAAATAGACCTCTTTATTACTTTTACTCCAAACCTAAACTGGATTGAAATTAATCAAGTTTGTGCCACGAAGAGTGTTCTTGGATATATCCTAACTGTTTTTCACCAGAAATTAAAAGAACTAATTCACAACAACTTAGCATATTGTAAAATGTTTGGTCCTGTTTATATACTCCTTTATACTATAGAGTTTTAAAAATGAAGCCCTTATCACACTGTCATATTCTGTTATCAATCGAAGATGAATATAAAATCTGTGATCTTGACCAAGTTGCGAGTGCTGAGCTCCCAAATATGAACAATGATTACGCAAAATCCAGATGATCCATGGACCTTGCTGCGAATTAAACCCAAACTCTCCAAAAAATCTTAACATAGTTTGATTATTCTTTGTAATGTTTTAGTTTTTCAAATTTCACTTCCATACGTAAGTGCCAATCTAATCATGTTTTCACAATAAATTTCTATTTTTCAATACATGTTGATCCTACCATACGAAATTCAGACATCAGATAACATTTTCATTCGATACTTACATCTCTTCTTCTCCAATTCAATCTATTTAATTAGTTATCATTCATAAATACTAGTAATAACCAACTTTTAAAATCGTTATTCTTGTTTCCAAAATTAAATTATCTTGAAGATTATTAATTTGTTATTATCAGATTGTTGTGTTACAATGTTTTACCATTCATTCAATAATTATTTTTTAAACTTTTCTATCTAATAAAAAAAATCCTGTGGAATTATTATTTGTTCCCAAGTATAATGGACAACAAAAAGAAGAATTGAGCCCCAAATTCGAAACTCATACTTAGACAAGTTTGTTTCTATTCTTCTAGAACGTTTTCTATGTTAATGCAAATGGAGATAAACTGGAGCCTTTTCTCAATCCTGTTGCTGATCATATATCATCAATAATGATGGATGTGATCTATTTTTATATTATAATATGTTTTATCCTGACTTTACTGTAACTTATTTTATGTGTACTGTGTCAATTATTGTATATTTTTCTTTATTTTTTAAGCTGCTTGCTGTTTAATTGTACGGCGTGATTTTGTATAATTACGTATTGTCTTAATGTGTAGCCTATATATGACCTGTTTTATACAAATAATATTTGTCAATAAAACTAATATTGAATAAATAAATAAATAAATAGTTAAAACAACTATTTACAATGAGAATTTTTAAAGCAAATGGTCACTAATGGTTGTAAAACTACAAATATGCGACGTGGATATCGGTTGTTTGAAATCTATTTATTTTAAAATAAGACTACTTCTCAGGGCCTCACTTTAGTAAGTACACCCTTACCAATCGCAGCTGGAACTACACCTTTTTATGTAGTCTTGGGTTAGATCCCTTTCTTGTCAGGTCTCTCATGACGAACTATTGTTCTTTTCCGATCCTGACAGTATTCGAGGACGGGGTTTTTTACGTTATTTCCTTCATTTTTTTATAAGACGTTGATGACTGAGAAGTTTTTTATCTTTAAATAAAAAGAACAATAATTAAGATAAACTAATTTAAAATCATTAATTTAACTGAACTATTTCAAGGAGAAATAGGTGCTGTTTATTATTTTAGGTAGGAGAACATAAAATATTGTAATGCAAACCGTATCTTTCTTCTCTTTTTAGTATATGGAGTACTATCCTTATGAATAGATTAATAAATATTATTTTTATAAAACCTGGGATTACTAATGGAGGCAATAGACAGCAGATGACAAATGCGGATTTAACGAATTGACACATAAAAGCACTATTAGCTTATATCTTACCGCTAGTAGTGATTTTGTATATCTTACTTTTATAAAATGTGGAATTTACTTATTTTTCAAAACATTAATTTTCAAGGGCGTCGCTATCCTACCTCTTTAAGCTTTGGCACAGAGTCAATGTTAATTTGAGTTCGTCGAAAGAAAAATTTAATTATATACTGTTAACCATAAAAGGATTTTAATTCCTTGCAAAAAAAGCAATAATTACGACTTCCTTATAAATAGGATTCCTTTATACGAGTTGGCAATGTTTCAAATATTTATTTTATAATTTTACGTGATTTGTTTTATTTTTCCAATAACATAATGATGACGTACTTACCCCCTTCCCTGAAGAATAAAATATTAATATCGTGATAAGTGTATACATAATGAGGAGACATAATGATAGTGACCAGAAGGATGGAATAGCTTTGTGTTACAGTGTCAAGTAGAACACTTAAGATCTTCTGGTAAGTTTAATAACATCCATTTAGCAAGCCCTCGGAAGCTCACTTGACTATGGGCTTGGCAATTCCTAGGATCCTTATCTAACTACACCTTTTTCACGTAATCTTAGGTTAGATCCCTCTCTTTCATTTTTGAAATTAGGTCTCTCTTTACCAACTTTTGTTCTCTTCTGACACTGACGCCATTAGAGTATTCAAGAGCGAGAGATCTAATAATTACTCGTTTTTTGGCTGAAACTTAAATTTAACAAAAAACTTCAAATAATTTCAATTAGTTGTATAACGATTGTTTGTTTTCAACTACTTCTACTATTAGGCTTTTCCTTCCTGTTCATATACAGGACGTCCCATGAAGAATTACTGAGAAACTTTCGGGCCGTAAATAAACAAAAATGTTTATATACCGTAAAATTGTTAGTTTTCTATCTAACGGCCATTTTGTGAGAAAAAAAATCATATCTTTTGAACAATGAATGACAGTAGAACTTTTCTTTGCCATTTGTTAGTAATGCTTATTTACATTAACGTTTTTTGCAAAAATACAAAGAATATTTATTAAGTTAACTATAAACAAATTAAAACAATCTATTCAGAATTAAATAAAAAATACCAGAACTCGCAGAAAATTTTCACTTTAATCTAATGTTGAGTATTGTAGACAACTACCAAGAATTTATGTTTACAGTTTTTTTTTTCGATAACTGGATTATCCTTTAACGCACAGAAAACATTTTAAAATAACATTTTATTTGTTGTTAGAAGAGGAAATATTTGTCTCTTGTACGTTTTTATGTAAAATTAACAGTTTTCGAGGGTCAATATTAAACATTTCAAATGTCCGCCATTTTGAAATGAGTAAAGGATATTGGTTGATATTTTTGTTCAAATTGAGTTTTTAAAGCACTAAATAGCATGCAAAGTTTCAATTCTATAACATTTACATTTCAAAAATATGTTTTTTTAACGACAAATGGCTGCTAGATAAACAAATTTAAGACATGTATTCGTAGGAACTTTTATATTTTCACCAGTAGAAAGTTTCTCCTTTCTTCGTGGGACACTCTGTATAAACAGCATTACATAATATTCCTTATTTAAATTTGCCTTTTCTACGTACGACATATTCCATCCTTATGAATAAATTCCAGCATGTTATATCAATTTATCTTTTCATTTTCATAAAAAGATTGTAGAAGGAGCAGTATCGTCTTGATTGTGGTGTAACAAAAAAAAAACTTTAATTTTTACGGACTTATGATGTTCGTACTTTTGGTTATTCCTTTTTTTTTTTTTTTTACTTTTTACTAGGTGTTGGAATTTAATTATTAAACATGATTTTGTTAGTAAATGTGTTACACAAATACAATCTAACTCACATATATAAGCAAATGTATGACAATACAACAAATAAATCGAGGTAATACGTCGCACAAACTTTCTCAATACCCCAATTTTGAAACCAAAAATAATCGTCTCTAATAATAATGCCATTTAAGTAGGTGTCAATCAAAAAGTGAAAATGAGGTGTCGTTTTTGTAAAAAATATGATTGTAAACGACTGCCTGAACTTTCTTCGTTTGACCCATAAATGCAATCTAAATCGTATTAAATGAATTTCGAACTTTTAATCAAAACAGATGAGGTTCGTTTTTGGTTTGATTTTGTTTTTCTAAACTGTAATCTTTTTTTTTATTTGTAATTTTCCACACGGGTTTGAATAACTAATATTCACAGTTCCTAATATTTCAACGAAGTTGGTAGAACCGATTTTGAGAAACAATAGTAATGTTTTATTTTATTTTAGCCCAATGGATTATATTTTGCTTTTTCTGATAACTATACTATCCACACTTTTAAAAAGAATACAAACAATAAGTTTTGTTTACTCCTTAAAGGTTACGCTTGAAAATTGAGTTAATCGGAAACTTCAATAATGCTAGGAGTGGCAGAAAAATGTATTTAAATTAATTATGTACGTCCAGCCATCAATGTTAAATGATGATCATAATAGTTTGAACATCTTTATATAGTATAGTTTTGTTCATTTAATTACCTCCAAATAATCACTTGATTTAATAAAAAGAAACACCCAATATAAAATTATTTTGGTTTTTTCTTTGTGTTTTAATAGTTTTAAAACTTGATCTTTATTGTTTTTAATTAATTGCATTCATACTCTGTAGGGTAAATTTGTATTTATTAAAATATAATAACAAACAAGTAACATTTTCATATTTTAAAATATTAATGAAACTTCTTTGCTATCCTAACATTAAAGTCTCTATCGTATACCGTCCTATATACATAGAAAAGAAATATTGTTCCGCTTTATATTCATCTATTTTTAAAACGTCTAAATAAAATATACTTTGATACAGATTAAAAACTAGCAAATCTATAACCAAATTTTATACAAATCAGTCAACCCGTTTAATCGGTACATAACGTGGACACACTTAATTCCAAAAACTAAAATAGGTTGCAAAACTAATTTTTCCATAATTAAACTTTTTTTCTTGAAATTTTTTACGTTAAATTTTTTTAATATAATTTTTATACTATGTATAAAACATAATTTGTTTTAGATTATAAAAATCGTTTCGTAATATAAAATTTTTCTTATTCATTTCAATGAAAACAATATTTCTTAAACATTCTCAACGTAGCTCAGCTAGTGTAATCCGTGCTCTGGACCCGCGGCTACTGTACAACATCAATCTACTCCGGGACTCCGCCCCTTATGTCGATACCTCGCCCCTCATTTCTTTATAACAATTACCTACTTTAATCAAGAAATTCTCTTACTACATAGCTCATTACAATATTATGAATAATGAGGTATTTTAATTTACTATTTCTGCAGAGCCCCCTGTACACCCAACAAGGGCGCATGCCTCGGAACATAAAATTATATCCATTCTTTAATAGTCCAAAGCACATAAACACTGTAATTATTGACTAATAGTGGGTTCTGGGATACTTGTTCTCTAACTTTTAATTTTCTTTTGAGCTTTTCCTACAATATGTCATGTAAAATAAATAAACGCATTATTTAGCGACTGACTGTAGATAGTAAAATACATTAAATAGTGCAAAAATATTGCACAAACTTTCTCACGTACCAATCCACAAAATAAATAAATTTAAGTTTAAATGACGGCAGTTGAGGTTTGTTTTCGTTTTTTTTTTTTGGAAATTCTTTTGGTAACTTTCTATTTTTTGCGATTTTTCAAACTGGTCTTTACAGTTTACCAAAAATTCAAATGAAACGGTAGAGAAAGTTCTTTTTTTTTTTTTTTTTAATCTTCATGAAAAATTATTTGTTATTTTCTTTACGGAAAACCCCGGATATAGAAATTTTCGGAAATTCTTAAAGGTGACTTTCAAAAAAAAGTAATCAAAATTGTTACAGCCGATTTTGAGAAAATATAATTTTACAATTATTTTCTTATCCTCAAAAATTTTAATTTATCAGCAAAAATCATAAAACCCTCACAAATGAAAGATACAGTTAAAATCTGCATATATACAAAATTTTATTAAAATTAGTCAATTCATTTAGTAGGCTACAACATCACACAGACAACATCATCATTCCAAAAACTTCTTTTTTTACTCAAAATACCTCAAAAAGTACATATCTGTAAAAAACCTTACATTAAATTTTTGACATATCACATAACTTTAAACCTGGTGTAAAAGAATTAAAAAACTAAATAAAACGTAATTTATTTGAGTCAATGAAAATGGCGGCCAGTGAGAATTTAAAACAAAGTTAAGCTTTTGTATATTTGCTATCCCCCCCCCCCCCTATGTTCTAAGAAATCAACAAAGGTATGACAAAGGTTATAATGAGGGAATCAGACCCTCATTATCTACCTGGAGCTGTTCTTATCTAAATCAGTATCATCTATAACTTGTAAGTAATCATTATCTCTTTTTAACCAAAATAAAGCTATAAGTATTACAATTGAAATAGTTCAATTTAGAATTTTTTTGGTATATTATTACTTCTAAATTACTACTTAAATAGCAACTACTATACAGGAATTTTAACTTAAGATAATTATTTTGTTAAAAAAGGTTAAGCTTAGTAGTGAAAAATGCGTTTGCAGACCTGTAGTAAAATATTTTGTACGTTTTATTTCCACCATTTTTTTCCATAAATTAAAATGATGTTCAAAATCCCCCCTCCCTTATTATTGAAGATATATAAGTTAACCCTTACAGCTAACCCATTAAGATTAACAAGATTTTTTATACCCAAAAAGAGCATCTTAAAGTTTGAATTTTATTTCAAATAATAACAAAATAACCTCAACAAAGACATTGCACAAACCGTTTCGCTTACTCTTTCACAAAATAAAATTTAAAAAAAAAACTAAGATTGATCATTACAAAAACGTCATTACTGTAAGTTGTTAATCAAAAATAAAAATATGAGCCATAGGTGTAGTAAATGATTTTTTTTTTTTTTTTATATATATATAAGGCCTAACCTTACCTTGTGGTTTACTGTATAATCTCGTTAACTTCAGTCGTTTTGAACTAAGAAAATTATCTTAAAAGAAAGAATTTAGTAAAATGATACTAAGTAAATACTAATATTTTGAGTATAATTTTAATTATTAAGTTGCAACAAAATCAATCATTGGTTTCTCAAAAATGTAATGTGTTTAGGTAATCACACATAAGAATTTGTTTGAAATCGATTTTGATAATATCTAAATTTGGTGTTTTCGTCGTTAATAGGTATTCCCAAATTTTGAGTTATCGAAAATATATCAAATAGCAAAACTGTGTAAAATTAACATCAAAATTTAGGTTACAAGTCAGTCCAAGGTGGGAAAATATCATTCATCCAATAAACATTCGTACTTTATGCACTCTTGAAATTGATAAACCCGTCAAAATGTCAATTATTACGAAGTATAAGGGTCTGTTTCATAATAGTACAGAATTAAGACATCCTCACTTTTCATGTCCTCAAGAAATAAACAAAGTGATTATCGTCCTTGTTGTTGTTTTCTGTACGTAAGGACGATAGCTGTTACAAAACAAAATATCAACATGAAATTTGTTGTAGGGGACTATAGTGTGCTCATATAGAACCCTATTAACAGTCTTTCGTTAAAACTTATATATTATATAGTGTTATTCAACTTATAAAATTAAATTAGATAAAAATTGGCAACTTTCAATTCTGCATATAATGACACCAAACTCTCTCTACGGTGACAAAAACAAGATTATTTTCAAAAATGTAATTTCCAAACTTGACCTCTCATGATAATGTGATATTTATATAGTTACAAAGACTGAGGTACTGACACAAGCGTAGCGAGTGGAGGCTCTTTCATATAAACAAAGCTTCGTGGCTCGTCAAGGTCAAGACACTGACACGAACGAAGCGAGTAGGGACTTTTTAATATAGGGATCTAGACGTTAAGGAAGTTGTGATATATACAATTACACAATGTTCAGGCTAACTGTTTTAAACTAACTTACCATTTTGGTAACCTACCCTTGATCTGTTAATACAATAAACTATTTCCAAAAAGCCCAAGAAACCAACTTTTGGGAATTAAATTTTGAGGATCTGCTCGTATTTGTGTTTACGATTGAGTTGGGTGACTACCATGATGGCGCCCAATCAACTTGTTTTGTTTTTTTTACCACATAACTTCATACAGGGTGTTTGAAAAATGTGGTGAAAATATTCGCCAATGTGTTTATTAAACATAGACACTTACTTTTAAGAAAGTAAATTAGGATTATCTATGAAAGTTTTCTTTAATGAAATGTATTTATTTTGTAGTAAAAATCAATTTATTAGACACATTCGTTAACATAATCACTTAAAATAAAACAAACAGCCTCCTTAATTAAACTAATTTCAGTTATATACGTAAATTAAACAAAAAGGAAATCTGAAACTTAGTTATAGGTTCCTTAAATGTTAGTTAAAACTCAAATAAAAAAAAAATAAATAAAAATAAAACAAAGTTCAACAAAAAAGAGGAAACTGATAGATTTCGGTACCGTTGAAAGATTTGAAAATGTCCTGACAAGTTAAGCACAGCTATAATATTTAATAATGTGAAATATATTTAATAATTATATTAAAATTGATTAAATTCTTAAAAATACCTCATTTACAAATGAAAACTGGAAAAATAAATTTAATAAATCTAGAATTACTGTAATTTTCTACAGTTTAGAAAGGTTGCAGGAAAATATTGGAGTTTTTAAGAAAAAGAAATATTTATTAGACAATTCTACCAAAACTACAATTAATTAAATTTGTTTTCTTTTTTGTGTTGTTTAAAGGCAACCGTCATTAACAAGCACAGCATAAAATAGACACCTTGCTCTCGAATAATGTAAAGTCAAAGTAAAACAATCTCATAGGAAGGATGAGAGGGATTTCTCCCAAAATTAAATGAAGAAAGACGTAGATCCAGTTAGGAACTCTCGGAATTACAACACCTGTACTTAGTACAAGAAGTAGCGCGAGAGAAATTCACTGCAACCTCTAGAGATATATTGTCCCCTTTAATTCTTCTAAGACGGACAACTCCCGTCTATAGAAGCGTCTTCAGCGTCAACTCCTTCTGGGAGTGCAGAACATGAAGGGGTCAATCTCCTCTACACCAATCTGTTACCTCCCGATTTATAGTCCTTTGCGCGTTACTGCAACGCAATAGATGTTGTTGGGTCACCTTCCCCTCTTGGCGAAATCTCTAGATCCCATCATTTCCCTTCTAATCCTTTTAATGTGTTCCCTGAGTCTATCAAGTCCTCAAAGATACCCTGTCATTGTTTTCAGGTTTTCTCTACTTAGTCTAACGTATGCTCTTGACCTTATCCTATTTTAATTCACAGTAATTCTTTAACCTTGGGATTCTTTCTTGTAAGTGGGCTCTTGCGGTCTCTCCTGAGGTCTTCCAAGTCTGTCGTCTCACCTTTCTTGGGTGTTTTTTCTATCAGGAGTGTGACTTCTCCTGAATGGCCAGTTTGACCTTCTAGTTCCCTACTAGGATATCTTCGCAATGTCAAGGTAACCTCAAAGAAGCGAAGGACTCACCACGGAGGACATTCTCCATTTTATTAGCAGATGAGTCGCAGTGGCATCTCGCACGAACTTGTTATTATTATTTTTTTGTCTCTGCATTTTTCCATGAACAGCTAGGGATAAGACAGACCCGGTTCCGCTTGGTCGGATAAGGCTGCTGTGAGAAGTCACCAAGTACTCACAGATTGCGTTTGCAACACCTTTTATCCCGTGTCGTTCACCCCATCAGGACGGGTTGGGATGAAAACAGTAGAACAGAAGAGAAGGGAGAATGACGGCACTGTACAGGGAGTTGGTGAAAAAGTACTAACAGAAAATATCTAAGAAGGCTGTTAGCAGTGGAAGCCCAGTGGGTGATGGGTTCGCTAAAAACCTACACCAATGACATACGAAGTTACTATAGATGAGACTCTGAGGGGATTTATTAAAAATTTGGGGGATATGTAAAAATATAATTTTGTTTCAGTGTTTTTAAGGAAATGATTAAGTAAAAATATATTTCATTAAGGTTAGGTTAGGTTATGTTCAGTTAGGTTAGCTTCGGTTAAGTTAGGTTAGGTTGCATTTTAATTGTAATTTCACAACATTCAGTTTGTTTCCCTCGCAAGTTATGCAAAGGTTCAACCACCTCCCCCTGTCGCTGAGAGGTTGCCTCAAGTGTCCCTCACTGGAAGCCTTATTGTCTCAACAATATAGAATTAGTG
Organism: Aphrophora alni; assembly: GCA_963513935.1. Taxonomy (NCBI): domain Eukaryota; kingdom Metazoa; phylum Arthropoda; class Insecta; order Hemiptera; family Aphrophoridae; genus Aphrophora; species Aphrophora alni. The sequence goes on from OY740775.1 coordinate 71,625,232, forward strand.
AGTGTATATAGAGGATCTGATTGTCTATAGCTGGTGATTATGGTATTCCTAGGACACGAGTAAAGATACTGTTTAAACGCCATAACACTTATGGACAGTATTACTTTGTTCACTTCATTATTACACAGTGACTTGAGGGTATCGGACGCACTACTGTATGTAAGTTAGAACTTTAAATAATATACTCTGAGTCTGCCCACTAGGCGGCTCTAATACCTTAGTGTTTGATAACAAAAAAAAGTTACTCCGAAACAGAGTTTAATTTATAATGGAAGGTTGTATTCGAGTTTAGGCTTTCTGTTCCCCGAGGTGGTCGACTTCCTTGTCCTTAACTACCGGTCGTTAAAAAGGAAATGAAGGATTTCATACCGATACAAACGTTTATTTCAAGCACGAACTCATATGCAACACTTTACAGGACAATTACGTACATCTTGTTTTCTAAAGAAGGTTAGGTTAGGTGTTTTGATCCTCCGAGATGTTGTAAGGTTTGATTGAATTTTACAATGTATGTTGTCATGTTGTAAAAATTAACGAAAATTTGTTGTTGTACCGATGAAAGGTTAGGTTATTCTTTCTATGATGTTGTAAGGTTTAATTGAATTTTACAATCTATGTTGCCATGTTGTAAAAATTAACGACAATTTGTTGTTGTACCCATTAAAGGTTAGGTTATTCTTTCTATGATGTTGTAAGGTTTGATTGAATTTTACAATATATGTTGCCATATTTGTAAAAATTAATGAATATTTGTTGTTGTACCGATGAAAGGTTAGGTTATCCTTTCTATGATGTAAGGTTTGATTGAATTTCACAATGTATGTTGCCATGTTGTAAAAATTAATGAAAATGTGTTGTTGTACCGATGAAAGGTTAGGTTATTTTTTCTATGATGTTGTAAGGTTTGATTGAATTTTACCATGTATGTTGCCATATTTGTAAAAATAATTGAAAACTTGTTATACACGATGAAAAATTAGGTTATTCTATCTATGATGCAAAGTTTGATTGAATTTTACAATGTATGTTGCCATATTTGTAAAAATAATTGAAAACTTGTTATATACGTTGAAAGATTAGGTTATTCTTTCTATGATGTTATAAGGTATGATTTAAAATATATATATGTTACCAGCAATGTATAAAATCCAGGTATTCTATAATTCACAAAACGTTTTTGGCTGTGCATGTTTCATCACCATCAACAACTAATGCAATAGCTGAACTGATTCATCAAAGTAATAATTAATCAATGAAAAACAATAATCGACATTTTAAGATAGTCTTAAACTCTGATTCATCTTCTAAAATACAAATGAATCATTAAATTATATATCATTAAAAGTTTGAAGGTTTAAAACACTTTGATACCCAGTTTGTGAATTAATTATTTATATAGTTGAATGGTTAATCTCATTCATAGTTATTCATGTTTCCAGTTTCATGAATATTGTTCACTTAAATCAAACTTTTTATTTCAGTTTTTGTTTATTCAAATAATATTTATTTAAATTAATAAAATACGTATTTAATAAACTGGCGTGAGGCAATACGTACATGAGATTTAAAACAGTAATAAATAACATGTTTATTATATAAATTATGTTAAAGATAGGTAGCAGCACCATCACATTTGCTACTACATTCCAGTGTTTTTTTTTTGTTTTTTTGTAAGTAGTGATTGGTATAATTTTGTAGATTTATTGTAAAATTTGCGATGTATATGATTTAGATATTTTGACGTCAAATCAACGCTAAATGAGTATTTATATTCAAATTTTAACACGAGATGTTTGGCTAAAAAACGTAATAAAAATAAACTATACTTTTCAATAATAACATATATACTTGCATAGACTAAAAGTGTTGGTAACAAAGTAATACAAGTCTTCTTAAAAGAGGCGATCGTCTGGCTCCACAAAGCAGACCATATGGGAGTGTTTACGCACTAGTAATGGCCGTCTCACAATAATCGGCGTCGTTTAAGGCTTATTGAGAAGAAACTCTAAATTATCGGTTACAGTATGACTGGAGGGCGGAATCTGCTGTACACCGAGCCGCACACCTCAGGGCCACCACTGTGACCAAATAAATTCAAAGCAATTTAATTTCGTGACCAAACTTTCAAACGTGATCGAGTTCATTAAACCGAGTGACTTCATGGCGAATTGAGTTAAAATTAGAAAAACTGGATTTAACACGTTTTACCATCTAATTTTCCTGCAGAATTCTATATCACTTACATAGAAAAAAAAGTATTTATACCGAAATATAAAACACTTCTTTCTTATCCTCTCATACGAATCTCTAAAATCCATTACATTTTGTCTCTCTACAAAAGGAGACTTGCATTAATTTAGTGGTATAAATAAAAAAATATAAATTAAGAATTAGCTTATTACAATTAGTGATTTTTTAATTTCTTCAATTAGGTTTACCTCTACTAAAGAATCGAATCATTTTATATAGATACATACAATTCAATAGAGTAATTAAATATTATAATAATGATGAAACAATAGCAGAACTATCTAAACTACAGAATGAACTCCCTAGGTAACTCTTCTGATAACTGATTGTCCCTATTTATCTCTGTCCACTGCATCCTCTGGTTGCAGCTAAAATTTCCTCAGAGAATCTTGAAAACCTTGCCACCTTCGTCTTGCAAATTTTCCCCAGACCATTACGCTTTTCAGTATAATTTCCTCTACCATCCTTTGTACATGCCAAACCATTATCTTTCTTTCTATGCTGGTCGGAATAGAATTCTCTGCTTACCAATATAATTTATCCCTGTTTTGTAAACTTTCTTTTCTTTATTTTATTGTCGAACCTTTCCAGAAGTTCATTTCAGTTGAAAATACTTTCTGTTTTTACCTCTGATTCTCTGTCCAGGTTTTTGCACCTTACAACAATATACTCTATCAGTTTTAAATGTTATTCTTTTTATACTCTTGCGTGTGGTTAAATTCCACAGGATAGAGTTTAGCATGCCTATTTCTCTTCATTTGTGTGTGTGCGTATAGAGTGTTCAAAAAGTATGGAATATAAACAATCTTTAAAATGGCTGCACATAAAACGTTCGTTTTTCTATAATATTTACTGATAACATAATATATATAAGACATCATTAAGATAACAGTTTTGATAATTTTAAATTTTAGAAGAAATCCTGGACCCGCCATCTTGTAATTAGGTTAAATTTTCTATATAGGAATAGGGTGATGTGACACATTTTTTTACGGGTTTTAATTTTTTATTCTGGGTTCAATGGTGGAATCCATTTTGTAATATTTAATTTCTTTGAAAAATTGTCAACTAATACAACTTTCAGAACATTGAAAATCTAAATTTACAGGTGGACAAACGAGTTGGGTTTAAACAAATGTTGTAGTTTCGAACTTATGACTTTCAAAGATCCTCAAATTGTTGTCCTAAATCTATTTGACACAGTCCTAAACAGTTATAAAATTCACCAACTACTTTAGAAATTGTCTGATCAGTAATAGAGTTAATTTCTGTTCGTATCCTGTTCGTTTAGGTTTTCTGGTTGCTTGTAATACATCTTATTTTTTAAATATCCAAATAGGAAGTAATCAAGAGGAACAAGGTCAGGAAGAGTATGGCATGTACATGTTTAATGGTAAGTACTCAACTTTTATTAGTTGTTGATATAATAATATATTAACTGATAACTTTTTAAGAAAATTAGACATTAAAAAAAAAACGGATTCTACCATTGAACTCCTAATATAACAACAATATAAAAACACTTGTCGCATGACTACATTCCTATTAAAAAAGTTAAACCTAATTTCAAAATGACGGATCGAAGATGTCCACCAAAGTTTAAAGCTATTAACACTGGAAGTAAATGTTGTCTTATAAAAATATACTAAAAATGAACTTTTTATATTGAGCCGTCTTAAAGATTTTTATATATTCAACACTTTATGAACATTCTGTATGTATATATACATGCTTCTGAAGACATTGGATCTGCCCCAGAGGCGAGAGGAAGTGATATGACGAAGCTCAGAAGGCACCTTTCCTGACATATCTTATCACAATATATTTAAATTCTGTGGATATTTAAAATATTGTTTAAAATAATTATAACTTTTCCTTTCAGCTCAATATAAGACCAAATATGTAAACAAATCAGATGACCGAACGTCCTGATGTTCAAAATGGAAAGTTATTACTCCATGTAAATGTAATCATTCTTACTATCTATTGTGTAATAACCTAAATTATTTTAGGAATTTTTAGGACATCCTGTGTATAGTATCTAATTTTTTACTCATTCTGTAAATAGAAGACTTTAATTTATACAAAATTTTGTTTGTTTTATGTTTCTATAGAAATTAAAACCAGAGATAATAAGCTGTTCTTATATTTTTGAACTCTCAAAAAATCGTATTTTATGATTTTTAGGACAAATTGTGTATGTAATAATTAATAGGCTCACTCTTTCAATAGAGAATGTTGGTTTCTACAAAATTTCGTTTACTTCGATAAAATAGAACCAGAGATATTATTAAAACTGTTTTGATATTTTTGAACATTCAAAAAATCATATTTTATGATTTTTTAGAACATGCTGTGTATGTATTATAATTTCAAAAATGATCTCATATGAAAATTTACTATTTTCACAGAAAAAACATCTGTCGCATTGTGTACCTGAAAGTAATATTTTGTAAGAAAAAATCTGGAATAATCCAAAATGGCTTACGTCAATTTATTATATTTAATTATAACATATATCCTCTAAAAGTCAATTTGGCGCGGCGATCAAAGTTCATTTCAGTTTTTTGCAAATTGTATCTGAACTACAATTTTCTTTTACTTTTAGTTTAGCGAAATTAATTTGAGCAACTAGTTTTCATATACCGGTACAACAAAAATTTTGTGTATACTTTCTTTCTAACTATACCTACCGAAACAACGCTTTAACTAAAATAGCAAATAATATATTTTGTTTGCAGCCTAAGACTAAGTTGAGAGGGTAATGATCAAAACCATTAAATCAACTAAAATAAAACCTAAATTTTATGTTTTAAACTAAGTTTAGTACTCCCATTGTTTAGTTATTCGTAATATTAAAAATCTCGAGATATACCAAAATATATCTACAAACAGATTTGTACAGTAATTCATATTACACACTGCAGAAAAGACGAACAGATATTTTTTCAACAAATTAATGTTTTGAGGTATTAAACTCAAAACTAATAAACTCATGAAATCTAAATATTCTGCTCTGCGTAAAGTATTTCAGTAAAAGCTATTGAAGACCAAATATCAAATCTCCAAGGAGCGCTGTGGTGATATTCACAATAAAGAAAACTAAGAAAAAAAACTAAAACTCTAATAAATCCAATCTCAGAAAATTAGAAACAAATTGATAAGGACTAAAACTAAACCTAAAGCTAAGTGCCAAGTAGCGCCTTCCTCTAACTCTAAACAGACCAATCACAAAGAGGCACGTCTTGCTACAGGATATGTTTGTGTCAATATTCAATTAAGACTATTTCCCTATTAAAGACTGTTAATCAAAACTGATATAATATTTGTTTATAATAAACCAAACTAGAAGATAATTTCTGTAGAAATCACTTTGACAGTACCGAAAGTCTGACGACTGAAGATATATGAAACGAGTTGAGGCACTCCTTTTTATAAAATCACGTATACCAGAACACATAAACAAGTAACAAAGCGCGGTTCCCTACGAGTTACGACATGACCTTCTTCAGTAGGATAACGTGAGTTGTACTGGACGAAATGACTTCCGAAAATATATTGTGGGAGGCACACGAACATAAAATAAACGGTACAGAACATTGTACCATTGAAAAAAGGAAGAAGAAAAAAAATAAGAGCTTAAACTTACTTCAAATATGCTGAAAGTTAAAACACAAGCGAAGTAACTTTGATACTTGAGGAGTTGAGTTCGAGAACTGCTATACTCAATAAGGGCATCCCAAAATTAATTTTTATGAATTATTAAAGAAATTTAAAGTTCTTTTCACCTGTGTTGTGAATTAAATGTATTACTAATCGAGCATTTTTTGTAAAAGATTAAGGAGTGGAAACAGAGTAATACACGATATCTTTTACAACACAATAAATTTTTAAATTACAAAAAGTAAAATAATTAATTTTAAAACAGTCCTTTGGGTATTTATCTCTAAAATACTACAATCAATTGTCTGTCAATCTTAAAGAATTACGAATTGTAAGATCTGTCTTTGTCAATGTAAAATTTTAATTGTTTTCCATAAAGGATATAAGCTACTTGAATATGTTATGTGTTAGCTTGGGCGCCATAATGTTATTTTATGTTTTTCCATAAAGGATATAAGCTACTTCAATATTGTTATGTGTTAGCTTGGGCGCCATAATGTTATTTTATGTTTTTCCATAAAGGATATAAGCTACTTCAATATTGTTATGTGTTAGCTTGGGCGCCATAATGTTATTTTATGTTTTTCATTTACTTTTTTTAACTAGTAACGGGTTATGTTATTTTAAAAGGTTGGCTTTCAGTAACCACCCGCTTCAAACGTTCAACTATTGTGCACCGATATCAACATCAGTTTTTAATTTTTAATTATCAACCAGTTCGTGTAAATGTACATGTATAATCGTATTCAGTGTCTCAATGTGTCATTATTTAAATGTTGTAATAAATGGTAACTGTTATCCAGTAATAAACCCCAGTTAACGAAGGCTGGTAAAGTTAGGTTAGGTTAGGTTATGTTAAACTCAAAAACATGATGTCTAGGATCTGACAATGACGGTGTAACCGTCGAAACTGGTGATCCATCTGGATAAACAATGGATTGTCTGACGGAAACTAAGGTAAGTAATCTTTAATATATTCATTGAAACTACCATCTAGGAGGCCACATCTACATTATATCTAAGTTTGTTATTTTGTTTAAATGTTTAACACTGAACATTACAGAAAGCCGTGCTGAAAAAGTGATTTTTTTTGTAAACTTTATTATAATTTCTACAGTTGTATTTTATTAATTTTACAATCTGATCATCTTACTAGAAAAAGTGATCAGTAAATATTTTTAAATCAGTAAAATGAGTAAGAAAAATTTGTATTGTAAGAATGGGAAAACATTATTATTATTATTATTATTACCACATCCTCACTGTTAAATCGAGTGTTTTACAGCCCAAAAGATTGGACAAATACAGCTCGGATTTGGTACGAAGGGATTTTCGCCACATCTCGATGAGATTTCGATCACTTATTCGACAACTCAAACTATATGAGCAGTTGTCATAAGATATAATATAAATTCAATTTCATAAAAATCGGTTTGAACGATTTTGATAAACAAATCATCATACTGACACCATTTTCCTAAAGCGTAGGTTCGGTTATTGTTTTAAGGAGCAATGAATCATGGTTGCATCGAAAAAAAAATGAGACATTGGTTCACAAATCATTTTACCAAAAAGCAACTAAGATAAAATTTAGTGAGTATTTTTAAAATATCAAAATGAACTCGGATCGACATCTTAATTTTTGGAGGGATGACAACCATTACTTTTTGTTCAATGTAAGAGCCAAAAATTTGGGGAAAGTTTAGCAAAGTTGTGAAAATTTTGATTTAGTTTTATTGCAGCTTCTCTTGTCAATTTTGAACTTTTTTATAATTAGTTTTTTTATAAGAATGTGAGAGAGTTAGTGCACCATTAATTTCCATATACTGAAAATATAAACAGACCAACAATTCTTCTATTGCATTTTTATAAGCAGTTTGAAATATTAATAACAAACAATATCTGTTTTCAAAGACAAACACATCGGTCGTTGGAAATCGTTTCGTTTTACTTTCGAAAAAAGAAAGCAATTTAAGTGCTACCGATTATATACTAACAGGAAGAAAAATAGGCCTACTTTAGCTATTTGTATGTAAATCTTAGAAAGGTTGTGCACCATCTGACGACAGTTGAGCTCGCTTCACCTGCTTTGGTAGCTGTAGTAACTTTTATTACACCTATTAAATGTATTAAAATGTTTGTACCCGTGTCCCCCCACAGCAATAAACTATTATTAAGAGGAAGCATTATGCTTTAACATGTTATAAATAGTCCACGTCATCTACTCTGTAATATGACGTCATTAAATTTTTCAATTAATTGTTTTATATTTATTTCGCACGCTGTTAAGAGTCGTACTATGTTATTAGATTATTGAAACACTCAAATAATATTCCAACAAGGAATAGTTTGTGTAACTAGTGCGGAAAGTGACAGAGAGAAAAGGCTTGAAGCACTAAACTTAACAGAATGCGGATTTATAAAAAAAATAAACATAACACTTTTCGCACAAATTACACGTAAATTTGTAAAATCAAAACAAGTTATATATAACAAAAAGTATGTTATATCTACAACGTATATTTATTCTATATCGTTTGTGTAAAACACTTCCGTTACCATGGCAACTTGTAGTACGAGAAAAACAGCAAAGCGCACTGCGGCAGTAGAAGTTGAAACAATGACAGGAATGCCAGAAGAAATACTCAAATTACAAAGATCCTGGCAGATATATTAATTTTAATAGTAATATACTTGATGGAATAGAACTTAAACACAAATTATCACAAATAGTACGTTTGTTTATTCAAACGCGTTTCAACGATAAATACGCCATCTTCACGGATGCACTATTTAAAATAACTAAACTATAACTGTATTTATTTATAATAATATCTGTTGTAATAAAAGGAGTTTTTTTACAAACGTTTTCAACTTTTTTGTTCCAGACGTTTTTGCTAAACTTTAATGAATCAGATACAATATTTTCTTAAGTACATACATAGATAAATTATGTTAACAGTTATGATTTTAAGTACTAAAAATAAGGATAAAATAAAGCAAAAGCTTAAAGTTTCAAATATTAATTAGTATAAATGAGCTACAATTGTTTCGCCTTGCGGCATCGTCGTAGTTGCCCGACGATGCCGCAAGGCGAAACAATTGTAGCTCATTTATACTATTAAATATTTGAAAATTTAAGCTTTTGCTTTATTTTATCCTTGAATATGGAGTTTCAACAAGAAATATCTGCTATTACATTAAAGTTTACTAAAAATAAGTTGATATCTCATCAGTCTTATATTTAGGAAACCATGAAAACATTTATTAACTGATTTTTTAGAAATTCTTTCTTAGCACGCACGTACCTTACGCAATACTCAATGAATTTCATATTCCTAGATTTAGAATTTTTTTTTGGACCTTGATAACTCATCCAAGACATTTAAGTCTATCATCATATCTTTTTTAACCTCTTAGGGATCAAATTCTATAATACCCCTTATTTAGTCTTTACACTATATTAAGAATATATAAAACAAATTTAATGTTTTAGGTTTAAGGATTTGGGCTGGATATTGATGACTCAGGAAGGATATTTGTTTATATATTTTTAAGAAGATTTTTTGACTAATTTTCGTTAATAGGGGTTTTCCTCAAATTCCTCCCCCTTTGTATATTTAAAAAAAATCTTTACAAAAATAATTTTGTATTTTTATACTTGCTTACAAGTGAGATAGTTTGTGCATCTTTTTTTTTAATAAATAAGAGAAGTTAATTTAAAGTAGACATTCACGCATTAGTAGATTTTGTGAACAAAAATAAAATAATTCTACACGCATACAGAATACGATCACAAAATTCTAAACCATTAAAAATAAATCAAAGCCATTCTCATCCGTTCGTGTAAAATTAAAATTCTTATCAGTTTTGTTTTAACACGTGTTGAAAGCACCTGATTCTCAGAAGTGAGAGAGCATTGCCAAAAAATGTGACAGTCAAAACACTTGAAGAGTTCTTTGCCATTGTTTCTAAGAAGGAAGGTTTACTATAGCTTCGCCAGATTTTTGCTCGTGTTTGACAAACTTTGAATACAAGAGTAGGTCCTGCAATAAACCGGGACTTCGTGACTATCTAGTGCGGAGGGGGGGGTTGTCCTGATTTGATGTAAAGTAGCTTCACTTTCTTGTACAGAGTGTAAAATAACTACTGATACACTAAAGTAAAATTTAATAACGCTTGGCCTGAGTTTAATTTTTTTAAACACCTTAAATATCAACGGTAAACCTTCACTACACCTATAATAGTACTTTTTTGTGACATTTTATGGGTTTAAGAACCTTGCTTCCTTATTTTAAAGGGGTAAAGAGGAGCAACTTTATTTTTTTTAATGGAAACTGCTATCTTGTGACGTATCTTTTGAAAGGTTTAATTAAAAGAATAATAATGACACCTAGAAAAAGTCTTTAACCTAATATAACCTAACCTAACATAACATAACCTAACCTTGCTCCCCTTTATAAAAGTGGTAAAGAGGGCCAATTAAATTGTCTTATGGTAACCCGTATCTTGTGACCTATAATTGAAAAAGTGTCTTTAAAAGAATAATACTAGTCTAACACCTAGAAATATCTTTAACCGAACCTAATCTAACATAACTTAACTTTGCTCTCTTTTTAAAAAAAACAGTAAAGCGGATCAACTTATTTTTTTATGACAAACCCTGTCTTGTGACCTATCATTGGTACGGTCTATTTACATGAATAATTGACACCATGACATTTAGTAAAAGTCTGTAATATAACCTAATCTAACCAACATCACGGGCCCAAAATATCACTGTAATTATAAAAAAATTGTATTGGGGGGGATTTGCTATCACAACCCTACTATAATGTAACAAATTTCGAATTGTTAACCTTGAATAGTTTGGCAATGTGCAAGCGGTGTGTAAGAAAATATTCGAAATCGATTTTCTAGAAATGGATTGAACTGTTCATAAAATTCTATCTTATAGGTCATGGTCGTCAGTTGGTTTCGTTTGGTAGACAAGGTTTTTCGGTGATCCCCCCAAAAATAGTCAATTTTCCCCTCTACCTCCGTCATAGTGAACGAACCCTTACAAATTCTCAGGAAATGCCGAAATAATTCACAAATTTCGGTATTACAGTAATATCTTTAGCCTCAAATTTTAGTTAGAAGTGTCTTAGAGATTTTTGCTGGATGACGTTATTTTAATTTTAAAGCGACCTTTCCAAGGATATGTTATAAGTAAAGGCTTGCCATTAAAAAGAAATAAAGATTTGAGGGGGGCAAGATTTTTAACTCCAATAAAAGTCACAAAGCGTATTATAATAATTGTGGAGGTTTCCCTTTGATATCTCAGGCTGTTTAAATTTTACCTAGTATATCAGGACTTATTTTTACCCTCAGTATAGACGCTGTAAAAACAGAACTACTATATCTAAACCATTTTCCATATAGTCTTTGTTTAGATATCTCCCTTTCATCTTCCCTATCAGGTCTCTTTTGATCAACTCTATTATTTCACGACCCTAATGCTATTAGAGTTTTCCAAAGCTAGGAGTAACCTTGGAGTGACCTTGGCTATATTGTTTTTCTTTTTTTATATAAGAGTATGATGACCAAGAGATTGTTTACTTTTAAACAACAAGTAAAACATAATAAAATAATCAATAAACATAAGGTTTTCATGAATACCTCATCCTCTTGAGAAGGTTGTAAAGCAGTTTTCACTTATATTGTTTTAAGAAAAAGGAATTTACAAATTTAAACTTCAACAAAATGTTTGAAATAAATGAAAATAAAATCGAATTTTCATGGTTTCTCAACGCAACATATTTAATAGAAAGAAGAACCAAGAATCTCTGAAATGGATGTGAAGTAATTTGCAGCACATATAATTTTCCTTTTACTGATGTCCTAAATATTTGCCATAGTGATCCCAGCGTGGAAGGAGAAACAAGGATTGAAATGGTTGTGATAGTTATTATTTAAATACTTTGATCCTGGCTTGTGTATTTGTATAATAAATCGTGTATTTTACAATACAATACAAAATATAGATATATATTTAATTGTAAACTACAGCGCCGATTTTTAAAAAGTCTTCAGTTGTAATTAACGTTGAAATCATATATAAATTTATGTTCTGAGAAAAAAATATAGGAAAATGAAGAAAATCTGGATTTTCCAACGTTTCAGCAGCAAAAACAGGTTAACTTGATACTACTGCAATTATTTAAAAAATGTTTTGCAGTTTCATTATAACAATTTTATTATAGACAATAGATTTATTTTCAATAAATTTTTTTATAAAATCCGTAAAATATGTCCACAATTTTTGATTTCGTATTGCCTTTACAAAACGTTGGAACTACTGAACCTATTTTAATCGAACAGACCAAATCCTCAACAGATAACTTTCATATAGAAGAACACTTCATTAAAATCATAACAGAATAATTTGAGTTTAAATTTACAAACCGAGAGACAGAGAGATGTTGAGTTCTATATCGTATATATGTGCATTGAAAGTATGTTTTGTTGGTGGAGCGAAGCGTAGATCTGTTATCCAATTTTCGACATTCTACACTTTAAAAACTATTGGTTGGATTTTGATGAAATTTAACACAAATATTTATAATAACTTGAAGAACGCAAAAATAATGTTTGGTGTGTATCAATTTTAGTTAAAAAGAAACAGTGAACTGTGTTAAATATTAACATCTAAAACTGAGAACCCTCGAACAAGATATTTATTTCTGATCAAATGTTTAAGGAGGGCTATAAATATTATAAAACAGAATTTTTGTTTTAGTGTTGGCAGTTGTTTAGATCTAATCATAAGGTAACATTGTATTGTAATGCTAATCACATGTTTAGAATTTGATTAATTGTTACGTTGGTATTAAATAATAAGTGAAATAAATTGTGTATGCTCATTTGTTTGTAATATCAAACCATCATTATTTTTTTTCAGTCTGATTTTAGTGTTGACAGATACTTAGATCTGATCATATGTTAACTTTGTATTGTAATACAAATAACATGGTTAGAATTTGGTATATTAATTGATTGGTTTTAATTTTTTTGTTTTTTTCATATCAAACTAGTATTATTTTGATTGCAATCTGATCTTACAGATGCTTAGATCTGATTATATGTTACCTTTGTATTGTAATACAAATAACATGGTTAAAATTTGGTATATTAATTAATTGGTTTTAATTTTTTTGTTTTTTTCATATCAAACTAGTATTATTTTGATTGCAATCTGATCTTACAGATGTTGAAAGATGCTTAGATCTGATTATATGTTACCTTTGTATTGTAATACAAATAACATGGTTAGAATTTGGTAAATTAATTGATTGGTTTAATTTTTTTGTTTATTTCATATCAAACTAGTATTATTTTGATTGCGATCTAATCTTACAGATGTTGACAGATGCTTAGATCTGATTATATGTTAACTTTGTATTGTAATACAAATAACATGGTTAAAATTTGGTATATTAATTGATTGGTTTTAATTTTTTTGTTTTTTTGTTTTTTTCATATCAAACTAGTATTATTTTGATTGCAATCTGATCTTACAGATGTTGACAGATGCTTAGATCTGATTATATGTTACCTTTGTATTGTAATACAAATAACATGGTTAGAATTTGGTATATTAATTGATTGGTTTTAATTTTTTTGTTTTTTTCATATCAAACAAGTATTATTTTGATTGCAATCTAATCTTACAGATGTTGACAGGTGCTTAGATCTGATTATATGTTAACTTTGTATTGTAATACAAATAACATGGTTAGAATTTGGTATATTAATTGATTGGTTTTAATTTTTTTGTTTTTTTCATATCAAACAAGTATTATTTTGATTGCAATCTAATCTTACAGATGTTGACAGATGCTTAGATCTGATTATATGTTAACTTTGTATTGTAATACAAATAACATGGTTAGAATTTGGTATATTAATTGATTGGTTTTAATTTTTTTGTTTTTTTCATATCAAACTAGTATTATTTTGATTGCAATCTGATCTTACAGATGTTGACAGATGCTTAGATCTGATTATATTTTACCTTTGTATTGTAATACAAATAACATGGTTAGAATTTGGTATATTAATTGATTGGTTTTAATTTTTTTGTTTTTTTCATATCAAACTAGTATTATTTTGATTGCAATCTGATCTTACAGATGTTGACAGATGCTTAGATCTGATTATATTTTACCTTTGTATTGTAATACAAATAACATGGTTAGAATTTGGTATATTAATTGATTGGTTTTAATTTTTTTGTTTTTTTCATATCAAACAAGTATTATTTTGATTGCAATCTGATCTTACAGATGTTGACAGATGCTTAGATCTGATTATATGTTAACTTTGTATTGTAATACAAATAACATGGTTAGAATTTGGTATATTAATTGATTGGTTTTAATTTTTTTGTTTTTTTCATATCAAACTAGTATTATTTTGATTGCAATCTGATCTTACAGATGTTGACAGATGCTTAGATCTGATTATATTTTACCTTTGTATTGTAATACAAATAACATGGTTCGAATTTGGTATATTAATTGATTGGTTTTAATTTTTTGTTTTTGTTTTCATATCAAACAAGTATTATTTTGATTGCAATCTAATCTTACAGATGTTGACAGATGCTTAGATCTGATTATATGTTACCTTTGTATTGTAATACAAATAACATGGTTAGAATTTGGTATATTAATTGATTGGTTTTAATTTTTTTTTTTTTTCATATCAAACTAGTATTATTTTGATTGCAATCTGATCTTACAGATGTTGACAGATGCTTAGATCTGATTATATGTTACCTTTGTATTGTAATACAAATAACATGGTTAGAATTTGGTATATTAATTGATTGGTTTTAATTTTTTTTTTGTTTTTTTCATATCAAACTAGTATTATTTTGATTGCAATCTGATCTTACAGATGTTGACAGATGCTTAGATCTGATTATATGTTACCTTTGTATTGTAATACAAATAACATGGTTAGAATTTGGTATATTAATTGATTGGTTTTAATTTTTTTTTTGTTTTTTTTCATATCAAACTAGTATTATTTTGATTGCAATCTGATCTTACAGATGTTGACAGATGCTTAGATCTGATTATATGTTACCTTTGTATTGTAATACAAATAACATGGTTAGAATTTGGTATATTAATTGATTGGTTTTAATTTTTTTTTTTTTTTTTTTTTTCATATCAAACTAGTATTATTTTGATTGCAATCTGATCTTACAGATGTTGACAGATGCTTAGATCTGATTATATGTTACCTTTGTATTGTAATACAAATAACATGGTTAGAATTTGGTATATTAATTGATTGGTTTTAATTTTTTGTTTTTTTCATATCAAACAAGTATTATTTTGATTGCAATCTAATCTTACAGATGTTGACAGATGCTTATATCTGATCTTATGATAGCTTTGTAATGTAATACAAATCACATCATTATAATTTCTTTAATTGTTATATTGGTTTTAAATAACAATCTTTATTGTTATTAAAACTTGCATTATTTTTATTACATTCGAAGTGTATTGTAATGCTATCGTGTAATAAACAGTAAAGCAGGACTTATAAATTTTATGATTATATATGCTCATAATTTTACACATATTATTTTACATAATTTAGTACTAATATGTATATACAATATTTTCTATTAGACAAATGAGATTAAATTTCAGAAAATAAAAAAAAATAAAAAAACTTTTTAAACTAGTTTCCTGCCAGCAAAGTCGGACACACCTAGTTACACAAGTGTTCAATTTATTTTACAATGAATTTCTAACTAATAAACAGTTATCGATTTCAACATCCTTATCGATAATAGTGTTCTATTTATTTTTATCAGACTAGATTGTAAAGTGCTCGTGGGCTTTTCAGGTCGCTTCGCCTGGTTTCAGCGTAGGTACAATATACTCTGCCACTTGTTACAATAAACAACCTACTTTATAACTTGCCTACTTAAATAAAGAGAGAAAAATGTTTAAAAATAAATTTCTAGATGTTAATACAAAGTATATTAAATTTCTCAAGAAGCGAAGTATATAGTTTTATTTATTGACTAGTATGAAGTATACAGGAATGTATTTTCTGATTAAACAAATCGAGTTATATGAGAATATAGCCTATCTGTTTGAGGTCCTCTGAGTACAAAAAATTGGGGCTGTGTACAGGGATGTTTTGTTTTCTTCTCATAACTCAAAATATGTGGATAGCTAACAATGCTACCATAAGAAAAAGAAACACAAATTTAAGATTTTCGCAAAGTCGGATTTATTTAAATCTTGTTTAAGTACAGCCTTTACGCATCAAAAGAAAACGTTTGGTTACCCATCTGTTCGTGAATTGTAGGTAAACAAAATAATAAATCGACCTGGGCTTTATCGATTGTTTTCAAGTTTAAGTCCAATGTGAACATTAATAAATCGAAAACCGTTAACAAAATCAAAACAACAAAACTGAAACATGACCGCAGTCATCAAAAGCTACATTTTAATAAAATATGATTTACTCTGAGATCGTACTTATGGCACAAGCAAAAGAAGTTTAGGCCCTTGTTTAAATATAAAAGTATTTTCTTTATCAAAGCCGGGGTTTATAATTTATTTATCTTTTTAGTAGTTCCTTCAGGATTTCAGATATTTCTTCTTCATGAAGCTCAGTTGTTAGCTCCCACATTATCTCACAAAAGACACCAGAGTCTCGTCCTTCAAAAAACTCTGTAGTTAGGTTTCTCAAGATCTCAGAGAAAACTCCAGAATCTTGTTTCATGATACTTCGTTGTTGCGTCCCTCATGATCTCAGTTAAGACAACAGAGTCCTGCTTTGTGGAGCTTCGTTGGTAAGTCCCTCAACTTCTAGGAGAACACTCCAGAGATTAGTCACATCCCTCACAAGTCTGGCTAATTGTCCCATATTCTACTTGTCTAAAATTCCCTTTGAATGTCAGAGAAGATCTTCAAAGAGACAATGTTTCCAATGGTTACGACCTGTACAAAGCGCCCAGTGTTATTGCTAAGTTTATAAAATAAATAAATATGCCATTACAAAAATGAAATTATTAATTAAATATTTTAAAATTAACAGTGGTAGATTCCACTTACAATGTGAACACTGTCTTAGTGTCTACGTGAATTAAAAAATTTGCTCAAATTTTCTCCCCAAAACTAAAATTTTTAAAACAAAAAACCATTCGGTGCCAAAATATGTCAGTTTGATAGTTGTGAGTCAAAAGTAAAAAAATCATTGACGCTATATTTGAAGAGGTCTTTAAAATATATCCTAAGCTTGTTTCGCTTGGGCCATAACATCCCATCGTAAATTATATTCTATTAAATTTTTAGATAATTAAAGTTTAATACCTTTCTAGTGACCGTGTAGTCGTTATCCGTGGTTTCGCCTTCACAAATGTCATCGTCAAACAATTCATTTAATACACAAAAAATAAACACTAACATTACGTATTGGAATACTCTAATATCTACAAAAATTCTAAATCTTTAAATTTATCATGTTGTACGGGTAATAGGTTAGGTCGGGGTTACCAAAAGGTTCTACACTGGAGGTTGAAAAGTACAGGAAAACCGGCCTACATTAATTAAAATCTAACGATACGAAATTTTACGTAGGAAAAATGGGGAGATCAGTATTTAAACAAAGATATAAAAAACATCAAATCCACCGAAAATGCAACTAAACAAATTTGACGTTTGCTGAACATCTTTTGAATGTGAACAATCTACTTTAATAAATAAAGAAGAGTTGTGGAAAAAATGAATATGTTACAAAAGTTCCACATAAATAGATCTACTAAAATTAGTTCCTCCAATGTACTTAAAGACAAGTTAAATTTTATGTCCCATACATTTTATAATCAATTATAAAATTAACAACATTTCATAGTCCATCTATTACAAACAACCTTGTTCCACGCCGTAAGTCAACATTCAGTGGAACTCTATTCCTCAGTACACACGTCACTCCTCCAGAGAGTAAAATACACACCTTTAGTTTCATACAATCTATAGTTTCTTATACTTTAACTACCCAGTACTTCATTGGCAATATGTATAATATCATATGGTGTTAGTGGTGAGTTTTTCTGTATCAGAGAATGGTTTGACAATGACAGTTGTGAGGTCGAAACCACCGTACACAAACGACCACCAAATCGTCAGAAATGGTAATAAACTTTAATTAGCTAATTACAAGTGTATTAAAACGTAGGACTTAATAATGAATAAATATTTTAATCTGGACAGTCAAAGTTAATTTTGGTTTTGCTTTTTACATATAACTAACCAACCGTTATTGTTTTGGTGAGTTGACGACAAATATTTATATTAGAGTACTTAAGGGCTACACTTGATCAAAATTTGATTAAAATCGTTATGGTTGATTTTGAAAAAATATATTTTCTTTTGGCGGTTTCTCCCAAATTTTGAGTTATGAAAAATTTAAAATGTCTTGATATTATGACAAAATGTGTTTATACACATTTGGTGAATTTAATCAAAATCGGTCCACGCATTTAGGCAATAGGATTTACTACGACAGAGAGACATCAATCCCTAAACTACTTATTTAGACTTAGGAGACCTAAAATCGGATATTTTTCCTTTAATTATAATTTTCCAATAAAACTTGAACTATTATTTTCAACAATCACATAACTATCTCTATTTGTGAGTAATTAAAACATTGATAGAAACAAATAAATAAAAAAATATTACCAATTTGAAAATTCATAGCTTATAAATAAATTTTTTAAACTAACCTTCTTTACTACATGTGTTTCTAAAAGACAAGGTGTTTCCTCTGCACAAGGATGAAAACACTCTCGTACAAACCAACTAGTTTGAAGTCTTCAAAAACACCTGTTGCAATGACAAAGTACTTAATGTGAAATGTGAAAAAATGTTAAACAAACCAGTGAAAACGTTGCAGAAGGATGGTCATTATGGTTCAACTTAATGTATATGTTTAGAGGTCTGACCAATAAAACTTCAAGTCTGGGCTCTATTACATGAAAACAATAGTTAGAAGGAATTTCTCGGCTACTGTTAAGCTGGCCACTGTTCCTTGACGCCAAAGGTTTACGAGGATTCTGCAGGTGCGACTTCAATTGTTCCAAACCGCGATAAATCATACAGTACATTCTAACTTACTGATCATTGCGGTCGTTTCCCTTTCACAACACAATAGAACACGTAACCTTGGATAATCTTCCCTTGCTGAGATCCGGAGAGAAATCAGTTGAAAATTTAAACAGAATATTATAAATATTGACAAGTTGGTAGGAAGAGAAATAAGTTCAAAATACAAAGTGGATATAAAGTCTCCCCCTCCCTCTCTTCCCTTGCTGAGATCCAGAGAGAAATCAGTTGAAAATTTAAACAGAATATTAAAAATACTGACAAGTTGGTAGGAAGTGAAATAAGTTCAAAATACAAAGTGGATATAAAGTCTCCCCCTCTTCCCTTGCCGAGATCCGGAGAGAAATCAGTTGAAAATTTAAACAGAATATTAAAAATACTGGACAGTTGGTAGGAAGAGAAATAAGTTCAAAATACAAAGTGGATAGAAAGTCTCCCCCTCCCTCTCTTCCCTTGCCGAGATCCGGAGAGAAATCAGTTGAAAATTTAAACAGAATATTATAAATATTGGACAGTTGGTAGGAAGAGAAATAAGTTCAAAATACAAAGTGGATATAAAGTCTCCCCCTCTTCCCTTGCCGAGATCCGGAGAGAAATCAGTTGAAAATTTAAACAGAATATTATTAATATTGGACAGTTGGTAGGAAGAAAAATAAGTTCAAAATACAAAATGGATATAAAGTCTCCTGCTCCCCCTCTTCCCTTGCTGAGATCCGGAGAGAAATCAGTTGAAAATTTAAACAGAATATTATAAATATTGGACAGTTGGTAGGAAGAGAAATAAGTTCAAAATACAAAGTGGATAAAAAGTCTCCCCCTCCCTCTCTTCCCTTGCTGAGATCCGGAGAGAAATCAGTTGAAAATTTAAACAGAATATTAAAAATACTGGACAGTAGGTAGGAAGAGAAATAAGTTCAAAATACAAAGTGGATAAAAAGTCTCCCCCTCTTCCCTTGCCGAGATCCGGAGAGAAATCAGTTGAAAATTTAAACAGAATATTAAAAATACTGGACAGTAGGTAGGAAGAGAAATAAGTTCAAAATACAAAGTGGATATAAAGTCTCCCCCTCTTCCCTTGCCGAGATCCGGAGAGAAATCAGTTGAAAATTTAAACAGAATATTAAAAATACTGGACAGTAGGTAGGAAGAGAAATAAGTTCAAAATACAAAGTGGATATAAAGTCTCCCCCTCTTCCCTTGCCGAGATCCGGAGAGAAATCAGTTGAAAATTTAAACAGAATATTATTAATATTGGACAGTTGGTAGGAAGAAAAATAAGTTCAAAATACAAAATGGATATAAAGTCTCCTGCTCCCCCTCTTCCCTTGCTGAGATCCGGAGAGAAATCAGTTGAAAATTTAAACAGAATATTATAAATATTGGACAGTTGGTAGGAAGAGAAATAAGTTCAAAATACAAAGTGGATAAAAAGTCTCCCCCTCCCTCTCTTCCCTTGCTGAGATCCGGAGAGAAATCAGTTGAAAATTTAAACAGAATATTAAAAATACTGGACAGTAGGTAGGAAGAGAAATAAGTTCAAAATACAAAGTGGATAAAAAGTCTCCCCCTCTTCCCTTGCCGAGATCCGGAGAGAAATCAGTTGAAAATTTAAACAGAATATTAAAAATACTGGACAGTAGGTAGGAAGAGAAATAAGTTCAAAATACAAAGTGGATATAAAGTCTCCCCCTCTTCCCTTGCCGAGATCCGGAGAGAAATCAGTTGAAAATTTAAACAGAATATTAAAAATACTGGACAGTAGGTAGGAAGAGAAATAAGTTCAAAATACAAAGTGGATATAAAGTCTCCCCCTCTTCCCTTGCCGAGATCCGGAGAGAAATCAGTTGAAAATTTAAACAGAATATTATTAATATTGGACAGTTGGTAGGAAGAAAAATAAGTTCAAAATACAAAATGGATATAAAGTCTCCTGCTCCCCCTCTTCCCTTGCTGAGATCCGGAGAGAAATCAGTTGAAAATTTAAACAGAATATTATAAATATTGGACAGTTGGTAGGAAGAGAAATAAGTTCAAAATACAAAGTGGATAAAAAGTCTCCCCCTCCCTCTCTTCCCTTGCTGAGATCCGGAGAGAAATCAGTTGAAAATTTAAACAGAATATTAAAAATACTGGACAGTAGGTAGGAAGAGAAATAAGTTCAAAATACAAAGTGGATAAAAAGTCTCCCCCTCTTCCCTTGCCGAGATCCGGAGAGAAATCAGTTGAAAATTTAAACAGAATATTAAAAATACTGGACAGTTGGTAGGAAGAGAAATAAGTTCAAAATACAAAGTGGATAAAAAGTCTCCCCCTCTTCCCTTGCCGAGATCCGGAGAGAAATCAGTTGAAAATTTAAACAGAATATTAAAAATACTGGACAGTTGGTAGGAAGAGAAATAAGTTCAAAATACAAAGTGGATAGAAAGTCTCCCCCTCCCTCTCTTCCCTTGCCGAGATCCGGAGAGTAATCAGTTGAAAATAAACAGAATATTATATATACTGGACAGTTGTAAGAAAAAAATAAGTTCAAAATACAAAGTGGATATAAAGTCTCCTCCTCCCATTCGTAACGTTTTCCCCAGATTTTGTAAGCTTCACTTTTGTAACCTAATTGTAAACTCAGTTTACAAAACTGAAGTTCGAGACATGAAGACCTTTGGACAAGGATGTAACAAAATAACCTCAAACTTGTCTGAATGTTAGATATTCCTTTACAAACTGCATCTACTACTGCCGAGATATCGGCGGATGTTTCTACATCTAGTGAAATAGGTTAGTATAATAATTGTACAACTTGATTTAACATTAAGAATGAGTGTCTTGATTTCTTATTTTTAAAACAGTTTAATACCATTTTGAAGTTGTTTTATGATATAATATTTTATAAGTTTTACAATGTTCTATTGAGGTTAAAATCAAAGTCTAGTGAGTAACAAGGATCTCACACAATAAAAACATTAAATTTGCAGTATTAAGCGAAATTTCATACATTTCCTATTGTTTTTCGTGAATAACTGGAGTTAGGTGAGAGATATAAAAAAAAAATTATGCCACTATAATCAGGGTTGAAAAACTATGTTAAATTATGTATCATAACACCACGATGCAATTGACTCTAATCCAATATGACGGTTTCAAAACGTCGGACGTAAATTTAATACTTTATAAAATTTATTGTAAATAATTATACACCAACTTCATTTATTCTGAAAATTACTACGACGAAAACAGCGTACTGAGCAATCTATATGCTTGTTTCAAATGAATTGGAGTTCTTAGACATTAGTCGTGAAGTTAAATTCCTAAGTAAATACTTAGGTTAAATACTATTTATTTATGATTTTGTATATAAATTCCATAACATTAATTGAATCACTAAGTTTTATTACAATATGGGGTTAAATAATAAACATTTACATGAAATATTAAACACAACGATTATTTTTTTTGTTTTATGGAAAACTATTTAATAATGAAGTCCTATATAATTTTATTTTTGGTATGCTTAAAGTTTTTATAAAATAAGCAATGTAAAAATAATAGAATGCTACATTAATGGCTTCATTGTATATTCTGAATTTATCAAATTTGAGTTTTTTTGATACTTTCTTTAACATTGATATTATTAATTATAATCTATAATTATTTTTACTTAGTGTATCCTCTAGGAAATTTGTCAATCGTCAAAAATCTCGACCACAGTTTGTTTGATTGATATCAATGTCAATAGTTTCAGGAAACCGAAAATACATACTGTCCGTTTGTTGTGTGTATGTAAACACGATAGTAACAAAATTGAAATTTGGTATAGGGAGGCTGTAGTGTGTTCATATAGAACCCAGTTGAAATTCAGAAAAATAGAGTTTGAAATGTCAAAATGCCGAGTTAAACAATTTTTTGTTAATATCTCTTGTGTTATTCAAATTAAAAGCACACTAAATTAAGTAAAACTTTGCAGATTTTATTCTGCATATTATGGGGATAATCAAGCCCACCTTTATACGATGAAAAATAGTGAAGTTATTGTCGAAAATTTAATTTCGAACCTTGACTTGTAAAGAAAATGTGATATTCCGTTAGTGACTAAGTCACCGGCAGGAGCGTAGCGAGTGGAGGGTTCTTCATATATGTAAAGCTTCGATTCCTGAGACACTGACACGAGCGAAACGAGTGTAGACGAGTGTATATTAAATACATCTTTCGAGGCACTTTAGGTCCTAGCCAACGTTAAGACAATACTAGGTTCAGAAAATCAGTGTAACAACTGTTTTAAATAAACTTACGCTGGTGGATAAGACCCTTTGATCAACCAATACAATTTAACATTACATGTACTAAGAGACCAGCTTTTACAATTACACAACTGACACTTTTGGTGACGATTAGTTTAGGTACTTTGTTATTTGGTTTAGGTAATGTGAGAAAGTTTGTGCAATTGTTTTACATAATTTTCCCTAAGATTTCGTGTCGATGGTTTAATTAAACAATTAATTAATTAATGAACTTCAAACCATATTCTAGGTTTGCAATTTGTTTAATAAATAAAATTTACTTTTGGAGATATTTAGTACATGAAAAATTAAATAGGCTCCATTTTGGATGTTGTAAACAACAAACGGGAAATTATTAGTTTCCTGTTTTTTGTCAATAACTCCGTTATCCTTTGACCTTTAAAAAACATTTTGTTTATCATTAAAAAAAAACTTTTTTCTCTTGTGTATTTTTGTAAAGTTTATGGTTTTCAAGATATTAAATATTTAAAACGGCGTCAATTTTTAAAATATTCAAAATAATGTCTGTTTTTGGTACACTTATAAAACGTAACATTCAAAATACGTATATTAAAATCTGAATTCAATATCTTTTCTATTAAAAAAAGTTGTTTTTTGTAAAAATAAAATGCCAGATATCTGGAAAACTTAGCGGTTTTGGAAAAAGGTTTATACTTTTTTTTTTTTAATCCTGACCTACAGAATCATTTTCTAAAGTTTGTCAGCTTACTTACGGGACTCACTGTTTAGACGTTGACATATCAGTTTTACGATTAAAATTGTTTTTCACAATTAATAGCCAAAATCACGAATTACACAGCATCGTATTAGGTAAAAAATAAATTGAGAATAAAATAATTTGGAATAAGAGTCTCGAATGTGTTTTTCTAAATTTCACGTTTTTTAAACGAAAAATTAAGTTTTTTCTTTAAATTAAAATTTAAACTAAATCGTTCATTCATTTACTTCTTAAAACCTTTTCACTTTTAAATCTCCTTCTTTAATACAGGCGAAAGTAATATGAATAGGAAAGTAGCCGTAATGGAACTAGACCTATGCATGTTTTATACCCCTCATCAACAGCCAACTATGGCAGCTATTAGCTCCAAGATGGCTCTCAGAGCGCTGTTTAACTTTAGTATCCTTAAATGTGTTTCTACGCCTCTTAAACTCTATTTCAGCGGCCTATTATATTATATTGCGTATATATTGTAGTCCTTATTGGGAAGCTAGGTTTAAATAAAAATAAATGGTACGCAAACTACATTTCATAAAATATCTTTACACAAAAGCGAAAGTAAGATTTTGATCAAATTGTTCTCAAATGTAGCCTCAAGGAATCCAAATAAAACGCATTGGTTTATTTAAATTAGGATGTTATACATGCATAATCTGTGTCAATTAACAATTCGCATAAACATTAATATTGACGGAATACAGACACAAATCAATTCATATTTACAGCTAAGAATTACAAATTTTAAACTTGGAGGGATGAGAAAGGAGTAAAATTAAAAAGGATAATTACTCAGAAAACATACTAATCATTAAAATGACACTATAATTCAATCAACAGGAAACAATGACTTAAGAGGAAATAACTACAAATTTTATATAATTAAAAACACAATACAATTAATTTATAACAAACATAAGAAAACAGGGTTCAGTGGAAATTAGGAAATCTCATCCTTTCACTAAACCGGATTTAATCTCTAGGCACAATACTGTACATTTATAAAGTTCGTATTGCAACCCCTAATTACACAAACTGATATAGTATATTTCGTCTCACTGAAAATACATCTAAATTTGAACCTTTCCAATAAATGAAAAACATATACGACCAAAATATACATATTTACAAATTAATAAAAATCAGCCCAACTATTTATTCTGTACGTTAAAATATATATTATTCCAATTTTTTTTTAAATTGCAGAAACCACCTGATTATTTAATTATCTAGAAAATTTAAAATTATCAGGAAATATGATCAAAACGTTTTACGTTATATATAAAGAAAGAAAACAAAAATCAAAATAGAAAATCCTTTTAATAAATATAATAAAATTAACTTAAATTTAACGTTATATGCTTCGTTACGTGATAATTTACTAAACAAAATTTTATTTTATCCACTTGGCTTAGTTATCAAAATTTTTAAAAAATTCTAGGTAGTACGTTTATTAATTCCATCTTACTACAAATTGTGAAGGGCGGAAGGTAGCTATCCTTCGGGTAAATGTGCTCAGCGCATTGACTTCCCTTCGCCGTAAGTCTATCCTTTGCAACTAGATATCTCTACCAACGTCCCACGATGCAGGGTCAACACTCTAATTTTTTAGCACATATAGTGATTTAAATCTGAACCTCTCACACATCTAGTAAGAACGCTAGTCACCAGAAAATTATGTATATATAAATTAACAAATATATAGAAACCGTTTTTATATATCTCTAACATTTTGCCTCGTACAAAATTTGATTTAAATCCATGAAAATCTTTAGACTGTAGATCGTTGTAGAACTGAAAAAAAAAACGGCTGATAATGTTTAAAACTGTAATTAAGTTTTCCTCAGCAGAATTAAATTGTTATAGGCCTATTCACTTGATTAAAAACTCATGCAACTACAATATCTGAATTTCGATTTTTTTAACCATTTCTAGACCAACTTCATCACTGTGTACGTGTGAGAACATAAACTTATGTTAAAAATAACATTTAGAGAATAAATGTTTAAGATTTTATATTTCTTTTGTTTATGTGAATGATTTATCCTATATACCGTAGTCATTCTTTTCTACTTGACATCAGATCATGTTTAAACTCATTTTTAACAAATTTAGCAATAAACCCACCCAGTACTTTACAAGAAAATAAATTTATTAAATTAAGTTAAAATTTTGACCAAATCAACCCCCTCTGGAGTCGTCTTTGTAAATCTTTTGAGATAAGTTAATTTATTCTAAGGAAAAAAGTAAAATATTTTGAGAGATTGTTTTTGTTATATTACAAATTGTAGTTCTTCTTTAAATGAGATTTGATAAATGAGAAAAACCATATTTTGACCAAAACAGTTTTTTACGATCGTGATTTAACGCGGCTCCGTTATAGAGTGTTTTGATTTTGTGTGTTTAACATTAATAAAATAACAAAACAAAAAGTGTGTATTTATAAAATATGTACTTTTGAATATTTTTTGTAAAACTTTCCTTTTTTTTGGATATTGTATAAACTCTTATAATAATAGGATAGAAATTTCAATTATTTTTTGTACACTAGTTAACTTTCTATAACAAAATAATATTAACTACATAAAAATATCTAAATATAAAAATACAGGTTCTAGAGTTATTGGTATAACAATTATAATAATCGCTATAAAATATCTAAATTTTGAGTCAGCTGTACAGTTTTTATTCAAATTTTGGCAAATGTGAAGCTTAATGACCCAAACAATTATGCCAAATCACAAAATAAAAGATAATTATTGTTTCAGAATAATTGGCTAAAAGCGAAAATAAATCTTTACTACAGTAAATAAAAACTTGAAATACAGTTTTTACTTCGGAAGAGTTTATAGTAGAAGTGAAGATTTTATTTAAATACACAGAGTGTTCCGTAACTAAGCTGCCACATTTTAGAAAATAATTCTGTGAGTAGGATAAAGATAAAGTTAAGAATACAAATTTTACGGAAAACTCTTAATTTCCACATATTCGCCATTTTTTTTTTAAATTATAACTTTGGAAAAAAAAAGTTCAGATTTTATATGTTACGCTAAAAAGTGTACAGAATGTAAGGACTTTATTTTGTATATTTTCAAAATGGCAGTTGTTTAAAATATTTAACATTGAATATCTAAAAAAAACCATTAACTTCACAACATATTAATAAGAGACAACAAAGTTTTCTTTTTTAATGACAAATAAAACTGTTTTTCAATTTTCACTATAGGCATTTTGTATATTTTCAAAATGGCAGTTCTTTAAAATATTTAACATTGAATATCTAAAAAAACCATTAACTTCACAACATATTAATAAGAGACAACAAAGTTTTCTTTTTTAATGACAAATAAAACTGTTTTTCAATTTTCACTGTAGGCATTTTGTATATTTTCAAAATGGCAGTTGTTTAAAATATTTAACATTGAATATCTAAAAAAACCATTAATAACTTCACAACATATTAATAAGAGACAACAAAGTTTTCTTTTTTAATGACAAATAAAACTGTTTTTCAATTTTCACTGTAGGCATTTTGTATATTTTCAAAATGGCAGTTGTTTAAAATATTTAACATTGAATATCTAAAATACCATTAACTTCACAACATATTAACAAGAAACAACAAAGTTTCCTTTTTAATGACAAATAAAACTGTTTTTCAATTTTCACTGTAGGCATTTTGTATATTTTCAAAATGGCAGTTGTTTAAAATATTTAACATTGAATATCTAAAAAAACCATTAACTTCACAAAATATTAATAAGAGACAACAAAGTTTTCTTTTTTATGACAAATAAAACTGTTTTTCAATTTTCACTGTAGGCATTTTGTATATTTTCAAAATGGCAGTTGTTTAAAATATTTAACATTGAATATCTAAAAAACCATTAACTTCACAACATATTAACAAGAAACAACAAAGTTTTCTTTTTTATGACAAATAAAACTGTTTTTCAATTTTCACTGTAGGCATTTTGTATATTTTCAAAATGGCAGTTGTTTAAAATATTTAACATTGAATATCTAAAAAACCATTAACTTCACAAAATATTAATAAGAGACAACAAAGTTTTCTTTTTTATGACAAATAAAACTGTTTTTCAATTTTCACTGTAGGCATTTTGTATATTTTCAAAATGGCAGTTGTTTAAAATATTTAACATTGAATATCTAAAAAAAACCATTAACTTCACAACATATTAATAAGAGACAACAAAGTTTTCTTTTTTAATGACAAATAAAACTGTTTTTCAATTTTCACTGTAGGCATTTTGTATATTTTCAAAATGGCAGTTGTTTAAAATATTTAACATTGAATATCTAAAATACCATTAACTTCACAACATATTAACAAGAAACAACAAAGTTTTCTTTTTTATGACAAATAAAACTGTTTTTCAATTTTCACTGTAGGCATTTTGTATATTTTCAAAATGGCAGTTGTTTAAAATATTTAACATTGAATATCTAAAATACCATTAACTTCACAACATATTAACAAGAAACAACAAAGTTTTCTTTTTTAATGACAAATAAAACTGTTTTTCAATTTTCACTGTAGGTCAAAGGATAACCGAGTTATTAACAAAATAACAGGAAACCTAATTTCTTGGTAGTTGTCTACAAGTAAACAAAACCTACAATAAGATTAATTATTTGTTTAAAAAATACAATTTACTTTTATTTTATTTTTGTACGTGTTTCGAGATATTGAACACGAAAAAATTAAATAGGCGAAATTTTTAAATAGTTAAGAATCACATTTAAATTTTTTATGCAATTCAGAGCAATGAATTTTATTATTTTTAATAAAGTATTAGAATAAATATAAAAACTGTTTTGTTTTTCATAAAAAAGGAGACTTTTTTGTGTCATGAATTTTGTGTAAAGTTAATAGTTTACAAGATATTCAACATTTAAAATGTTTAATAACCGCCCTTTTAAAAATATACAAAATAAAGTCTTAAACTGTGTATAAGTCTTAAATATAAAATAAAGTGTAGTAAATCTGAACATAATATCTTTTCTATTTCCAAAGTTATAATGTTTAAATAAAAAATGGCGGATATTTGAAAAACTAAGTATGTGCGAAAATATGTTTATTCTTAATTTTTGTCTTTATCCTGACCCATATAATCATTTCCTACTGTTTTGCAGGGCATACTGTATAAACCTGTATAAACGTCTTTTAAAATATGTTTTTAGAAAATTTGTTAAATATTAATAATAAGAATGTATACCCAAACTTATCTCTGATCTGATACTTATACAATTTTTGCTCCTGGGTAAAAAACCCAGTTTTAATTTTTTTTTTTTCCAAGTGAAATGGTAACAGATTTTTTTTTTTTTTTAGGTGGGTCTGTGAGGGATTCAGATATTTAAATTGACATTTGATTATTTTGAAATTAAATTTTTACCAATATTGCACAAAATTAATTTCAACATCTGTTTAAAGTTTAGTAAACAATACCTTTCTCTTAAATCAGTACACTTGAGTTTACATTATTTAATCCTACAATAAACTAATAGTCTCGAACATTACACAACCAATAAGAAACGTAAAACAGGATAAGTGACCAGTTATTTACAATTTAAGAGGCGTACAATAATTTCACCTGTATCAAAGCTACCGGATTTCTCACAGGAGCAAGTTCATTAAGCGTATATTGTACGCAATCTTCACGGTATTGAGAATAACTTTGGCAATTTTATGCTATTTATTGCCGGCTGACAGTTATAGAAGTGCACCTGTGTCTCAGTTACTTTAAATACTGATGATATATTACGAAGCAAGAAATCAATTAAAATAGGTTAATGGTGTGATTGGAGACTTGTATGCAGGACAAGAACGATTTTAATGGGGGTTTTAGAACGAATTACATAATATATTATTTATGGGCAAACAAGCTGAACGGTAAGAGTTACAAATGAAGAGATAATATAAATAATTTAAGACTGAAGTTGTTCAAAATGTAAAGAAAAGTTGCAATAAATTATTTGAATTTACATTAATTACGTGATTATTAAACATAATTATTGAAAAAATAAGCAAAGGAAAACTCACTGATGAAGAATGTGATTACAAAGCATAAAAATAAAATATGAAAGATATATATTGTAAAATATACAAAGAATATAATATTAAAAGAAGAAAAAATAAAGTGGGAGGGAGATGTGATAAATTAAATTTAATTACAGTAATATGACATAATGTAAGTGGATAGTCCAAAACAGGATTTTCATTCTCGTAAACTTCTTAATCGAACTACATTTCTAATTATTTTTTTCAGTAGCAATCCACTTTTTTTCCTACTTTAACACTTCTTTGCAATCTTTATTTGTTTTAATGGTTTCTCAAATTATGAGAATAATTGAATATAGCCTCAGAGGGATTCAAAATAAAATCATTAAAGGGTAATTAGTTGAGGATATTACAAGCAATGAATTCAAAGTAAAATCATTAAAGGGTAACTAGTTGAGGATATTAGAAGCAATGGATTCAAAATAAAATCATTAAAGGGTAACTAGTTGAGGATATTAGAAGCAATGGATTCAAAGTAAAATCATTAAAGGGTAACTAGTTGAGGATATTAGAAGCAATGGATTCAAAGTAAAGTCATATAAGAGTAACTAGTTGTGGATATTATAACCAATGGATTTAAAAGAAAATCATTAAAGAGTAACTAGTTGAGGATATTGCAAGCAATGGATTCTAAATAAAATCATATAAGAGTAACTAGTTGAGGATATTACAAGCAACGGATTAAAAGTAAAATCATTAATGAGTAACTAGTTGAGGATATTGCAAGCAATGGATTCAAAGTAAAATCATTAATGAGTAACTAGTTGAGGATATTGCAAGCAATGGATTCTAAATAAAATCATATAAGAGTAACTAGTTGAGGATATTACAAGCAACGGATTAAAAGTAAAATCATTAATGAGTAACTAGTTGAGGATATTACAAGCAACGGATTAAAAGTAAAATCATTAATGAGTAACTAGTTGAGGATATTGCAAGCAATGGATTCAAAGTAAAGTCATATAAGAGTAACTAGTTTAAAGACTAAGTGTGTTTTGATTTGAAAGTAAAAAATATTTTTCAAAACAATTCATCGTAAATAGGTGGAAATTCAGTTTATAAGTTTGGTACAATAATACTAAACGTGTTTCATGGTGCAGTTCAGTCAATGTTTTGTTCAATGTTTTCTTTCTTTAATTAAACGGCTTTTTCAAGCAGGAATTGAGCTAAAAATCATATTAAACCAATATAATTTTACAAATGCGGGGTTAAATTATGCAAGAAACAACCCCATTTTGTCAGTAGATGGGTGATACTTACAAAATAAGAATAACATTTTTAAGTAAGAATGACAAAACGTGAAAAAGTTATTTACACGGTGAAAACAGGCTGCTTTGAAGTTATTTTTGTAAATATTTATGGGGTATACAATTACTGTATAAACCGTAGGAATTGTCACTTTTTTCGGAGTTGTACTGTCAAACATAGGGTTTTATAAAGTTAGTTTATTTTAACTCGATATATGGTACATAACGTAACCATAACCTGATAACCGTTACGCCTACAACTACAAATATAAATTCGATCTTGTCAGGTTCAGGACCATAACTGTACAAAACATTTTCCTAACGGTGCCTAACCAAGTTGCTGCGTATTTCAAGGTAAGAAAGGCAATCAGATCGGAGTGGACTTACTTGACGTTCGGAAGTCGGACTGGGTGTAAAGAGTCCCTCGGGTGGAGGCGCGGGCCCTTTGTTAGGCATGCGCGCCAGATCTACAGATACAACTTTAGCGGGATCCACCAATATTATTAAATTGGCTTTCTTAATATGCTTCGATGCCCTTATGTAATCTGAGAGAGTTTCAGCTGAACCATCTTGAAATTAGTAACTTATACATATGGAGACTAAAATACAGATATGAGTGTGAAGATATAAAAGTTACAAAGAACGAGGAGTTGAAACTGATTTGAATACCCACAATAACAGTAAAGAGATTATTATGTTTTGTAGAGCGGGATCTTAGAATTGTTGTACAGCTGATCGAGTCGGAGTCTAGCAGGAATATTCTTCAATGTTCTAGGAAACCGAACTAAAGTTGAAAAGAAGAACTTTTATAGAGTTTAGGAGAAGAGTAAGAAGTATTGTTTTGTGTATAGAAACATGAAGATTGTGTTGTAGACTACAACAGTGATGAATTTGTAGAGAAATAAAAGTCAAAAAGATATTTTCAGATCAAAAGGGAAACAGGATTGATGAGTAGTGTGATTCCTTCTGAATGAATACAACAGTTTAAGATATGAGAACTATAACTCTGAGAGGACTAAAACACATCCTGGTGTAAAGAGATATATCAAAAGAACAAGCATCTTTGTGCTTGGTTTGTGGATGATACCTAACTATAATATTGTAGTCACAAAGAGTTGTCAACAAAGATCTTTGGATAGGAACAAACCAAGAACCTATACAGTAATTTATTAATGAATGAGAATGGAAACATGTAAGCCATATTTTATGGCAGTAAAATGAACACAACACTGGATTGAAATTTGGCAGGAACAAAGCAACAGAAAAAGATCAAAAAACATCTGAAGGCGAACTCTGATTTCAAAAATTAATGTCATGAGAAAACAGACAGAATTGGCTGGAAACCGAGTCTGATGGAGAAATATGGCTGCCATATGCTTCAAAGGGAGCGAAACGAATAAGTAAGGTTTCCTGGATAATTTGTCACTTTACTGTGAGATTCCTTGAATAATTTGTCACTTTACTGTGATACAAAACCCTACTTCCTTATAGAATAAATGACAAGTTGCGGGTGGTATCATAGTACTTACCCAGTCCGATTATACCATATAATACAAGTAGATCATCTAAATGTAATGCCCGTAAGTTGGTTTCCGAGGATTTGTAGAAAATGTTAAATTATATTGGTAGATCCACAGTCTACTGTAATGGGGCGCCTTGTAGATGTGTATATTCTAAAACGTCTCCATTTGCTTCTGTCGTGTCTGTGTCACTTCTCCGGCGCGCCTTTAAGGTGTAAACGTGAAGGAACATCCCCTCGCTATGCTCGCTTCTCTCTGTCGTTAGATGTGTATATTATAAACGTTTCCACTCGCTTCTGTCGTTTCTGTGTCACTTCTCTGGCGTGCCTTTAAGGTGTAAACGTGAAGGAACATCCCCTCGCTATGCTCGCTTCTCTCTGTCGTTAGATGTGTATATTATAAAACGTTTCCACTCGCTTCGGTCGTGTCAAAGTCTCGGCTACTGCGCACCTCGAGGCTGTGGAGAATCTCTACTCGCAGGGGATGGCGGTCTTCGTTACTGTACGAATGTCAACTTTTCTTTTCATGTCAGGGTTCAAAATTTCAACTGACAATAAATTCGTTATTTGTCATTATAGAGATGAGAGGGTTACAAACACATGCACCATTGAAATCTGAAATTTTTATTTAATTTAGTATGATGTAAGTTGAATAAGACTAGAGATTTGAACAAAATCTGTTAAAAATTTAATTAGATTCTATATGAGCACATTTTAGTCCTACATCCCAAATTTCAGAAAGAGATGGAATGATACTTTTCCGGTTTTCTTTAATATAATAAAGTTAATAGGTTTCCCAAGTAAGTTATAACGGTCTACTTGTACTTACCGAGTAAAGGTAACTTTGGATAATAGAAACAAATTTCGACCTTTATGACTGATCTTCACGTTCCACGGCCTCATGGAACAGAAAAAGTTATTTTCGACAAACCGTCTACGTCTGCAACGATAGCGGCCACAAAAATTAATCTGTGATATTTTGTTTGTAGCGGACTATAGTAGGCTATGCTAATAGAACCTTATTAAAATTCAGAAAAAAAATCTATTTGAAAATGCCATAAAGGAGGCCAGTTTAAATACCTTCTTTTCAACTTATAAACACAAAATTAGATAGAAATCTGCAGACTTTAATTCTCTATGTAACGGTATCAACCTCACATCTCTATAATGACAAATAACGAAGTTACTGTCAAAAATATAGTTTCAAATTCTGACTTTCCAAGAAAATTTAGTGTGTGTGGGGGGGTGCGCGCGCGCGCGTGTGTGTGTGTATAGTCTGTAGTTACGAAAACCGCCAGGGCTGAGACACTGACACGAGCGAGGCGAGTGTAAACCTTTTAATATATACACATCTACGAGGCCCGTTAGCGTCTAGGCGACGTCAATAATGTAGTGATATACACAATTACGAGGTTCAGAAAACCTGTGTAAGAACTGTAAACAATGTTACCCTACTGGGTAAGATTCTATGATCTACCAATAAAATTTAACATTTCATACAAAGCCCAAGAAACAACGTTTAGGTTTTCAATAGACATTTAAAGATTTTAGAAATAATTCTTTAATTTTTTAAAGTACTAAATATATATATATATATATATATATATATATATATGAAATTCATTCCGTGAAATGTTCTATACTGTAAAAAATAATTTAGTTTTATAACTCGTAATTTGTGGTTTCATCTTAATATCACAACATCTTCATGTTTTTAAATCCCAACTTTGCCATAAGAAGGTTTAATCAGAGAATATCGGAATTTGATTTTTACACAATTTAAAAACAAGTTCTGATAATTTGTAATTGTTAAGAAGCTTATTACCAGCTGACCTTTAAGTCCAATCCAAGACCACTTGGCAGCGTGCCTCAATGAAAAGTAACAATATAAATAAAAACATGTTTACATCAAGAAAACTTCTATAGGCTATTTAAACACATACACACGCCAACAACTCATTTTAACCAATGTAATTGTATAGCTTTTTTTTCTTGTTTAGTATATACTAATTAAATCATTGTTGTAATGTCAATGTGTCAGAACTACTTACAACAATTTAATATGAGACTTAGGTTTATTATAGGTATATTGGAGATTATATTTGACAACATCGTTATTACTGTCCGAGACAAAGTTGAGAGCTGGAACAACCGATCATGAACTCTCAACCACGTTTTAAACTGTCGCACTTTTTTTACAAAATAGTAAATTTGAAAATGCTAGTAATTTTACATGTTTTTGAAACAGAAAACTGGAAACTTGGATAAATGATATACGAGATGTATCTACACAGACAGGTGGTTTTGAAAGCACTGAATTCTAAAGAATTCAGCTAAAATTTAGTCTGTAATTATTTCAGAATGGCATTACAGCTTGGACGTACTGTGATTATTAAGAATATATTTATGTCCAGACGTGTTGGCTTTCAAAAAGTGATCAGAAAAATTCTTAGATCCTAAGATGTGCTGGGTCATATTCAAGAGGCTGGTTAAATTTATCAGCATTTGGTTCTATGAAAGAGCAGAATAGGGCTCGAAATGTATCTCAGGTTTAAAGATGAGCAATACAACCAAAGTAGGTTTTGTTACAGGGCAATGATACATAAAGTAAGGTATACACAGGAAGGAAGAATTTACTGGGGAGCTTTTGTTTAGGAAATGTGACCTTCAAGAGAAAACTGTAAAAACCTACTCTTTGATTGTAATGCCTCAGGAAAGGATCATAGCCTTGGATCTTTCACAAAGGTAATTCGTCCTAGCCTAACCAAACCGAATCTACCAGCCGACTCCAGAGAACTGTACCCCTAAAAGTGTAGCGCTCACATTCACTAAAACCACCTCTCCATTTCATCTAAGGCTACGCCAGGCAGCGTTTAGCAATTCATTACTTCAAGCTTATTCTCTTACTGTCTTTCTGCATCAGACGTTGTTCTGTCTCTTTTTACCTGAGGATGGATGTGATATACTTCGACACAGCACTCCAGTCTTGCCTCCCATTCAGCATAGCCGACATTAAGTTTCTAGCGTCGGACATTAAACCAAGTTCTTTCACAACTTCCTCCTTGTCAGTCTGCCACATCTAAACGGTATGTTCCACTGTAACCCTCTCTTTACAGTAGCAGCATTTCGAATTGTCCCTAATCTTAAAACGATACAAAAACTCACCGAAATCTCCATGACCGGTAAGCATCTAAGAGAGATAGGTAGTAATTTCATTCACTGTGTCTCCTTTTCAACCACACTCGTATATCGGGGATTAGGTTCTCGTCCAGTTAGAGCCGTCATCCATCTATCTCACCCACCAGCCTTGCCTAACATAACTTAGCGTAAACTAACCTAGGCTAAACTAGCCTCAACTAACCTAACCTAACCTTGTCAGGAATATTCTGAAGTAAGGAGCTTCTTACGGTTGTTTTGGGGTCTGAAATAATTTATTTATATTTTGAAAAGAAATAAGTATATTTGTAGTTGAAGTATAAAATATGTCGCCCAATTGAAGAAGCCAAAAGCGAAAATGGTAACAATCGTGTCTCGCCTCAAGCGAGCGATGAAATCACTCATCATTGTTTATCACGTTTAGTACCACCGATCACTACGATAGTGAATTACATATCAATGACTCACCAACAATCACCACAACAGCTCACACTTAAAATAAAAATTTAAGTACTTTACTTTATTGAATTCTTTTCATGATGCTGTTGATATTTAGTTGAAGTGTCAGTGTATGGCTAAAGAGCATTCATGTGGTTTCCTTTATCATTGTTGCATGTCTTCATTGAAGGGTGTAATTCCTGCGGTTTGCCGCAACAAGCACGTTGAGTCTTCCTAACTTCGTGCACACCTTCCTTCTTATTTTGGCGTTTTGTGGTTTCCCCTCCTCCCAACACTGTTAGACTGTAAACAACTTGTTTTTTTAATACAATTTTTAATTTGTAAAGGTTAATTTATTTTTAAGGATAACATATTAAGGCGGCTGTCTTAAAATTCGATTTATTTTTTAAACCTTTATTTGTTTTGTCTTAAATCATTTTTATAAATTTGTCAGTACGACCAATATATAACAACATTAATACAAAGTTAATGTTTTTATTGTTTTACACATTTTACAAGGAAACTATTGTACTGTCACACTTACGGCATGGCACCTAGATCGTCTGCCAGGTGGCAACAAAAAAATAATTCTTTAAAATTAAACTACAAAGACATGTTTCTTCAAGTTTTACCAATCATCCACGTTGATATATGTAATATTTGTTGTTCCAACAGAACTCTGCCCCCAAAATCTCCATTTCTAAATTCGCCTAAAGTTAAACATGTACTCCAAAGTGAACAATGATTTTTTTCCTCTTAGGAAATACAAGAATAACAATATCTTAAAGTTGTTTTCTGTCTGGTCTAATATAAAGGATAACATAACAGTCCTTGTTTAAATATTGTGCTAATGACACTATTTTGTATATTTGACGTTTATGTAATCCTTTTGTCCTAAAGTAAAATTAAATTACTATAATTACTTCAATTACGAATGGAGACATGCTTACACGATTTAATCATGTATTTCTCATCTCCTCTTCTAATTCCAGCAATAAAATATTTATTTAATGTCACTCCCCTTCTTTAAACATTATCAAGAAATTCAGATTATACCCATACTTAGTTTGTAGCTTATAGTACTGATAATCTTGTATACACCAACATTCTTTTGATCTTTTGTTTTTTGTTTGACTGATCAATGTAAGTAAGACTATATTTCTTTTGTTTTTTTTTTATCCTATTTTTGTATGTATAATTCTCATATTCTTGTATGTATAAATTTTATAATATATTTATTTAGTTCTTATGTATTTAGTGTTACGTTGACATCAGTCTTGGCAAGTTTATTACAGTGTTTGAACTTGGACACGTGTTTAGTTATTTTTGTATTTTGGTGACTTTTGTTTAATTATGTATAAAAAAGAAAGGGAATGATTGTTATTAATTTGTAGCAGATTGAGGAAATAAATACATTTATTATTATTATTTATTATTTATACTTTTCTTCCAATTCTGCCTAACCTTTGAATAAAGTTAGTAAAGCTAATTTTGAAAAATTACGTTTTATATAAAACCCCCGTGATTGATAATTTAGTTTTTTTAACCAATAGCTCATGAAACGGCTTTATTTTAGGAATGACGATATTCATTTTATTTGTGTCCTAAGGTTAGGTTAGATTACATTGCATTAGGTTAGGTTATATTAGGTAGGCTATATGTTTTTTTAAACAACTAACCCCAAATTTTGCGATACCATAAAAATGAAAAAAATCCCAAACTATTAACAAAATTTACCCCAATTTTATTAAAATCGTTCCACGACAGACATTATACAGATCCCTTTTTTGGATTGAGATGGATTTTCGATTTAACATTCCCTATACTATGTAACAAAATAAAACATCAACATATTATCGTCTATCAAATCAGCGCATTAATAGACCTACAGACAATCTAAATGTACACTGCAATTATATTTGTTAAATAAAAGTTTGTTCCTAATTTGAATTCCGCTACAAACTCTGTTACCCCCGCATACAGTTCTTAAATCATACAAATTCAATATATAGACTATCTTTTAATCTAAATGATTGATTATTAAGAAACGGTTGGACCGGCTGCCTAACCTAACCTAACCTCAAGGTTTAGCGAGGTAATTTTGTTGACTCAGCGGGACGTGACATATTATTTATTGCCTATAACTCAAACCGAATGACTTATTTTTAATAACAAACTTATTCGTATAAGGAGCGAGTTCAACACTTTTAGCGAGATACAAGTCTAATCTCAAGAAACAAAGTCTTATGCTAGTCACAAAGAAACCTCCAGTTGTTAAGAAACGGTCATCAAATTTGATCGAAATCTGTTTAGCCTCTCTTGAGAAACACAGACGAACATATAGAGTAATCAAAACACTTTTAATAAATGTGACACTTTTATACACCACCGTTAAAATCACCATATTATACAGAATGATTTAGAGAAGGGAAATATAACGTTATATATTTTATTTGAATATAGACAAAACGAGCGTAAAGGTTACATTTCGTAACGAAACTTGTTAAAAATCCGTGACCAAATTTTGTTAAAAATCTAATCATCCGTTATTGAGAAACACAAACATTCTGAGTATTTGAAAGTATCGCCGCTTGTAGCCTACACTAGATAACTATAATTTGTTTAAAAGATATATTTTACCGGCATAAACATAACGACAATCTAAAAAGAAACTAATTCAATTTCCAACATAACAACTACTCTGGCTATGTTATTAAGACAACTTGTATTGGACTTGAACGTAATCCATATCTAGTTGTAGTGGTATTTGTTGCGGCCGCTAATGGAGCTAGGCGGAACAATAGGCTGGGCTGAGGCTGAGGCTGGTAGCTCCCTACAGATTTCTGATAAATTCGACGATTACAACAATAACTCCAACGAGGATGGACGAAATAAGTTCAAGTTTACCGATCACTAAAGATTATAGACGCTTTAGTATTATAGTATAATTCAATATATCTATAGAAGGAAGAATTTTTAATTTGTTGTTTAATTTATTCAAGGTGATTCGGAACTGATCGGCAATTTCTCGGAAAATTTTTCTATAGCTGAAAATAAGATAAAAAGTTCATATAGATCTAAAAACGCTTCGATAGAGTTTCGGTTGGTGAAAGATTTCTCCCGGATTTCTCATCCGCTGATATGGGTTCATATTGAATTTCACGAGGCATTATTAGACACAAGTTTGGTGTTCCTATACATTTTGTTACATGAAATATTGTAACAAATAGGTCCTAGAATCTCTGTAGATTATTGTGTAGTGTTTTTGATTAGTTTATTTGAGGATTTGTGGAGCTTGGTTTTCCTGTGTTACAATGATCCTGCGTTTTTATTAGACGAATGGCAGGACACTTTCTGTGTTAGTGTTTCGTCAACAAGAATTTTAGAAGATTTTTTGTTCCTAAAATTTTTTAAAGTGTGGATTTGAAAGTCCTAATGGTTTTAGTAAGTAGTCTATCAAGAAGGAATTGTAGTCAAGTATATATATAGTTTCTGAAATAGAGATTAAATTACAAGGCTGTATTACTCTTAAAACAGTAAGAGCTGAGAGTGATCTTGGAAGACTTCATGGCAAAGATCAACACAGTTCAATCGAATGTAAACCAATGTGTACAGCATGTTATTTATTCTATGTCAGAATAATGTTAATTTTTTAAAAAATGAAAAACGTGTTTATTTTATTGGTAGTGAAATTGAACAAAACACTAACGGAATGATTTAAAATGCTTACTGACTGCATGTCTCGTCTGTTTGAGTGACAAAAAAAAGTTCAAATGAATGGCGTCAGAACGTGGAAGATTGGAAACACCATTCCACTCCAAGAACCAAAGAAAATGTAGACAAAATTTGTCAGATTGTTCTAGAAGATCGCCGAATTAGTGTCCAAACCAAAGTTGAAGACGTGAGCATTGGAAAACCATCGCGTGACAAATTTCAGATGAATATATCAATAAGAGAGAAGTATGTCTCAAATTGGATACTTGGATTTTTATATTAGAGTGGAAAAATGAGCAAGAGTAAATTTATGCTGACATTCTACAGGAATTTAGCGCCAGTTGAAATTGTTCCTGCTGACAAGCGCATGAAATTATAAGTCTCCTTGGTTTTATCTACCGACCCTGTTAAAGAGAAGTCAATTAAAATGTAATTCATCTTTTAATGGCTATTGAACTGTTTGTTTCACATCTCACAAAAACTGCTTTTAAAACTTAAACGCTACGCATTTCTCATTGTTTGGTAAATTAATTTGTATTCGTCGTACAAAAAACTATAAAGCAATTTAATTTCAAATCCTATTATAAAATACATATCTTATCGATGGCTCTAGAAACTTCGTTCATTTCATTTTGAGAATGGGTGAGTAAGAAAGTTTGTGTTTTTTTATACGATTTATTAATTTTGTAAATGGGTAGGTTGGATGGATTTTTTTCGGACAGTTTATTTAATCAGTTTAGATGTATGAATGGTTTCAATTTAAAAAATGAGTATCGCCTGATTCTATGACATCTCCTTTAATCCAATTCCTTCTCTTGAAGGATATATTGCATTTAAAAAGTTTATAAAAATTTCAATTGACTTTTTATTTCTAATTTTGCAAATATCGTTGTCCTTGGACGAACTGAAAGTGTCAGAAAATTTTATTTATGTAATGTAATATAACCATAAGCTATCTGTTATTATTATGTGAAATCTAACCTCAAATACGTAAGTCTATCGGTTGGCCTACAAAGTTTTGCAAAAACGCTGAATTATAAAACCACTTATGAATTTATTTCAATAATTTACA
Source organism: Aphrophora alni (assembly GCA_963513935.1). Taxonomy (NCBI): domain Eukaryota; kingdom Metazoa; phylum Arthropoda; class Insecta; order Hemiptera; family Aphrophoridae; genus Aphrophora; species Aphrophora alni. The sequence goes on from OY740775.1 coordinate 71,666,567, forward strand.
GCGGCAAAATCAATACAGGGAGCAAGATCCAGGTGAATTATAAAATGTAAAAATTACAAATGGCGGTAAGCAGGAAAGTTGGATGAAAGCACGGGTTCAACAACACAGATTCAGAGTTGAGCCACGTGAAAGTCACCCAGCGTGCTACGTCTTTCAAAACAAATTTATTTAAATTCTCTGGACTACTTTAAATGTCAAATCAGTTTTATATCTGTATATTCTAATGCGTCAGGGATATGATAACGATTGCCATTTGTCTTCCATATGAAATGAAACCGAGGAAAAAGCTATGGTTCACCTTTATGACGTCACAGAATAGACTCGAGTTTGTCTATTTTGTTAATGTAAACACGTGCAGGTTAGGTTATGTAATTTTGTGAAGTTATATAAACAGAAGGAATTTAAATTGTTTTAAGATACGTCATTTCAAATCTGTTTTGCGTACAAGTTATGTAAGATATATATTTAAGTGGAATATTTGACAAAAACAGTATGATCATAAAGTCAAACCCAACCCTCTCATTTTGTTAATAATTACTATAAAAAAAATTATAATTTAGTAGAGCATAATTTGAAGAAGTCTTGAAGAATATTGTAAAATAGTAAAAATAAACGGTATTTTCAGTAAACCAATACAAAATGGAGGCCTGTCAAAGTTTTAAATTGCAGATCACCAAGAGTATTTTTTATTTAACGCAACAAAGAATGTGTAATAATCAAATTATTTGTCCATCCTAATAAAAAAGGAGATAAGATATTATTGGTAAACATAATCGAAGGTAGGCCGAGAGACGCTTCTCACCAAATTGTTTTATCGTATTTAATCTCAAATAGAAAGAAGGACCGAGAACTGGAGACGTCAGATTAAAATCCAAACAATCTCAGAGTGAAATTCGTCTGGATGACTATTTTTTATTTATTTATTTGGTGCCATCTCGTGTGTTTTCATCATACTGAAATGCATTAAAATAAAATTTTACATTTTTAAAATTATATCTTTAAAAAATCAACAACAAAAATAGTATCTTCACAGTTTTCGTTTAAATCCGCATATTTATAATTATCAACAAAAAAGGTAAAAAATCGTGAATTTTTATTCAATTTTAAACCTCCCGAGTGGTTGCGTTATTTTATAAAGTGTTAGAAAATAATAAAAGAAAATTGAAGAGACTTTAATTCTCTAAAAATAAGGATATTTTTGTAATTTACTATTGAAGAAATATTTTCGTTTTTATTACCTGAAAACCCACTAAAACAGCATTTTAAGACTTTTTTTACAAACTTTGTAACGCGACAAATTTTTAATGTAAAAAAATTTCTGAACAATAGAGTTATTTTTAGCTTTTAATATAGGACGTATTCAATTTTGATTAAAATTTAGTAAGACATTATTCCAAAAATCACTGTACATCTGTAAAAAACTGTACATCGATTTTTTTACTACCTTTCACATTCAAAAAACCTCACTGTTCCCAAGTAACTTTTTATTTAGATTACGCTGTCGTTTTTTATTAAAAAACAATAACAAAATTTTAAACATGGTCAATTTTGGTAGAAAAAAGACCGTGTGTGATAAATTGTATACATTTAAGTTCTACAATGATATCCAAATAATTTTTATTTAGATTTGTATTTTTCATGTAATTGGCAAAAACAATTGAAAGTACAGTACGTAAAATGTCGTTTTTCAAAATTTTTATTGTAAAAACATAATTTAAAAAAAAACAACAGGGTATTGTGAATTTTAAGGTCCAAAATTTCGAGTCTTTCATATTCGTTGATAACACCCACATTATTGAGGTAATAGGAAAATAAAATTTTGCTGGGGGGGGGTTGCCATGACTTTCTGTTTGAAATTAGTATACATCATCATTTTTTATAAAACCGACTAGGATTATAGGATTTTATAGCTGGTTTTAAGCCATCAATTTAGTAGGTTTAACGCCCGCCTTAGATTTTTAGATTCGATGGTCGTATAACGATAGTTTAAGTTATTTTTCTTTAGTTTCAAAATATCTAAAACTACCTATACGTATCCTTTAATTGTACAAATTTTAAATGATCAGGTTAATTATCCAATTAACAAATCAGTGGCCTAAAAAAAAGCTTTAATATCCAAAACTAACATCAGTTTTATAAAAACAAATCACGTTGAAGCTCAACTGAAATATTTTTTTTTTTTACAGGTAAAGTTCACTCCATAGTCATCAGAACAGAGTTAAATATCACGTCCAACTAAATTTACTACGGAATTTATATTCTGATTTATCTACAATACGTGTAAACATAATATATTACTTATGCTTAAATATATAAATAGAAATTGTAATATTATTCTGATTATAACATAAACATGCACACCCTTGAAATGACCTTGAAAATAATGCAACCGTAACCAGTTATGATGAAATTAAGCTCGCAGCGACACGGTTCTTCATTTAAAAGTAACCAATACCTGTTTTTGTAATTAAACAAATTATATTGGAATTTCTTTTTTATTGTTTATATAATTTATATATTTCTAGAGGAAATACTAGTAATGTTAACGCTTTGGCAGGTGATTATGAAAATAGAAATGAAAGAATAACATTCCAATAAATATACATGAAAAACAATTATTCACTCTGTGTGTATTTGTTTGTTATTATTTTACAGATACTAAATTTTGCAGAAAGCTTTATAACATTACTTTTCAGTGTACTACAAAATCTTATAATTTGTCACGTACAGATTTCAAAATGGCGCCTTTTTCAACGTTTTGATCATAAATGCTTTAAAAACGCTGATTTTGTAAAAACAAGTTGGTGGACGTCATCATGACCAACCTAGCCCACCATACAATTTAGCCTAATGTAAGCAGATCCTCTAAATCTATATTGCCTTACAAGGAAATGTTAAACTGTATTGGTAGATTAAGGGATCGAGGGTAATGTGTAACTTTTTGAAGACGTAGGGCCTCAAAGCTATATATTTGAAGTAGCCTCCACTCTCTACGCTCGTGCCAACTGAACACTCTGTATAGTCATATTTAATATTGTATCGATATGTTTCCTAAAAAATATCTATCCTTAAAAAAACTATTTTCATAAAAGTAGACATCTCGGATTTATGAACTACTTGTAACAACTCTTTGTCATTTCCTGTCGTGACTGTACTAAGAGACACGTGATGTGACAACGGAAGACGTTCGTCATTTGTCCGTCTGTCTGTCTGTCGTCGCTATTTCTTTTGTCTCAAGCATCTGATAAAAGATCTCCACAGTCTCAACATCAGATTCTGCGCTACCAGAATGTTCAAAGTTTCCTTCTGCCGCGAACATATTGTCTCGCATTAGTGGAACATATTTAATAGAAGCGATTTATTGTTGGTCGATCGAGATAACGCACTGTCGACGTGGCTTATTGAATACATCTGTATACGTCCAGTGAACGGGTTTATATTGTTCTGTTTTGTTTTACCATCGTTTAACTCGGAGAGAAAGAAATTATTTTGAGAGTAATTGATCTTTATAAAATTCTGAATTATTATTTTAAAAACCAAATTTTTTAGATCTATTAGTAGGAAAGGTGGATTATACCAGGAGTTTCCAAGGTATAGTATACAGGACTGTTTTAGCGATATTCAGAATTCTTTTCGTCTAAGGGGAAACCTTTAGAGACACGAATTTTTTCAGACTATAAACGGAAAATTTTCAGACGGTATGTAGAAACCGTTTAACCGGTATGGAAAATTCTTTCTGGGTAGTGCGCCAAGTTTTTTCACGCGGAATGTTGGACTCTATTAGGTTGTACGTACGACACTTTCTGGTGGTACATGCCACCCTTTCAGGTGGTACACGGGACTATTCTTGGAGGTACGTGCAACTCTTGCAGGTGGTACAAGGGCCACTTTAAAGTGGTACTATATGGTAGCACTGTCAGATGGTAGGAAAGGCCCTTTAAGGTAGTACTATGGAATTGAACACTTACAGACTATACACGAGTTAATTCACGAAACGTTGACAAGAGTTTTCTACTGAGGAACAATTTTCACATTACAAAAATTTAATTTCCCTTACATCGTATAACTTTTCACAATGTTCAAGTTGATGAAACTTTAAATTATGAAACGAATTTTAACAAGTTTATTACGATAAAATATAAGAAACTCATTACTAAAACACAAAATAGTTACAATAGTAAAATAAAACTAGAAAAAACCGTGAAATTGTAACTATAGTAATTAAATTTAGCATGTAAATTAACTTCTACTATTCACTGAATATTATTAAATAAAATCGTTGCTAAATTTTAAAACGAAAACTGGTTTTCCCTTTCGTGTTGACCAACTGCGGATGATATTCATATGTTAATGGCAAAATCGTAATAGGAAAATGAGTGTAACAGAAAATATACCCAAAACAAATACTCCATTATGCCAGTGTATCAGCTGGAAGTATTTAATTTTTGTTTCGATTTAAAGTACAGTGTCTCATTTCTAAAGTGTGTAGATCATTTGTTGAATTTGAAACTTTAACGCAAGAAAAGAAAGATTTTTTTTGCTAAAGACATTATTATAATTAGGGTCTAAATAACGGTTACAACAATAGTTATATATTTAAACATCTGCGTTTGACAAAAAAGTCAAGTAAGGAAATGTGATGGACCAGGTAGACTTTCTTCGGTACAATTCGAAGGTCGAACCTGCCCAGTTTTATGGACATGATCACTGTTATTAACACTAATAAATTGAGCCAACTTTTTGTGATGGGTCGGGTTCTCTTTCGTTGAAATATATCTGATCCTTTCTATTGTAAGCAAAGTTCAAGAGGATAAATAGACAAAAAAACTAAATGGGTGCATTAAATAAGAACCGTCTTTCCAGGAGACATTTATAGCTGCTGAAACACTACGGGTTTTAGGTGATGACGTAAACTTGACTTTTTATTTGATCATCGCCAAACATTTGAAATAATTGGCTTCTGTGTATAAGAAGTTAGAAGGAAGTTTGTGCCAAGTAAATATGTATTATAGTTTGTAAAGTTAAATAAATTGTTAGGTTAATGTCGGGATTACTTTTATTCTTGACGTGTTAATTTCTCACTTACCGTAGTTATTAGTGAAAGTATATGTTTTAAAGTAAATTGAAGCCAAAGAGTTGTAGGGATGATATCGCTCTATCGGTTTTGCAGTTCTAATCACGATAATAATAAAATTTAGTAGTATGCATGTTTTGACCATATCTTGTGATATTGTGTTTTCTTTTTCTTCAATTTATCGATACCGGTAACTCATAATTTTGTGATACAAAAATTCAAAATTCCGATTTTTTGAAAACTGCTATAAATATTTTGATAAAACTTTACTAAAATTTAGCCTCTAATAACCCAAAAAAATTTCGATTGCCATCCCCAACGGAAATTTACGATTTTTTTAAACCCAAAAAGGCGACGATGAAACATTTGAGTAATTGTCCTAATATCTCAATTTGGCACAACCTATTGAGGTTAAATTTTAGTGAAAAGTGAATACATATATAAGACACCAGACCCGGTTATTATCGGGTTTGCAGATGATCCCCTTGTTGTCTGTCGGGCAGACAATGAAAACAATTTAGAGATTAGAATAACGATACCTTAAGAAGAACTAAAGGATAGCTAGAAAACCGAGGCCTTCGGATGGCAGTAGGTAAGACCGAAACAATACTGGTCATCGACAATACATAATTCAATAAACTGAAGCTTCAAATTGATAAGTTGGTTTTTTTTTTAACTTTAATGTAATAGCAGATATTTCTTGTTGAAACTCCATCTTCAAGGATAAAACAAATTATGATAAGTTGGTGGTTGAGTGACGAAACCAGCTTATCTATTTGGGAGTGGTTTTAGAGAGGAGACTAAATCCTGTAAGTAAAGCTGTGAAAACGGTAATGAAGACAGCGGCTACCCTTTCATGGTCGATTCCAAACGTCAATGTACCAAAGGAATGCAAGGGGAAGCTCTTAGCAATAGTTGTATACTCAAAGGTATACTACACGTGGTTCTGGTATGGGCTAGCGCATTGTAAAAGCAGACAGCAGCTAAAAGTCTACTGAATGTTCAACGCCCTATTATCATGAGGATTGCTTCAACCTTAAAAATGGTTGAAACAACCACCACTGGGATCTGATGACCAAGGATTGAAAGGACGAGGACAATACACTGACCAAAATAAAATGGAAGTCGTTAGAATTGAAGCTATGAAGGTCTTCATTGAAAGGTGGCAGGAGCGATGACAGACGGAAACAACTGGAAGGTGTTGGATTCATAATATTACTGAATGATTGGACAGAAAACATTGTGAAGTCGGCTTTTACCAGCGTTATCAGGAGATGGGTGCATCAACAGTTATTTAAAACCGTTTAAAATCAGAGAAGACGCGCTGCATGGTACTACTGCGAGGAGCGATGTGACGATGCGAGGCGTAGTCTTTTTGAGTGCGAAAAGTGGAACGAGGAGAGGAAGAAAACGTAGTGGAAGCAGGAATAAGTTGGCTGCTGAGAGAATGGTAAACCAAATGCTGGACTCGGAGTAAAAATGAAACTCTTTTCATCACTTTATTAGTACAATAATGAAGACTAAGCACGCAGATGAGTTAAGGATAAAAACCTTGAACTGAGGAATTAAATTAAGAGAGGAAACGGTCCAAGAAGTGTGGGCTTAACTCGCGGTAGTTGAAACCGACAGGTGGATCTGTGATGGTTATTAAGTCTCTAGATAAAAGAGGTGGGAGTTTAGTGGGTATTCCGGATGAACCGGAAGGTCCCACACAGCAGAAATCACGTACGGGCTCCTGATGGTGTATAATGCATTCTCCAAGTTGGAAAAAATTATGTGTGTAACACAACTCAATCTGCCAAACCAAGTTAATCAAAATTACGTTTTCTCGAGTAACTGAGAAATATCGAAATTAACCCTGACCACGCTCATCACAATTCACATCGGTTTAGGTTATATTCTTTTAGTATTTGTCAATATTTTATCAAAATCCCTATCGTTGACTTAGGGTATTCTTAATTAATACGATATTATCCATGATCAATTTCCCTCCTAAACTCGGATTTATGGGAAATGTTAAACGATTACGTTTTTGTTTGCGTTTTTTTTTTAATCGATGAAGACGATTTTATAAAAACTGTTTTTAATAGTAGCTACCCTCACATTTTAAATTATAAATAGCTCCCACGATTACTCAATAAATGGTCAAAGTATGAACAAGTGATCAAAATACGTCTACTAGATTCGGATATTGCGTACTGCACAGATGACAAAATCATCATTCCAATTTTTTTATTAAACAGTTTACCTCAAAACGAATATTTGCGTAAGCAACTCAACATCGATATTTTCATCCATCCCCTAATGTTTTAAAGTTATTTTTATAATTATGGGTTCTCCGTGTTATTTATATGGTTTAAACGGATGTTAACCATCATTTATGCCTATAATAAAACTAACACAAAGTTTTAAGAGAATAAAACAACCCCTGTTATCAAGTGATAAACATAAAACAGGGAAAAAGTGAAAAGCAAAAGTCTAGGGTAGTGTTAGAAACCAAAGTAAAACTAGTAAGGAGAGGAAACTAAGCCTAAAGTCAGTCAAAAACAACTAAGACTAAATACAAACGTTAACAGGAAAACCACAATTCACAGAGCTACAGTACACGAAGAATGGTAAACTGCTTTACTAACTAATGAGGGTTGTATAACGACAGTTTATCCCCACCTTACTCAAATATGTATATTTTTCAAAAACGTCCATTTTCATTTTTTGGTGGACAACTGCCGAATCGCACGTTTAGTGGGGATTAGTTCTGTTTCGTTTTTATTTGGTTTGGGGATGGATAAGAAAATTTGTCAATGTACCATTTATTTTGGGAATTACTTACTTTAAAACGGATATTTCCGTGAAAGTAAATATTGATTGTTTACCTTTCACTTATAGATGTGAAAAACTAGAATATTTTCTGTTTTCTTCCTTTAGAAACAAACATCCTGTAGAAAGGAATCTATGTAAAACATTTTCCATTTTACCCCTGTTTAAAATTTATGACTTTTTTTGTCCTTTCCTTTAAAATCTGAAAATTGACATAATTATAAAGAAGCGAGGACGAAACAGTTTGACCTTTATGAAGGTGATTAAACTAGTCTGTTCTAAACAACATAATGGCGCTATTATACAGAGAGGTATTGTCTTGTTTAGGATGAACTGTAGTGTAAACTAAACCTATCATTACCAGTAATATTTCTGAAATATCGTTTACTCTATGTTGAAATGTAGGCTTGGCTTGTTCCTACTGAAAAAATCAATTAAATTTCGCAGTCTTCTACTATGTAATAATGAAAATGTTAACAAAGTTATACAAAACTGTAATTGTGTTGTAAAGATTTCTTATTAATATATTATAAAGACCTAATGATTGGAGGAATATTAAGTCCGGAACACGTGTCGTAAATAATAAAAATCCTGAAGTAACAGAATTGCTGGCGGTAAGTGAATATATATTTTATTATCACGCATATACATAATAAATGGTGCAAAAACAATGCACAAACTTTTTCTCTCATCTTTTTCTAAAACCAAATACGAACCAAATTGTCAGTTTGATAATTGTGAATCAAAAAGTAATAGTGACATATAAACATTTTTCTGACAAACCATTTATTAATATAAAATATGGTAACTTTGCTTGTACAATAAACACGTAACCAGTGTAAATCGTATTTGATTTAAAAGCTTTTAATGACGCTGTTTAACCTTCATTTACTACGTTCTTGGCAAATTATTCCAAAAATTTAATATATTTTTATTTGCCATTTTCACACTGGTTTGGGTCACTCATAAACTTGCGTGTTTTTGATGTTTTTAACAAAAACTAAAGAAGATATTTATCAAGAGATATCGATCAGTACTGTTTGGGTACTTAGAGGTTACAGTTCAGTAGAATTTGATCGTAATCTTTAAAGACAATTTTGAGAAATTCGAATTTTCTTGTTTTTCTTATGGCAGCTATCTCCTGAAATATATATTGACGCCTGATAGAGTGAATTGAATTCATGCAGTTGTACGTGTAATGAAACGTTGCACCCCCACTACTCTAACAGTCGACATGATTAGATCCACACCACTATTTCGTTAGTTAAGCGGAACTTCTGTGTATATTGTTACATTTCTGAGTACTGAATATGAATTATTAGTTATAATTAGAAGTGTCCGTGTTTTTAACGGGCAGAAAAATGCGGCGCACAGCTTAAATTGTTTTCTTATCTTAATTATAAACAAAGATAAAGAAGGGGGAGTGCACATTTAATTTCAAACATTCTGGCAAATTAAGATCTCAGACGTAGAGTCAAAACTAACTATTTTGTAAAAAAAAACTAAATTACCAAAAACCTATTATAAAGTATTTTACATAAATAAATACACCGCTTATTATTACACATCCCCTCATAATTAAATATAACACCAGGTAGCTGCTAGGATAGTTTAAAATCTGAATAAACAACTTGATTAACCAATAAATAAATTAATAATAATATCTGGGTAAGGAAGATTCACGTGCCACTACCAGTAGCCACCAGAAGCTCCACTCCTCCTTGCTCGAGTTCAAAGGTTCCTTATTTGTTATGCAAGTCTCGTCCTGGTAATGAACATCGTGGGCTGATTAGTTTCGAAAATATTTAATCAAATTTGATGTCGGAAAAGTGCGCTTGATAATGTAACAAGCTCTTGTGAAACGTTGTTAAATTATTACTTTGCACGTGTGTGAATTTAGTTAAATATGAAAGCTAAGGTTTATAACTGTAGTGGCTGTAAGAATCTTTTGGCTATAATTGATATTATTAATTAAATATAATTGATGGTTGAGAAAAAAAGTTTGGTGTCTTAACGCTTAAATTTGTTTATTTAAAATTCTTTTCTATCCCTTCATTAAAGTCTCCAAGTTACAATATGATAAACTATATATTCTCGTTAAATTGTTTAAGCTATAGAAGACCAGTTTCTTAGTTAATGTATAATTGAAATTATAATAATAATATGTAACAATTGAATATGGTAATAACACCGTAAATTTTTACAATTAATAGTTATAATAATTTTGAAAAAAAAAGTGAATTTGAACGCACAATACCACTTTTCAAGATATAACAAATTTTACCTCTTAGTTTGTGTTCAAAGTTTGTTTTTAAAAGGAAATAGAACTGCATCTGTATGTCCTAGAACGGAATTGAAGAATTCAGTAGATGTTACAGTACACAAACCGTTTCTTTCCCCAACCACATAATATTCAATTAATTACCTAAATATATAAAACAGGAAAGTAAAATTGCTGTTTTTTGTTTATTATAAAGTTTTGTCTCTTTCCATAGGATATTGAATAGTTTATCTGTTTTTAAACTTGATTTTTCTATTTATATATACGTTGGAATTTTTATACATTTAAATCAGTCAACTCGCTTACATTGCTGAAAATTTAACATCATTCTAAAAATGTCTTGTAAGATTTCAGGATACATTCAAAATTACATGGACACGAAAAAGTCAACATCACTTTTACCTCCCCATCACATCACTTTCTCTGTACTACGTACATAAGGAAATAAAAAATACGTGAATAAATGCGCATTCTTTCGTTTCAACATATCTCGGATTATTTTCAGTTGCTGTAATTGCATTTTTATTTTACAATTAGTTGTTAATCGCTCAAAACTATTCCAACCATTACGCTTATGAATGAGTCATCATTAAATCGTTTGCTTTTTATTAAAACGTGGCAGTGGCTGTCCCGGAAACATTACAAGGGGTTGATCAAGCCTGGCGCAGTGGTTGAACAATACCCCAGTGTACAAAGAGTACTCTAAAGACTTTTGAGTCACCAATTTTACAAACAGAACTTTTCTTGTGTGCAAACGTTGTTTGAAAACAATTTTTTCACACGTCTTGCGATAAATCTCTTGTTCATAATTGCCTCATAATAAAAAAGGGGGGAAACATAAAGAGTAGCCAGAAAGTCTCCACCTCCTTCCTATTTTTTCCACAGTTTGGATGATAATGATTTTGGACTAAATGAATGTTGTGTATTTATGCTACGATTTGTGATGTGATAACATTTTCGCCCACCATATTGGATTTGAGTCAATATTTTTAAATGGCAACATGGTGTTTTAATATATGATTTAACATCGGTTTACAACCCTGAATACAGTGACATAATTTTATTTCTCTCACCTACGTCAAGTTATTTATAAAAAACTATTGAAAATATATGATATTTGACTTTATACGAATACTGCATATTTAATGTTTTATTTGTATGATATTCAAGTTACTGCACCAGACATTGATTTTCACCTCAATGGAACATTTTAAAATTCATATTACATCATAAAACAATATCGAAATTGTTTTAACTGCGATTTAAATAAGAAACCAAGACACTCATTATTAATGATAAATCAAGTTGTACAATTACACTGACCTATTTCAGTAATGTTCAAACTATGGTCCGCCGACATCTTGTCAGTAGTAGATGTGGTTTATAAAGAATTTCTGACATTCACAAACATATTTGAGGTTATTTTGTGATTTTTTTCTACAATTCTCGTTCAAAGATTTTCCAATACAATATTATTTTCCAGCAGTACATTAATAGAAGGATGTCACAGTAATACTAGTGCAGTAATTTTCTTCTAAAAAATTTTAATTTCAAACATTTTCTCTCTGTTTTAAGAGAGTAGCTGAAGATAGAGGAGAGATATCAAAAATAATTATGCCACTGAATTTATTGTTGAAAAACGATGCTAAATCATGTATCAAAACACTATGTTGCCATTAAACAAAATTAATTCAAATCCAATATGGCGGATTCAAGATGGCGGCGAAACTTTTAACGTGGTATAATTATCCACAAACTTAATTTCATCCGAAATCATTGTGACACAAACTGTGGAAAAATTAGTGGGGGGGGGACTCATGGCCACTCTTAGTAACAACGCATAACTGCAATACAATTATATATGTTTCACTTAAAACTAATCACAATCAAAATTCACCCTTGTATAATTTAATTGCGTCAGAGTCGAAAAAGAACAAGATTTGATCAAGAGAGACCTGATAGAAAAAATAACAAAAAGAGATCTAAATGAAAAAAATAAGTAGATCCAACTAAGTTCTTTCGGATGTGGCACACCTGTATGTGCCCTGAGGTTTGTAAAAACAATATATTTTGTTATATATTTCTATTTGTCTTTCATAGGTTAATAATATTTCTGTGCTTGACCGTCTCGATCAGATTCTATCTTCAGTAGATGCATCTTTATAGATTTATCAAAATTATCTCTTACTAAAGTTCACTTTGGTAACCTATTTGTCCCTCTCTTTTGTATAAAGGTTTTCATCAGTTCACTAACCATAATTTTACTGATTATTCTAGAAATTCTTTTTTTGCTATATCGTATTTTTTAAGAATGATTCAGTTACAGCTGCGAAGACATATTTATTTTCTAATAATAATAAACATAATTATCGTTTTGCCTTACTGGACAGGTACACTTGCATAAATTAACTTAATTCCAAAGCTCACGGTCCTGTCTTTTGTTTATCGTTTAAGTGACTCAAATTTGATTTCCCAATTTCATTCATATTTTAATTCAATGATAGGAATGATCGAAACTCGTGTACAAAATCGGAAGTAAAAAGTTATTACAGTTCAGGAATAAAATTAACCTTGACCTTGATCGTTAGAAGCTAGATGTTGTACGATTTACGTTTTGTACAATGGCACGAGCGAAGCAATTTAGGCTTTATTTATATTTATAATTTTTTTTTTTAAATACAGTGTACATAGTTAATTTTTCACTTCATTCAAGAAGTTCCTTAGCCCTAATAAAAGAGGGGGAAGGTAGTGCTAAACTTAAGCAGAAGAGAGCTAAAACTCCTCTGTGGTATACTAAGAGGACATATCCATTGCAGGTATCACTTAAGTAAGATGGGCCTGGTGGATGATGACACTTGCAGGTACTGTGGTGAAGAGGTGGAACGCATGGAACACATCATCATGGAGTGCCCGGCCTTATGCCTAAAGAGACATAAATTTCTAGAATGTATCTTCATTTCGGAAAGAGAATTACTAAACCTCCCGACCAGGGGTTTGATCAATTTTGTCAAAGACATAGATCTCTCCTGAGTCCAACAAAAGGGGGGCACAAAAGATCTAATTAGGTGGCAGTGCGGGAGGCGTTCTAAAACACTCTCCCCAGTCTTAATAATAATAATTTTTCACTTTTTGAAATGACAACTAATAAAATGATATATTTTGGTGTCAAATAATTTTGTTTGATTTTATGTGATTTCGAGGATGAGTGAGAAAGTTTGTACAATTTTTTAGCGAGTTTATTAAGATTTGTTTCTGTTTTTAATTGTTCCCAAATTTAAATCAATATAATCTGTGCACTTTGGCTGGTTACGCATTAATTGATTGTTTCTTATGCCACGGCAATATTTTAGTAACTCGCAGCTGCCTACCTGCTTCTAAAAACATGACGTTAACTCCAACACAGGTTTGCCTCTGGGATATGTAATTCACTTTGTTTTTGTTTTATTTATGAATAAATTAATTTACCTTTATCAACAACGATTTAAAGCGTGGTACGATTGAACAAAAAAATGTCATGCATGTACTCCTCTCAGATGACGCAAGATCCTATGAAACTAAGAAATGTAAAAAATATAAATATAGTTTAAATAAAAAATAAAGGAGTGGCTGTTTTCTTTGTAGAATTTATTTAATTAATGCAGATGTGGAATGTGAGTTATGTGTTTAAATATATTATGATTTTGTTTTTTTATTCTAGTTTATTGAGTTTTGTTTGTAATTTTAAAATCTACAATTGTAGGAACATTAAAACAGGCTCAACCTTTGAGGCCCTATATTTTCTCAAGGTGAATGTATACTTCGTCTGTTTGTAAGGAGAGGAAAAGAAAAAGAAAAAATCTAACCCATAACTACGTGCAAAAAGTGCAAATCCAGCTAGAAACCCTTGGAATTTCCACTCCTGTACTCACCATAGTGATCCTCTGAGATTAAAAACAAAAGAACCCGTCCATATAAAGGTCATTCGGTTTCATAGTCCTGCTTCTATCAGGTAAGTATTTTAATACCGTTTTTAAAAAACAGGATTTGTCACAGGAAATCGGATTAGAATCAGAAATAATCGCAGATAATGCAACTTTGTAGTAAGAGACTTTATCCCCGCCTACACTTGATATTAAATAGAGTTTCCCACTTAAGACACCAGATAGGTTAGGAAAAGTTATGAGCTACCCACGTTATCATTCCCACACAACAACCTTACAATTTATATCTCTTATATAAACTTCATAAACGTAGCCTAAGATAGTACGGTAAGTTACTTGTCTGCTTACATTGTAAGAGAGTTCGGTATAATACCTTCGAGTGTGGTCTGTTGGTCATGCGGTATTTATCACTTTGATGGTTGGGTACTGGGTTTAATAAAAAATATAGTGATATTGTTGTATCATTATGGATGATGGTGAAGACTTGACAAAACCTCTGTGTAAGTCAATGGGCGCCATCATGGTACTTACCCAGTTCCATCACAATACATGCAGACCCGCTAAATGTAAATTTGAAAAGTTAGTTTCTTTACCCTTGTAGGTTTCTTTGATTTTGATAGATCAAGGGGTCCAGTAGAGTAAACTTGTTTAAAACATTTGTTGCACAGGTTTTTTGAACCTAGTAACTGTGTATATCACTACTTTCTTCACGTCTGGTAGGCCCTAACTGGCTTCATAGATGTCTATATGTTAAAAACTCTCCACACCACTTGCTTGTGTCAGTGCAGTGGCATATCTAGAATTTTATTTGGGGGGGGGGGCTGAACGGGGGAAAATTTTGTGAAAGGACTTTCATATAATGAAGCGACCAAAACAGTAGTTTAACGTTGTTTTATGGATTAAAAACGTGTCAGACTTGTTGATGGACCAGCGCCGGCGCCATCTTGCTTGTGAACGTCTTCACTTTTACTCTTCTTTGGGTTTTTGAAGAAGCACGAAATATTTGTCTGTTTACGTTTAGACATTTCCACAAACAATAACACGTTTAGTTTAACCGCTGAGTCACTGTATGTGCGTCCTCGATAGTGCGCGTATCGTTTCAATGAAACTAGATAAACGGAGCGGGCACAAAAATCAAAATATTTTATGTAAATTGATTGCAGGCAATGTAAATGTAACTAAGACATAATACAAAGTATTAAAACGTACCATACAATTGAAGACGTAGTAGTGGAATTAGGTCATTCTTGCTAATGAATAGGTCTACATTTTACGAGATTCAAACTAATTATGTTGGTATAAAATTTACATTCTTTCAAAAAAATGTTTAGAGGTTTTGGGGGGGCTTCAGCCCGAAAGCCCCCCCCCCATAGATCCGCCATTGTGTCAGTGTTTCGCCCCTAGTCGAGCCTTATTGCTGGTGGTCTTGTCATTGATTCGACTCTGTCGAATCTCATACGAAAATCACATTTTCATTGGTAATCAGTGTAAGAGATTACCCCCCCTCCCCCCATATAAGTTCGTTATTTGACGTCGTAGAGAGGTGGGGTTGGTACTGTTACAAGCTGAATTGAAATCTGCAAATTTTTATCATATTATCTAATGTGTTATAAGTTGAATAAATCACGAGACGTGAACAATAATTGATAAAAATTAACGCCATTTTGACTTTTTCAATTAGACTTTTCTGAATTTGATTAGAGTAATATGTGAAGCTACTTATAGTGCCTTACATCAAATTTCATATTTCTATCTTAATTTTTGTAGCCGCTATCGTGCTTTATTTCAACAAAGACAGCGGACGGAAGGCATGTCGTAAATCATTTTTTTCGGTTTCCTACATTTATTGCTATTACCTTATACTTCGTAAACTGAGTTGTTGTTTTTTTTAATAAGAAGATACCACTTCATTTGTAACATTCTTTTAACTTGGTTTGGTAAAGATGAGTAGCTTGGATTTAATTGGTTGTTTCCAGATGTTTTAAAAAATTTCTGTTTCTACGTTGTTGATGAAGTGCGGGATCTGTCATTATAAGTGCAGTTCGGAGACAGTACGTCAGTTTTGGTAGCAACTCTTCTACACCGTACGATATGGTATTTCTGACAATACCATATGGTGTGTGTTATCTTTCTAAAAGTAGAGTTTTGAAAAGAGCCTTTTATTCCCTTACGTCAATACTAAGAAGGTACAGTACGTTAAGGTTGAACGATTGTGGTCAGCCTAGTCTTTACAACTAGATAACCTCAGATGTCAGGATAAAGTTACCCTCGCGTCCTATCTATTGCTTTCTCAACTTGTTTGGAGAAGGATAGTTTACTGTCTATCGTTATACCAAAGTATCTGACTTGAGTTTCCATGCTGTGAGAAACTTGTTGAGTGTACGTTGTGCTTTGGGTTTATTGAGATTATTATAGCTTTTGTAATTGCGATTCTGTACCTTCCAAGTCAAGGCGTCAGTGAATTTAATTAACGTTGAACGATTATTGCCCCCATGATTAGAATTGAGTGATGAGTGATTCTCAGGGGGTCATCTATAGTTACGGGTTTGTCAATCCCGAGGGTTCTAACTGGATTTAGACCTTTTTCTTGTAGTCTTTGGTTAGATCTTTCTATTTCATTTTTCCTATCAGGGTTCTCTGTTCTCTTCCGACGTTGGCGCCATTAAAGGCTTGAGCTCTTTATTTATGTTTTTTCTTCTTTTTATTTATAACCCAATGGTGACTGAGAGGTTTTCCTTTTTTAAAAAACAAGAAAATTAAATAGTCGTAACTATAGATGACCCTATAGATGTAATTAAAATGCCAGAACCGCAGCAATTCGGTGTACTAGAGTAGGTTATCGTTAGGTTTTTGACTGTTGGTAATAGTTGTCATCGTGTTTGACGGAATATTTTTACCACATACCAGATGACTTGTAGAAATATAGAGTGTACGGGCTATCGTTACATTTCGGAGAGTTTAACTTAAAGGTTCTATTAGTTGTGATTGTCAGCCTTGTTAGGAACACTGTAATCTTGTCGATTATTTCAAAATAAAGTTTACATATTATCATCTCGTTTTGATAACCGGCTTTCAAACGTAATATCCAGTTCACAAATATTACAAAAACTTTCTTATACACACAAGACTAAATATCAATATGACCACATATTCATTGGGGAAAACTGCCACAAAGAAGATAGTTAAAATTACAATTTTCTAAAAATTAGAGTTAACGACTTTGTTAAGAATTTTGATAAGATTTAGAAACTTACATCACAAACAAAACTTAAAAAGAAATGATAAAGGGGGAAATGAGACGGAGAAGCAATTTCCATTGTGGTAAAATTTGGACATTTATAATCCACTCCAAAAATTAAATTAAATTTCTGGCCGTGAGTTTAATCTAAATCATTATCGTTAATTTTGAGATATACAAAGAATTCCGATGTAGACCAGAGTTCATTTAACTTTTTAGCTGACTAAATTCGAACCGACATTTTTGGGAATATAACGACTTTTACGTTTTGGTTGGGTCTGCGGAGTACCGCAAGGATCAAGCTTGAACCTACTAGTCTGGATTATATATTATGATTTGGGTTTTGATTACTAGAAGGTGTTGAAGTGATGGACTATCATGATGACGTCGGTGTTAAAATATTGCGGAAATCAGCAAGTGGTTAGGGAGTAGAAGTTTGGAGCTGAGACAACAGAAAACTGAGACTTCTCTTAAGGCCTGGAACTCTCTAAGAAGACTGCACGGATAGGAAATCGAATTGGCTTCAAATATCTAAGAGTTATTTTTGGAACAAATATGAGGATGTCATAACACCTGAAAACAGCAGCACAAATAGCTGAGGGTTGTAAGAGTTTTAAAAAGGGTTATGGCGTATTTTGGGGATTCAAGATCCAGTAAGAGAAGGACGATGAGATGCTGCGTACTCCGTTATTTTGTATGCTGCACCAATCTGGAGTGATGCAAGTAGATCTGCTGAGAATGGCAACATACTCACCAGGATACAGAGAAGAGTGGCGCTCAGGACAGTCTATATAAAGGCTATTTTAGTTTTGGTGGGCGTCCCCCTTATCGACCCCCTTATCGAGATGTTGAGGAAGCATCAAAACAAGGGTTTGCTTTACAAGGAGCTACAAAACGAAACGTTGCTAACCTGGCAGCAGACATGTGAGAAAGATGTTGGCCTAGGAATTTGAAAGAGAGAGATAATTCTGGACCTCAGTATTCCTTTAGAGGATGTGAACCAACAACTTCTGGGAGTACCGACCCTCGGTGTTTGACTGGTAGATGCCTTTACACCCTCCCCACGGATAGAAGGAAGAAAAAGGATTAACGAAATTTTTTGAGGTGATTTTCAAGCAATTGTACTCAAGCAAAATAACAATTTTTTTCCAGTTATCAATTAAATCTCAAGATTATTTCAACATAAGCGAATAGTATGGAGATTTATAAATCAAAATAAACATTCAGTAATTTTAAATTACTGACTTTTAGGATATAATCGATGACAGCTGCCTCAAAAGTTTAAATTATCGGTTAAAATTTACATCAAGATATTCCAAAATATATGTCCACATAACAGATTTGGTCGAAAATCTGTCAACTCATTTAGAATGCCAAACATGCTTCCACATTTTTGGTCTCAAACCTCTAAAAGTACATCCCACGATAATTTCAAAATCAATTTTTAAAACTTAACTAGCTTATACGTCGTATTTATGAGATTTTTTTTAATACGATCAAACAAATGATGTGTAGTTAGCGGCTAGATCATTAGTCTGCGCAACAAAACAAAAAGGGGTGACTAGTTTGGAAGCTTTGGTTTATTGAAAGGAATCAAAACAAACTTGACGAATGGTAATTAAATTATGCGGCAACACGCGCGTAGTCTAGCGGAGTGTGGCTGATTCAATTCGATTGCAGTCTATTGACAAGTGTCTGTCTTTGTTTTCATTGACTAGGATGTCAATAAACACCTTTGTCCTATGTAAATGCACAGCAAATCAGTCGCTAATTGGTTTGGTGACTTTACTGCCAATGTACGAGTAATTTGTCTACTTCTTCTGTTATTAATTAAAAAATGTTTGGGATTTTTCTGTTTAAAATCTAATGCAGATTGAAATATGTAAAGAAATATATACGAAAAAATTACTGGTATAACAGAACTTGAAATGTTTTATTGATTTTTATTTTTCAATATCGAAGTATTTTTTTTTTATGTCGATTTTTTTAAGTCTGTTATCTGTTGTCTGTTGTCTGTCAACTGTGCAGCCGACTGGCGTGTAACGACTTTAATCATATTTTGTTTGTTAACATATTTTGATAATATCTCCCCCATAATCCATAATGCAATGAAATAGAAATAAATTATTTAAATGTATTACAGAAGAATAACAAACGAGTTATGAACAAAAAGTCTGTTTTAAATGGTCGCCAATTTGACATTATCAATTCGATTTTTCTAGATTTCAATAGGTTTCTATATGAGCATGAATCCTCTATAACAAATTTCATATATTCATTTTTGTACTTACTATCGTACTAACACACAGGTGACAAAAGCGACAACTACAACAGTTGGACAGAATGTCGAAAATTACTTTTTCAGTATCCTTTGGAGTTGCAAAGTAAAGATCAATAAAAAATAACATTTTTTGTATTACTAGTAATTTCAGAGTAGTTTTCGCAAGAACAAAACACAAAATTTCTCAAAATCGACTTAAATGAGCTTCATCAAATTTTGGTCAGGTGAGCCTGATTCAGGAAGACCGTTTTACCATCAGTTAGGTTCAGTCTTACCTAATCCTAACTTCGACTTCAAAATAGATAATCCAGACCTTATATATTATAAATGGGATGATTAAATGAAAACAGCAATAGTGATTCAGTATTTCAAGCTATTTGTAAAACAAGACTTTATTTATGTTTATAATGATTTATTTCCCAAAAATAATATAATTCTGTTATTCTACATATATGACTATATTAAAAAGTAGATAAAAATGGAAAAATATTAAATATATTGAAATTTTAATAGCACACATCGACTGCAAATTTAATTTTGATTCTATTTAGCTACAGAAACATTCAAAAATCACAAACTCAATTTTCGACCTGAAAATCTTGCAAAGTTTAAAAATTGGCTGTTTTCTCGAATTAATTGCTCCGAAACAGTAAGAGATATTTTCAAATTGAAAAAAACCACAGTAAAATTTGAACTTTTTTCTTTCCTCATGTAAAAGTTTATATCATTACGATGTATAGTTATGGAGCTACAGGCGTTTTAAAAATGTATTGCAAGTGGCGAAACGTGTAATGTTAAAATCTGGAATTTTTATTGACATATAAATTGCAATAACTCTTAAACCATTTGAGATTTTAAAGTGATTTTTTCAGGGTTTACTCTCTTTTCAATTCTGCATCTTTTGATATCCATATAATTGGTTAAAACTATTCAATTCTGCATCTTTTGATGTGCATATCATTAGTATTGGTAAATGTTGAATTTTTTTCTAAAAATTAGATAAACATGGAAAAATTATGAAATTTTAAAAGCACCCCTCGACTCCAAATTTAATTCTGCTTCTAATATAACTTAAGATATAGAAACGTTTATTGTTCTACGGAGGAAAATAGTGAACATTTTAATCAAATTTGGTATGTGTGCATATTTTAGGCATATCTCAGAAGGTTATATTCATTTTCCGCTAATTCAAAATTGGGAGTAGTTGACATTTGGAGTATATACAACATTATTTTTTTTGAAAAACAACTCTAAGGGTTTTGATAAAACTTTACTCAATTGTACACTCTAAAGACCAGAACAAAATTAATCTAAATCTCTTCTTAAAATGCCGGTTCGTGAATTATCGGTAAAAAAGAAAATATTGGCCATGGAGCTGTTATAAAATACGTACATTTTCAAAATCGGCTATACCGATTTCGGTCCAACTTCAGAAGAATGAGAAGAAGAATAACAAACACCAAAGCAAAATTGCAAGTAAAAAATAATACAATTCAAGAATAACTGACAAAATATCAATATATACCTTTGATATTAATCAAATAAAATTTACGTGTTTTATGGTGCAAACTAAACACGTTTATATATACAACAATAATATATAAATAATTTGTCAAAATGTTTTTGATTCATTTGAATTTTTTTTCTTTACCAACTATCAAACTAACGATATGGTACAAATTATTTTTGATTTGGTTTGAGTGAGAAAGTTTGTACAATTTATTTTATTTCAAACATTTAAACATCCGTCATTTAGATTCCAATTACCACATTTCATGACATACCTGTAAGCTAGATATCTACCATTAATTAGGACAATAGACAATTAATATTAATTGCAGTAAATTAGTATAGTATGAATGGGACAAAGCAGACCCTTGACCTACGTGGGGGACAATGGGGTCTCCATACAATACTCTCGTAGCTCAGCGTGATGTATAGCCTCTCGACTTACGCTAGCTAATTGTTTACAACAAATGGTTCCTATTGGAGAATAGAAAATAAGTTCCTTCGTCTAGGTAAATTAGTCATGTAATTAAATTCTATTTACTAACTTTGAGGTCAAAACACTGAGGGGAATTTGGTTTTGGTCCGGTGTCAACGACTTCAAAATATTCAGGAGTAAAATATTTGTAAAAAGGAGAGCGGTAGTTGGAAATACACCTTATTACTTTTATCAACATAAAACAAAGGAATTGCGTTCTTTCAATTGTAAATATCAATCAATTTTCTTTATTTCAATGACAAACTTGATTCTAAATTATTTGGAAGTTTTATTATTCGTAATCGTGATGACCTTGAATCCGCCGAGGGTTGTTCGTAACTAACAACTCAGCAGTAGTAATAACTGCAATAGTAACATCAACGTCTTTTATGATTTGCTGAATTTAAATCCACTGATTATAGTGCAACATTTTTTGGAGTACTTACGGACAAGACTTACAGAAATAATCAGTTTAAGAACACTTGGAAAAGTGACATCAAGAAATCCCAGCCCGACTTCGAACATCGGACAATAACGTAGGCCTATTTGAGACAGTGGCCTAATAAGTCTATCGCTCGACGCACTTTGAAACAGACGATTTCATGTTAAAATCCAGCTTAAAAATTAAATTAAGATCGCCCTGCGATGACTTGGAGTCACTGTTACCAGTTTGAGCTCTACAATCAAGCGACAGCTTGTATCAAGGCCTTAACTTTAATCTCTTTGCTTCCTACTTGTGATGAACGCAACGTGTAACATAGCACGGGATCAGCTGTCATCGGCTAATCGAAAACGAAAAGGCTATAACCTAATAGATAGGCTATGAGAGTGTTAGTCTGTCCAGCTCGATTGGACTGGAATCATTTCCTCTGGATTTATTTTGTTTATTTAATTCTCGATCTTTTCTACATTATTTTTTCGGACTAAGATTTAAGTAATGGCGTCGCCAACAATCTCGAGAAGGTCGAAATATTGTGTCGGAAAATATATACAGGATGCCCAATAAATATCAGAACGTCGATATATTAATATAAAATAAACGCAGCTCTGAAACTTTTAGGACACTCTGTATTTTGCGAGGTGTGTCTCAATAGGCTGACAGCTTGGTTGCATTCGCGATTATGAGCAGTTTTATAATTAAGTGTAAGTATCCCAAATTAGTTTATTATCATTAACTCATTAACAGCAAGTTACCAAGAGTGGTTTGTGGTTTGACTAAGTGAATTAAGAACTCTTTAGAGAGTGGGCAAGCACGTTTTACTACAGAATGCTTATTATTGGTTAATATTACTCTAATTCCGCTATTAATTCATTTGTCTCCCAAGAAACCATAACACGTTGCAGCACGAGTTGAATAAACTATGACAATGATGAATGGGATAGGTGATGATGAAAGTTACCGAAGCTCATGAAGTTATGAAGTAATTCTCCATGTAAGTGGCCGAGTTAACCGAATTGGGAGAGGGGAGGGACTCATCAACAAAGTGAAATTTCTCAGTACGTGATTGTCTTAAGATAAACGTGTTGTGTTGAATAATGAGTGATCGAGTTCATATTTGCAGTAAAAACTATTAGAGGTGTTACTGAACGTGGTCGAACATTATGTTTTCCCACAAACTGGAGACAAGGAAATAAGGGTTATTTTTACAGTAAGGTGGAGCGCCACCCCATTACAGTTTTCTTATTGATATATCTTCTGACTGCTGAATTGGATGGAATGGTAATTGTTTGGACTCCAAGAAGCACCGATCTGATCTTTATGAACTTTTTCTACTGGTGTTACGTTAATAGCATTGTTTACGCTGAGAAAATTCTTGATAAATATCAACCATTCTCCTTCAATTCCCAAGGTCGTTGGGTAATATATTGGTTCAACTTCAGATTGAAAAAGACAATTTCTTTTCATTTTATAAAATTCTATGTCTTTGGAGATAGTTAGTCGTGAACCCTAGTAAGAATTCTACGCATTATATTCACTACCAATAATGCAGTTGCTATCAAGTGATTGAAACAGTCCATAAAAAGTGTTAAATCTTGGGGGACAATAAATGTGCATATTTAAACTTTTTTTATTTTAGTTCACACACTGTAGAAACTTGTATCGACTTAAGCTCAATGTTATAGCTTCTTGATGTTTAAATAAATCTCTGATTATTACAGGGAATCTACCTCTAGCTTTACTAAAAGGATCAAAAGATTGAATCATCTACCCACGAACTTTAAGTAAAGATTGTTGAGTAAGATGTCTTTCAGATATAAACCATATATGAATTCTTTTTCCATCTTTTTTTTTCAGAGGTATGTCCAATTCATGGATTTTTGCTAGAGGTCATTCACGTACCATGTTGCAGTTCTAAGGTTGTAATATATTTTATTTTATTTTAGTTAAAATTTATAAATTAACAATTTATAAATTCATGAGTTAGAATTTGTCATGATGTTCTCAAGCTTATTTAGTCTAACAAATAACATTCTGCTCATGCAATCTGATAGAACGATTCTAAGTTTAGTGTTTCCGCAATCGTTGAGTTTTTAATTTTCATATTACCTCATTATATAACATGCGAATATAAGTAGTTAGCACACACTCTTGATCTTCTTACCATACTTATGTTTAAGGTCTCTAACCTTCTACTGCATTTGCTTCAATGGTCTTCTTATACACGTCCCGTTTGTTTTGCAGCTTTTTAGCTACTTCACAACCCCTTTAATTTGCTGTGTCAGCTCCTAAAGAGTTAATATATTTTGGAACAGTTTACTGATTAGATTGCCTGAAATGTCTTCTAGCACATTTCACACCTTTTTTTTACAATATGGTTGGGTCTAGATAAAAACTTAGCATCTTTTACAATGTTGTATCCATTTAGAATTTTTCCTCGGAGGTTCAATTTTAACCACAACAGAGAGGATTGTATATTTTCTTCTCATTTTTTTTACTATCAAAAGTTTGCATGAAATCCACGCTTCGTCAATATTACTTCATCTTCTTCATTTTCTTGCTTTTCTCTTTGAAGAATATTGATTGCTTCGAGAAGTTTAAATATGTTTTTTAGAAATTCTTCCATTCTCTTTCTTAGAGCATGTCTTCCTTTTCTTGCTATTACCTTAAATGATCGAACATTTTTATTTTCAAAAGTAAGCCATTTCGACGTTTATTAACTTCCAGTGTTTAGTTTTTTTCTCCAGTGCTATACGTACTGAAACTTCTAGTCTTCAATAAGTTCTTATTTTATGTGGACAGATGGAATGCCCACTACATATCATCACTTCTATTCCCTCTCTCAGCACTGATGACCATATCATTTCTTCTCGCTTGGTTGTTTTAAATTATACCTTATCAGCCAACATAATAATTCTGCCAATTAATTAACTTTAAATGATATTTTGTTGCAAACATTTACAACCCTATTCTGGCGATGTCTTCGTCATAAACGAAGGAACAAATCTTTGTCGTCCTTATATGGAGAACATTCAATTAACAAACAGTTCTATCAACAGTTATTTCAACGACAACTTTTATTTTCCCTTGAACTGTCATACCTTCTGATTGATCGGTGAAAACTATACTCATTCCAGATTGAACGATAAGAGTCAACGGCTAAAAAAATAAATTGATGATAGGATTTTGTAGTTAGTATAAATATTCTGTTACGTTTACAAAAACTATTTTATTTGATAATAGATTTACAATATTATTTAAAATTTACTTCGGATTGTTTTTTAATTGATGTTGTTTTGTGTTTCTCGTTTTGTTCAATTTCAGTTTTATTTTGTTTTGTATTATTTTGTCTAAAATCAGGAATTTATTATGTTTGTATTGTGGAGTTAGTGAAAGAGAGGACCTGATGGTCCTAAATTTCCCCTAAATAAGGACTTTATTTATTCTACCACCACTTGTGCAGCTTTCAATCAACAAATAAAATATAAAACAAAGACTTTATTTCAAACAGATGACGTTTCAATGACAAAGTCACCATCCTCAGTTGTTAAACCTTCATAATAGTATGAACTATCTTTGTGGACATAACTGAAGATAACAACATAGTGACTGAAATGTCGACTTTTTTCAAATAAAGTGTTCACAATTGTGTTTACTGCCATATAACTGTATATTTTACTTGATGACCTGTTTTAAAGATAGTTAAATCTTTTTACTCCCTCACATATACGTAGTATAGAGAAAGTTAAGTGATGAATAAACAAATTGAGGTTGGTTTTTTCGCGGATATATCCGTTTTGAAGTAACGTCAGTAAATTTTTTTTTTTAAACTAGTTTTTAGTATGATGTTTGTCTGAATAGCGACTGATGCAGTGCAAACCTGTGAAGTGTTTTTATTTAATTCTGAGTAGATCGTCAAACCCTTCTGGTTCGCCTCGAACTGGAAGATGAGTTACTCTTCTTGTTGTACTTTTACTGGAGGTCCTTGCAGATTCTTGCTCTGCTTCCTCCCTTCTTGATCTTAGTTGAAACTTTCCAAGTCGCTGAGAGATACATTACAACAGGGAGGTTTTTGTTTGTTGACTGTCACGGAGTCTGTGCTGCGTTCGGTCAGACTGCTCTTTTTTAGTGATGTCCCGCTTTGGATTAAGTTGATTTCTGTTCGTCCGACCATTCAAAGCCCTGTTTGAATGGGTAAGACTACTTACTCTAGGAGTAGGTACACCAGGTATCCTGACTCCGTTCAATACACCGGTGTCTTTCACTCCATCGGCACGGGTCGCTTTACACCTTAAAGTTACACAAACAGAAATGAAAGTAAAGATTGTTCAGTGTAGTAAGGGATAAAGATTTTTGAGTTACAGATATGACCCGAAAGGATTAGAATAGTTTGAAAATAGCAGAAATATACAAACTTAAAAAAAGAAATCTGCCAGATCAGTTCACCCAGGTCGGTAAATTATAAGATTACAACTTGACATGGTAGTTTGCAGGTATACGCGCACAGAAAAGCTCCAGCACAAGGAAAAAGGGGGCTGGAGCGAGTGCTTCTAGGACGTCATGAACTCGGCGAATATTTATATGCATGCTAGCATACATACTTCGCACCCGATCTTGAGATAATTAAGGGGCAAAAATTATCGAGTTTAAGGAATTTATTTTTGGAAATATTATGTATGCGGTATCAAATAAAACTTGAAGTTATTCTTATTACGAATATGTATGTTTATTTGACGAAGAAATTAATATATTGGGGCTAAGCGGCTTACAAGATATAAACTTTATAAAAATAACTGTCTCTATACGACTAAGTTGTATGGTTTTACCACACGCTTAACCTTTATTTATTTAATCTTTAGAGGTAGCTGCTAAATAGAACAAAAACACAAAATTAAGGTCAAATTTTTCTTAAGTATAGCTCTAAGGACCCAAAAAGTATAAGTCGCCATCTGGAAAAAAAATGTCCATTTCTTGTATTATTAGCAAACAAATCCCCTTTGTAACTTCTATAAAAATTGTAATTTCTCAAAATCAGCCCTTCAAATTTTGTTTAAATTTTGGGGGAATGTAAAGGTTACCCAAAAGTCTGCAAAATTTCAAGTAAAATATATATATATATATATATATATATATATATTTCAGGAATAAACTGGAGGGGGGATGTAGACTACGATCTTTAATTCAACTATTTTAATCAAATATGATTTACTGAAAATGTGTTTTGTGGACAAGGTGAACATGTTTATCCCCTTATATAAATATATTTTTTAAGACACCGTTCATATTTCATTTTCACATTTCGATTCATAAAGTCTACTCTACTCATATCTTTGGTAACAATTACTTTTTGTTAGTTTTTATTTGTTTTTTGGAGAATTGTGAGTGAAAGAAAAATCCTAACCGTTTATTTAACTATTGATAAAATATTACGAGAGACTGTGAAAAAGTAAATTTCACTAGCTTAAAAAAATGAATCGTTGTAAAAATTAAGAATATTTCTTACTTTCTTCTGAAAAAACTCTACTTTTCTACATACTGTAATCACAATATCGATTCAGACATGTATCATATTTTATATTCAAAGTGGAGGATGATCCCACTTCCTCTTTGAACTTCTCCTTTATGAGGTCTCTTCTGAGACGAGCAGAATGATAAGTTGCATTGTCATGAAGAAGCACAACACCTTTTTTTTCAGTTTTCCTGGGCTTCGGTTTTTAATTCCCTTTTTTAGTCTCTTCAAGATTTCACTGAAAGCTGCTGCATTAATTGTTGTTCTCTTTGACATGATCTCCATATACACTACAACTTGATTGAACCTGTCTAAACTTTTTTGATGGGGGTAAGCATAAACTCTCCATTCTCATGAACTTCGTTTAAAGAGTGAAATGATGGATCCATCTTTCATCCCCAGTCAAAATTCTGTCCAAGATATCATTCCCTTCCCTGTTATAATGAAGCAAGAACTGCAGAGCCGATTGAAAACGCATCACTTCGTGTTCTGTAATGAGTAAGCAAAGCACCCAAAGAGCGCACAATTTTCTAAAATGAGAAATATCTTAGTGTTGATTCTTCTGTTTCTGTTGTTGAACACGTTGAACATTGTCATCCCTGACTGAAATCGATAACCTTCTTTGCCTACGCCCATCCTCAATTTCACTGCGACTATTTTCAAACAACTCGCACCATTTTGTAATGGCATGGTGAGAAAAATCTTTTCCACCGTAATCTTTACTAACTACCGACGAATTTCAGTGGGATTTCACTTTTTAATCCATAGAAAATTGGCAACATCGTGGATTTCAAATTGGATGCAACTTCCAGGTGACGCGACATTATTACTCGTATTGTTAACAATGGGGTCCTGCAAATTCCACAACTGATTTTATAGAAATGTAAACAATGTTACCAACAGCTGTAATCAAAATTTACCTTCAACAAAGATCAATACAAACATATATAACTTACTTTTTGACTGTTCCTCTTGCGAAAATAAATCTATATTAACTTGGCAGTTACAAGAAACGAAATCTGAAGTGTGTGTGTAATAAAAGCCAAATTTAAAATGTAACTTAGAAAAACCATAATTAGGAGCACTTTGTGTTTTCATTTATTCGGTTATGTAATATTAAAAGATTATATTCGTTAATAATCCAACTTTGTGCAAGGAACACCATTTATTTTAAAAGGAAATATATTGCAAAAAGCACATCATTCGTTTTGTTATCGCTACCAGAATTGAAAAGTAACCTACAACAATTGTTATGATATCGAGAGAATGATCGATGAGTCGTTGGTAAGAGGGGTGAAGGAGGAGGGGGGTTAGTTCGCCTCATTTCCCCACACACATCAATCACCAACTGCGCCCACTACCGTGCTATTTGGTGGCGTCAATGCTCTGTTGTCTGGACAAATCAACAAATACAAATTGTTTAACTTTTTTTTATTATTTTTTTAGAAGATGCTACAGTTTTTACGAAATGAAAGAAACGTACAGTAAAACCGGATTTAAATTTCTCGCGACAAGGAAAATTATTAAAATGTCATTAAAAAGTATGAGAACGTCCATAAAAATACTTTTTCACACAATAAAAATGTTTGACTTTGTAACTACCCCAATGTCACGCACACGATAATACACGTTTTGTATTAACTCAAGAATCGTCTCGTCTCGTTTTGTCTCGTCTCGTTTTGTCTCGTCTCGTCTAATCATCTCGCCGCGTCTCGTCTCGTTCGTACGTCTCGTCCCGTCTCGACTCGTCTCGTCTCGTCAAATTAACCTCAACAAATTAAAAATTTCAAAAAAATATTATTTTAAGATAATTTAAGTGCTTTCATTTTGAATTCTTACTTTCTGCTTTATTACGAATATGATAGAAATAAGAAAAAACTACACGTAAAAGCAAAATTTAAAATCCTATCTTTTCTTTGAAAAACAATATTAATTTTCCCAAATAACGACTGGACGTCATTGTTCATTATTATTTTGTATTTAATAAATATAATAATAATTTTATTTGTATTCATGATTAAGTCTTTTACAGAGTTGGGTGACATATAAATGTATGTAAATTTTAAATCATATACAGGGTAACTGAAACAGGTGTCACCACTGTTTTATTCGATAAAAAAAAGAAGAAATTTTAAAAGTTAACTTCTAGAATTTTTTGGTTAAACCCAGAGGTATTATCAATTTTTTTTTATATATCACCCTCCATTTTTCAATCTGGTGGTCAGCAATAAATTTGCTTATAAAAATAAAATACATTGTTTAAATAGTTTTTTATTCTTTTGTATTTTTCGATATCTTTAACCGTTTAAGAGCTACCGCCACTTATACTCTATGTTTCAAACATTCGTGTTTTCTTGAGAACAGAGACAATTTTTATATTTAAAAAAATTAAATTCAGGTGATATTTTAACTAGAGCTTACAGTTGTTTTTATTTGTTCAGTAGGATGAACAGTAACAGAGTTATCGATAGAAAACAAATCATAATTTTCTGATAATTAACTAAAACGACTACTGTCTTACACTAGTTCAGTATACTTGGATGTATAATAAGATTTAGCAGAAACAAATGTATTACAAAGTGAAGTACGTTTACTAATAATACTGTTTTAAGCCAGTGGAAGTTATAGGATATTGCCAGAAATATATGTTTTTTTAATATTCTATTGATACTCTGTTATTCCTCAGCCCACAGAACAAATAAGAAATAATAGTAGTGTTATTACACTTTTGCACTAACTTTAATTAAAATATCACTTCAATTTGACTTGAAAAACAGTCTCTGGAGAATGCTTGAATTTGTGAATGTTTTTTTAAACATTAAACTGTCTGTAGTTCCTAAACAGTTGAAGATATACAAAAATACCCAAGAATAAAAATGTCTTTAAAAAATGCGGTACCTATTAGAAAATTACGAACCAACCACCATATTACAAAAATGGCGTATGATATAAACAATTTCTTAATACCTCTAGTTTAAACTCAAAACAATCCTGGGGCGATAATTTTTTTAATTTCTTTGTAACTGTTGCACTTATCGAATAAAACAGCTGGTACACTTGTTTCAGTATATCTTTATACAATGAAACCAATGAAATGTAGTCTAATATAAATTTCTTACCAAAGTAAAAATTTTAAATTCCGTTGTTTTTCAAAATTACCATTTAAATTTTTTCTTCTAATAAGTTACTGTGCTTATACTGGGTGTCCCACCTAAAATGTTACAATAGCTAACTTTTGAATTATAAATATGATAGAGTACTTTAAATTGGGAACCTTCCTTTCTTTTCAACGAAGTTTAAAAATCCATTTTGTAAAATGTTAAAAAATTACCGCCATAATCCAATATGGCGTCCAACTTTGAAATTTGTTATCGAATACCCTTTATTTTATGTTTTTTATAGGTGTAAAACAATAGTTTTAAAATGTTTTATTCTTGGGTATTTGTTTTTATCTTAACCCGTTTAGGAATTACAGGCACTTAAAGTGCAGAAAATTAAACGTTTGATATGCCTTCAAATAATTGATTCCCACCTAAAATGTTACAATAGCTAACTTTTGAACTCTACTTATTTTTGTAACCTCTAAAATGACATGGAGATCAATTTCTAAAAACGTGCTAAATTTCATTAAAAATAGGGATTTGAATTTCCAATAAAACGGGACATAAAACTAATAAACAAATAAAGCAAACGTTCTCCAACTCTGTTATTGTTAGGTATTTTGGGAAAGTGCCAATTTAAAAAAGTCTCAGGTTTGACCAAAGAAAAACTCCAGTATAAAAATTGAGTTTTACCAATTTAAAAAAATCAAATACCTATTTTTTATAACTTCAATTTTCACGTTTCGATTGATAACAAAAGTACTGATTTTTGATTTGTTTTTGGTTGATGAATGGTTGAGAAAGTTTGTGCAATATTTTTGGCACTATTTATTTGTTTTGTATTTGACAATAAAATCGTCAATAAAAATAAACAAATCAATTTTTTTTTTCATAATCATTATCATAACATCATACTAATAATTCCAAAGCCGGAAACATTTGACTTGATTCCCATGTTAAGAAATCATATTTATAATGAGTATACTGCCATAACAACTATAATAAGCCGTCTATCTTATAACAAAGACAAATCATAACTTATGAACTAGTGCTTGTTAGTATATTATAAAAGAGAATGAGACGGCAAGAGCACGAGAGAGTAGGAGGGAGGGGAGACATAAAAAGGTGTTGGTTTATCGTTGTTAGTTTTTTTATAAATCTAATTCCTTGCTTGAAAAGAATCTTGTCCCGGAGTGCGGGGGATGGTCGAACACCATAGGGGCTCTTTTCGTTCAGCAGACCTGTCGTCCGTGCCGTAACCAATACATTATCCGTAGACCACCCGTGGCGAACGATTATCCGCTTTACGGTAAATACTTGCTGGCACCCTGCTTTAAAACAACACAACGCCGCATTTCTAATGCATGGAGTTGTGGTTGTCGCAGTTTATCATTTGTGCAATTGTGTTTTGCTTGAGGCTATGACATCTCTGAGGGATGCTGGGAACATTTTAGATGACTAGAGATAATCAAATGTGGATAATTGGTGAATTTATAACGAGTTTCATGTTATATAAGAAAGTTTTGTCATGGGTTAACAAAATTGATGAGAGGTTTTGACAAAAATAAACTTTCAAAAAACCCTAAGTCAAAAATAGTGAACCGGTTTTATTCAAACTTGCCCATATCTTGAAACATAATTATCATTTTTTCCGACCGACCAAAAAATAAAATTATTTTCCCAAAATCTGTTTGTAAAGGTATGATCAAATTTTACTACAATACCCTTTGACGACCCAAACAAAAGTTGTTGATTATTATTGATGTTATATGAGAAAGTTATGTGATGGGTTAACAAAATTGATGACAAGTGTTTAACGAAAATAACCATTCAAAAAACCCCTAAATCAACCGATTTTATTAAAAATTGCCACATCTTGAAACGTTTTTATACATTTTTTCTGACCGACAAAAAAACAAAATTATACTTTTCCCAAAGTCTGTTTTTAGTGGATATGATCAAATTTTACTAGAATACCTTTTCAAGACCCAAACAAAAGTTATTGGTTAATACTCCCCAAATATGATAATTTCACAGTTAGCTGTAAAGAACAAAATCATTCACGGAACTGTTATTAAAAGTTGTTTTTTTCAAAATTTGGTATTTCCATTTTGTTAACGTGTGAAGATTAATATCACAAATCAGTGTAGCCAATTACAACTTAAAGAATACATCGGATTATTTGAAATCGTCGAAAAAACTTAAGTTGACCTTGACCGCCGTCATTCAATTTAAAATATTCATTTTGTTTTTTTTTTAATTAAAAAAAAAATCTACATGGATTACTGTGATGTATCAACTTATGTCCTGTAATAAATATATGAAAAAAGCAATAGTAAAGATTTTTTCTAAAACTGTGTCTGAAATGTTCATTTACAAAGTAAGAACAGGTTGGAAAACATCTGATTACTACTCAGGGTGCAAAAAAGAAATCTATTGAACACAGAGTACCATTGATTAAATGTGATTCTTTATCACACTCTGAATAAATCAGCTGATTCAAGTTTATTATTGTCACGTCACATGCTCACTGAACAACTCAGCTAACCTCTAATACATTTAGGTCTAGTTGTTCCATAGAAGACGATTTTGAAATAGATGCGGACGATTTTGAGTGGACAAACACTACATTGGATATAACTACTTTACCTAAAGAAGTTACTTGTTGCCTATAAAATCAAGAGATGTATGGAAAGAAATATCTAATGCTGTGGTGAACTGGAAAAGGTGTTACAAAAAGTGTCAGAGAACGTGTTGTTTTCATATTTTTTCTGAAAAATCCAAGGTTGCAAATATCACAGATCTCATAACACAAAGTTAAAATAGTCATAGTAGTCGAATTTTAGGGTAATGAACCTAGCTAGAAAGGGTTAAACTGCGTGGTACTATGTAATAATTACTGAATAAGTTTTCACCCCCATCATACTTTCATAAAAGATAATTGGGTTGAACTGGTGAAATGCTTAAGGGTTAAAGAATTGTTCTGTAAGATTGTAGAATACGGTTAGTCTTGTTGAATGCCTGCCTCTTGAATAACAGTTTTCCATTCGAATTATTCCGACCCTTAAAAAGTATAAACACAACTTAATTTCTCAATAGGGTTCCACGATATAATATTCATGAATAGATGAATGAGTCATTATTTTTCGGGACGAGGTTAAGATTGTAAATTCTCTTGCCATCTACCTCCAACATAATAATAACTACTAAAATATATACAAATAAAGAATTGAAAATACAACTTACAATAATTAAAATAATACATGTTTTTGTAATTTATCAAATTTTACTGCAATTTCTTTTTCATCACACTGCAGCGATAGCAGTTGTTTTCGATAACAGCTAAAAGTAACGAAAGCGATATTTTCCCAATCTCAAACTTAGAGCAAAGGGGAAACGATCAGCTGACTTTCAATTGGTCTAATTTAGTTTCGGTTTTGCCCACCAGGAGCACTAATGTTTCTTTCCAATGCATTGTGAGTTTGAAGTTAGCTCATCACAAATAATTAATAATATTGTTAACTGTTGCTGAGGGATATTTAGATGATTCTGTTGGAAGAAAAGTACAGTTATCAAGAAAACTGTACTGTAAACAGTTCAGCTACTGAGAACACAGCAAAAAATGTTGAAAATCGGGAAACTGTAGACAGCGAAACTGATTTTTTAAATATCGATGATATTTTTTTAAACTCAGATGATAATGTTAGTAGACCAACAAAAATACAAAAAATGGATACAACAAACATGACCACTACAAACTTGGCGACATTACAGGGACTTCAGAAAAAACTTCTAAACGAAGGAATCAATGTTGCCAATAATCAAAATTGTACCATAAACATCAATTTGAACTTTTAAATTGTTGATTTTTTTATGTTGTAATTTCTGTAACTCATTTATATATTTTTTTGTAAAAGTTAAAATTGGTTATTAAAGTTTATATTATGAGAAATATACTAGTCTATACTATTTTATTGTTTATATCATTTATATATTGCTAGTAATGTTAACGCTAGGTTAGCAACGATGACGTTTGATATTAATGAAATCAAAATGAACAATATTTTCAACCAACACCCAAAATAATATTTAAATTCGCGGAGTATAGCTGATTCGCCATGATATGACGTGAATCTTTTGATTTTTTTGTTTATTCATTTTTTTTTTACTATTTCTTACGTTATTTTACCCTGTAGCCTATATCTACCCCCGCGCGCCCTTGAAGAGTTTAACCCCACGTAATAATTTCTGTCCATCGGCATTTTCTGAGAGTTGACGACCAATATGTTTTGTTTAGGTTAGGTTAGGTTGGGTTAGGATTAGCGAAGGTTAGACTAGGTTAGGTTAGGTAACGTAATTAATAATTAATATGTGTTATTCAGAAAATAAATGGTCAAACCTTTTCGCTCACACATCCTCAAAACCAAAAAAAAATAACCCAAAATAAGAAAGCATAATCGTCACAAAAAAATATCAGTAGTTATCAACAAAAAACTTGATATGATCGATTAGTAAATAAAGTCAAAACTTCTTTCGATTGTGACATTAATCCATTTCTCCATAAATCGTGTTTGATTAAAATCTAGCTTTTAATGACAGCAGGCAAGGTTCATTATTGTATTTTGTTGATTGTTGCAGAGTCGTCATGTTTCCTGACTTGCTGATCTTATAAAGATTTAACTAGTTAATATTGATGATATTTCAACGAAATCGGTGAAGCCAATTTTGAGAAATTGCGTTTTTATAAACGTTTCATGGTCGTTTTTTGTCACTTCTCCTCCGATAACTCACAAACCTCCATTTTTGGTAACGTTTTGATTGCGATGAATACGTCTTACTTGGGTCCTTTTAGGCTACCTGAACAAAATTGTATCAAAACCAATAATATATTTTGAGAAAATAATATATAGCCTATATATTTTTTTTTATGGCAGATAATCTCAAAAAATGGGGGAAAAGAGTAAATTTGGGAATTCTGTTTACATATTTGGACTGTAAACATTGTACAGACGACAGACATCATTCCAAAAGCTACTTTTTTTGGAATCGGAGGATATCAAAACTGAATTGTTTTTGACCTATCACATAACTTTCTCTATACTAATTAAATTTGTGAAAATATGCATAGTAACTAAATCAGTACGACGTCTAACTTGGAAAACTCTAAAGACAATATCCAAAATGACACTTAAAAAAAAAAAATTAACGGGAAAATAAATTATGATCAAGCATATAGAGAGTACTGGAAACTTCCTCGTCATCGAATTTGTCACACCCATTCTAATGTCCCCCAAGGAAAACATCATTAAAATGTATACACAGATCATTAGCTAACAAAATCTAGGATATACAAAAAGCTATTTCAAATAAAAGGAAGTAGCAAACAGAGATAGAGGGGATTGAAAAGGGAGAGGAGGCAATAAAGCATCTCACTTCCTCTACAAGTACTTCCTTTTGACACGTGACCTATACTTCCGGCGGCAGTATGATGACTCTATCATGAAGATTGATAAGAGAGTATTTGTAAGGATTAGGGAGATAAAGAATCTGATAAGAGCGTTGGAAAACAGAAAATATATGAACCGTGGAACTGGCTAACGACGAAATTCCCCACTATGTTAGGTTAGGTTAGGATAGGATAGGTTAATTTAGGTTAGATTAGGTTTGTAACGATCAACTAAATTCCTAGTTCAAAACTATTTAACATTTAAAAATTTTCTACATTTACGTAAGTATAGGTTAGGTTAGGTTAGGTTAGGTTAGGTTAGGTTAGGTTAGGTTAGGTTAGGTTAGGTTAGGTTAGGTTAGGTTAGGTTAGGTTAGGTTAGGTTAGGTTAGGTTAGGTTAGGTTATGTTAGGTTAGGTTAGGTTAGGTTAGGCTAGGTTAGGTTAGGTTAGGTTAGGTTTGGTTAGGTTAGGTTAGGTTTGTAACGATCAACCAAATTCCTAGTTCAAAACTATTTAACATTTACAATTTTCTACATTTACGTTAGGTTAGGTTAGGTTAGGTTAGGTTAGGTTAGGTTTGGTTAGGTTATGTTAGGTTTGTAACGATCAACCAAATTCCTAGTTCAAAACTATTTAACATT
Source organism: Aphrophora alni (assembly GCA_963513935.1). Classification (NCBI taxonomy): domain Eukaryota; kingdom Metazoa; phylum Arthropoda; class Insecta; order Hemiptera; family Aphrophoridae; genus Aphrophora; species Aphrophora alni. The sequence continues at coordinate 71,703,300 of OY740775.1, forward strand.
AAAAAAATTTCTACATTTACGTAAGTATAGTGACAATATTGTGATGGGATTTTTCGGATACATCCGTTTTGATAACAGACAACTTGGAAGTATCACATTGATTATATTTCTAACAAAACATGTTCAAGGATTTTCATTCAAGTGTTATTGTAGCCTTTCCATACTTTTGACAGGTTACTATGAACTTGTTCATTCACACCTGAAATGTGGTATCATTTAAAGGGGTTTTCATCAATTCAGCAAGTGAAAAAGCTATACTGTAGAAAATGTCAATAACACAGAATATTGCAGATAGGCGTTTCAGGATTAAAAACATATTGACAATTCCATTCATTATCTTTGAAATAATTGTGTATAACAAAGTTCAAGTGTCATGCCGTTCTGAATAAAGTGGTGTATAATTATGGTATCACACTTTTTTGTTGCGAAAAATATACCAGCAACACAATTTGTTGCGATTAAACATAAATTGTGTTGGAAATTTGTTGCGATTAGGTCAACATAATCTGAGGAAAAATAGAAAGCTGGTAAAACCCTATACAGGGTGTTTCAGTAATGCGCGGAGATAATTCAGGGGGTGTTTATATGGGTCAAAATAAAAAACATTCCTATAAACATATCGGAAACGCTTTTTTTACCAGTTAAATGCCATTTTGTTTTGTTTACTAAATAATTCATATCTCTAGAACGTCTTAACCGATCAAGTTGAAATTTATCACAGTAGTCATCTATGTTAAGACCTATTTTTTTTTTAATAATCAACTTGTTCCAATAAATTGTTTCAAAATGCAGCCCATTAAAACATTAATAATTATAATAACTTCAAATGAGTTATTTTCATTTGACATTTAAATGGCCGCCATTTTGAAACGGATTATTGAAACAAGTTGATAATTTTTTTAACTAGGTATTTATACTCACGAGTAGCGTGCAATATTTCAACTAAATCTGTTGACCCGTTCTAGAGATATAAATTATTTAGTAACAGAAACAAAATGGCAATTTCGGTAGAAACTTTTTTGTTTATTTTGATCCATATTTCCTCTGAATTATCTCCGCGTATTACACGAACATCCTGTATAATAAACTTCCCAAAAGTTTTTAAAATATTCAAAATTTTAATACATTTATACCGTAGACAGGTTTTGCTCAATCGTTTTACTCTGTAGAGGAGTTCCTAAGCTATGTTGAGTTTTTAGAGCTTCACTTTGCAGGAGACATTTTGCAAGTATTCAAGTACTTATATTGTGTTTATTTATTTGTTATCGTATCTTCATATTAATGTAAATTTATTCATTGATTTGATTTGTAATAATTTTTAATTTTGTTATTGCGAAAATTTTAAGTGTGTTTATGTGTGCATAATGTGTCTTGTAAGATGTTTGACTTGTATCCAATTTTATTATCACCCACAATGAAAAATAAATTAAATTAAATGAATATACAAGACGCAATAAATTGTAGAATTTTACTAAACATTCTGTTTGTGTTTTTGTAACAAACAGTTGGGTTGAAAAAATTATTCAATTTACATTGAAACAACCGATAATTGGAGTAAAACCGCATAATGCGAGTACACACTGCCCTCTTAATATATTCAACGCTCAAGACATAATGAGAAAAGTAAAAAAAGACATTAAGTACGACCTCATTATTTGTAAATCACTTAAACAAGTACCCTCAACTCCAATTCTTAATTATACAATAGTCTATATTTAATAAGAAGTGCGAAAAATAAAAGTGAAAATAAAAAACCTAAGAAGGAGGGATCTCGGGGTGGGACCAGTAATTGAAGATTGTTCTCGAGAATTGATTAATGCTCGTACTCGGACGTGAGTCTCGGAGATTTATGTCTTGACCAGCGAGAAATTCTCATCTTAAGTACGTTTCTTTCTTCCTAGACTTTTTCTATATATAAACATAGCGATGGAGAAAATAAAAATTAACAAACGTAGAGCAATAAATCAATTCAGATAGGTGTAGGTTTCTTTTAGAATTTATGGGTTTAATGTTTGTTTATTTCATGCTTTGTTCTCGCTTTTTATGGGAACATCACGGAGCCTTGTTGACCTAATAAGTCATTAGTGGGCAATATTTGTTGTGTTGCCAAATATATAGATATGGAGTTGTTAGGTGAAGATGTAATGACTTTTTTAGTTGTCTCGATTAAAGGAGATGGTTCTGAAATTGTTTTAAATTATAATTATAATTAAATAAACGTTGCAAATATATTGTATCTCAAATATCCAAATATAAACCAACCAAAATTATTAGTCATCGAAAATTTCAGTTCAGTAGATTTTTGTCTAAAAATTATATAAATCTTGAAGGACTTCTTTAACAGAAAACGTATTTAGGGCTTAAACTTGCTTCCCTTGTAAACGCATTAGCGTAAATAGTATTTGGTTAAACTCAATCGTTTAATGAAATATTCAAGGTTCATTTTTTTGCCAATTGATCCTGAACCGTAATATTCTTTTAGTGTAGATTTTGTAGAAGGCTTTGCGTCAATTAATCTTCACATTTCTATAAATTCGAACGAAATCGGTAAATTCGATTTTGAGAAATCTTTTATGACCTCATGGTCATTTTGTTTTTACAGATAACTAATTAAACAGTGCATTTTTCTAAATTATTATAGCTCTAAATATTTTTTTAACGACGTTTTCGATATTCTCGGGAAGGCCTACATAATGTGTCGTACCTCAGTAATTATATACATTTAAATGGATGAGTAACAAAATTGGTACACGGCTTACGACTACTCCTTTTAACTTGGAGTTACTTTTATAATAAGAACATAGTCTTCCAAATTAAGTTATTATAAGTGAACTCATTAAGAATCGGTTAACTAGAGTGGTATTTGGTCAGACGTAGTTAAGTAAATTGGTTTATGAGAAACCAAGTTTTGTTTGTATAAATAGTTTGTGGGATGATAACGAGGATGTTATCCGACGAGATTTTATTGTATTAATTGTTGTTGCAACAATAGGATGGTTGTCAATACAGAAAATACTTGACACATAAATTTTGATTTGAGGGATCATGGATTTAAAACAAATATTAGGCTATATACCATGACGTCTTATGCACGAGTTCTATGTCCTGTTCTTGCCATGTTATTTAAAATACAAATAAAATAAAATATCTTGGGGTTTATTTGGATAGTAAAGTAAAATATTTAAATTCCAAAATTAGACGAAATATCAGGAACTTTTTTTGAGGATAATTTGTCATATACTAAATAACTTGTATTTTGCGTTAATACTTTCCCAGTTACAATAAGGAATTGAATGCTGGGGAGGGGCGAATGTAACCACTTTGAAGCCGTTATTAACCACGCAGAAATGTTTTGTACGAATCATTTTTTTTTGACGGTAAAAAGGAACCCTCTTTTTCCTGTTTTTAAATTTATGAAAATTTTACACTTTAAACATTTGATTGTTTACATATTTTTTTAAATATTTTTCATACAAAGTGGCAACAATGAGACTGATCTTATTTATTATAATACTAGAGGTATTGCATTATGTATTTCCTATGATGCACATGAGAAATCAAAACGTTTTTCAAGATTAGATGTTATTTATAGGTCCAAAAGCTACCCAATGATATAAAAACCAGTAAAACTTTAAAAGAGGGTTTACGAAAGAGCATAGATTGGTTATTGAAAATGAAAAATTTAGATCATATCATCAACAATATAAGTTAACTTTCACTACTATAACATCTGTCTCTCAACTATTTACTTGTTTGTTTGTTGCTTTCCTTTTGTTATGTCTTGTTTATAATATTTCTAGAAATATTTCATAATAAATGTAGAAATGTTTATACATTTATATACTGATGTGTTTTAGAAGTTTTTTTATTGTAATTGCACAGAGAAAGCGTCACTGTAATGTCGCATTAAATTTTAAAGTAACATCTTTGGCAGACTGAAAGTCACCGCCACTGGATACAGATGACTAAACAACCCACATAATTCCTGTACATTCAACATGGAATAATTGTGGAAATAACGTTTTTCTTTCTTTAAGTCTATCATAGGTTAGCATAACCCCAACTGGTATTTAATTTGACCCCCAGTAACACTAACGTGTTGCAGTTTGGAGCAATTAATTTTATTATTTAAATGATTTATACAATAACGTTTAACCGAGAAATTTTACCTTTTGCAGACAACATTGCAGTTCTGTTCAGGGGGAAAGAAACAATTACAGAGTTTGTAACATAGTTAAATGAGTATTTACAATGTTTAAAATTTAGGTTTCCCATCATGGTAGTAAGTAATGTAAAAACTAATTATATCTACATTGTTTTAACAAAAAACAAGTATTGTTGTCACATAATTCGGCTTACCATCACATAATATCCTGACACCAATATTCAAAAATAAATTTAGTTATTTTACCTCCCTTCACGACCCTTGGGCTCCCTGGATGTTCGTCTCCGTTCAGTTCTATTATCGGTCAATCTTCTCCAATTATTATTAAGTTCTCGTAGTGCTTCCTCCACATCCTACAACAATCCTTTTCTTGTTCCGCCCAACCTTTGTTTACCTTGTTGATACAGAAATATTTTTGGTAATCGGTGGTCTTCCATCCCATAGATTTGGCCCAACCATCTAATTCGTATGGATCTATTAAATCGTACTCTCTCCTCTTCTTGTATTTTTTCTTTTCCACCACTCTTCACCTACTTTAAGTAGTCCAGTTAACTTCTTAATAATTTTGGGTATTGGTGTCTAAATATAACTTGTGTTAATAATAAGTACTTTTGAATTGTATTGGATAACTAAAATGGAATGAACAGTTAAAGAAAGACATTGTTAGATCCTTGTTCCAACCAAACCTAATGAAACAAGTTATAAGCACTCAGAAAGTCTATACAATAATGGTTTGAAATTCTATGGGGGAGGCTTATTTAAAGCTGTCAAATTTATTTTTACTGATAAAAAGCAATAACACGAGTTATTTTATTTCAGTTTAAAACTGATTTATGTTCAAAAATATCATCATTAATTTTTGCTATTTTTATGTATTTTCATTATTCAAAAAAGGATGTACAGTACTGTTTTTGATTAAATTTTGGTAAAAATATAGCCTTTAAAGACCGAAACAAAACATATTTTGAATTTCCCCCATAATGACGGTTCGAAAATTAGGTGCTGTAAAAGGAAAATTAAAGTATGTCATCTTAAAAGTCGAATAATTAAAATCGTCTATATAGATTTCCATAACATTCTTATAAAATATTCAGATTTATAATTCAAACTAAAATGTTAAAGAACAAGTAAAAATAAATTAAGTTTCGTAAAATAATTTTGAAAATACTAAAATGAAACCTGACCACAGCTTTGAACTCTTGAAACAACTTTCTGAAAATAGCAATCAATACTTTTTTTTACCCTTAAATCCAACTTTTAGGAATTTTGTTAAAATAAATTGAGGTAATTTTGAGGGGGTATCAGAATTTTGAGCTTAATCTATGATAGATTCGTTTAAAAAAATTTTAATTTGTTTTGTGTGTGAGTTTGTTACAAAAGTTTAATTTAAATCGTATTATTACTAAACTAATTTATCATAGGGGCCTATTGCAATATTTTACGTAAGAAAACCTTTACGAGAAGATTGTATCCGACGGTCAGATCCCTTAGTTGACCCCTAGAAGACGAGTTAATGATCGCATACGGAAACCAAGACAATGACTTACATAGTACGCTTTGGAATTGACAAACCATCAACTGAATTTAGTAGGAAAACAGTCAATTAAACAAGATAGGTGCAGAATTTGCACAGTCTACAATCAGGAGAGCGGTCAGGTACGTCGACTACAACTGTAATAAAGATCAAGGAAATGGAGAAACCAAAGTGCAATTACTGTTCCTTATTGTGTAATAAATCTTAGATACAATAGCGCCGTACAAGTACACCTGAGCTCTACTTGATTAACATACTAATTATACACCTTGTACACTAATTGGCATATAATCAATTATTGATCATTTAATTTTAATATGTTCAAGTTGGAATTGTGAAGCAGATGTGATTTAATTAACGGATGATTAATTTTATTGTGTGGAATATTGAATAATTGCATTTAGGTCTACTTCAATTAATAATAAGAAATCAGATATTCCACATGTATTGAGTGATAGATTTCAATATTTTAGGGCAGCAACATCACTACGAAACCTCCTAGGCTGCCCCAAAGACTTTTATTCCGTAACAACGTTCTTTCAATAACGTTTAATTTCCGCCAACCATACACTTCACACTAGCACAGGAGGTGTTCTGCCGGTTCGGTTCTTTAGATGCAAACATAAAGACGTCTCGTTCTAACAACTTCATTATTTTTATATTGAGTATCATTAGGTATTAGAATGGTTATAAGAAAAGTAGGCTTTTATCAATGAGTTGAAGGTGTTAACAGAAGGTTTTATAACAAACCGTAGGACGGGGCTGTAAGAAGGTGTAACTATGCTCGGGCCCGGAAGTTGAACGGGAAATGCGTTTTGCCATACGACAGGAAACATCGCCTGGAACTTAGTTTGCGCTATTTTAAGCAGACCAAGCTAGGAAAAGGATCAGAGTAGTAAGTTAATCGTGGTGTGTTAAATTTGGTTATTTTACTTTATTTTAAATTACATAATGGTTGTTTAATTAATTGGGGTGATCGAAGTTTTACCGGAGGCCCAAATTCCTCTATTTGGACGACTAAAATTATCTATTTACGAAGTGAGTTCAGAATGACCAACTTCAGCCCTTGAGTTAATTTGTGTCCAATGTATTGTGAGTGAATGTTTGGGAAATATTTCGGTATTTTATTAGTAATTGGATAAGTCTCTTCTAAGCTGAGATGATGCATGGGTAGACCTGCGCTAAAGGATGTAGTATATAGGCATCGGCAGTATACTGTATCGCTTTTAAAAACCCGTTCCCGGGCACCGGAACTGTTGGCCCATTGTGGAACCTAAGCCTTCTAATTCCAACCCAGTTGATTAGCCGCCCGTACGTGTTTTAGAAGTCGACACATTAGCTCGTCCAATGAGAGTTTGGAAGTCAAAAACCCTGTACCATTTATTCGCAAGACCTTGACATTAAAGATTATGTTGCCTCTTGTCTCCTCCCTCGTCCACCACAGTCCACATACAGTTTCGTCTTGGTATGCTCTTATCCTGTGCAAGTACATCCTCAGACCACAGAGTCTCGTAATGAATTCCGTGATTTCTTTGAATTTCCCCCTACCCACCAAATGTTAGTCCTAACCATTCAACTCTACCTAAAGTGAGGTGTGTTAGTAGTAGTTTGCTATGGGAGTGCCCTTTTGTATCCCATCTTTGCTGGTGTTTTCTCTGAACCTATATATAACAATCTTGGCCAGACACAAAGTTATTCCTTCTGCCGGCTCAGGTCGTACGAATTCTGATGTAGAGTTCCGTTTAGGGGGGTTGGGCTGCTCGTTTCCTTCAATTCCTTTCCGCCACGGTGCCCAATCTAATGTTACCAGTTTTCCAGAAACAGAGCGTGAACGAACCTTACTACCAAACAGATCTGAATGTAATGAACCCGTCAATCGACTATAATACCCGTTAATAAGAGTTAATACGATATAATAAAACTACTAGTATTCGTAAGGCATGCCACGTTGGCAAATATAATATAAAAAAAGATATTAACACTTCCCCACGAAACTATTCCATCTTATATGGAATAAAACTCGAACACAAGATCTCACAAAAATTACGTTGACTTAATCATAAGTTAAACGTAATTTACGCTACATAAGTTAAAGTTAAAGTTAAAAGTTAGTTTATTATCTGATGATATTTTTATTTTTAAGTAGTTGTAGAAAACTAATAGTGTTTTCGAAATTTATGAAGATAAAAATACCCACCAATAACAAATTTAATAAACAAATCGAGGAAAGTGTAAAAAGGAAGTGGTTAAATTTTGAATTAAAATTGTTATATTCTAAAGAAGCTAATTTAGAACTTTAAGCTTTTGAACTTCATCTAAAATTAGTTAAAAATATGAATAAATATAGTTATGATCATTTTAAAGTACGATTTGAGAAAATGATGTCTGTGATAAAACATAAACATAACGTAAAAAATCAAAACCTAAATAAGAATTGATTAAGTAAACGTAATTTCTTGTGTCCAAGTTTATTTCTATCTAATATTATCTCAAAAGTCAAGCTCAATATTTACCTATATTCCATGTTAAAATATGAAACTACACAAAGCAAAGTACACGACCTTAAAATTTAAATTAAACAAATATAATAGCTACAATTATCTACAATTAGGAATAACTGAGGATTTAATTTTTGTAAGATTTTGTTTCCCATTGAATTTCTTGCGTATTATAACACATAAATATCCACTTTTTCTTTTTATCAATGTCAATACAAGTACTGTATAGCAGTATTTAAAAATTACAGAATTATTAAACAAATTTTCAAATTCTAATATACATTATTTTTGTGCTTACCACCAGATAGTTATTATCAAAATACGTATTGAGTTTGTGTCCGAATCTTGGTGCAATATATTGAACATCTGGATTTCATTATTTGTAGTATAATTTAATGTCGTATCTGCAAAAGCTGTTTGACTACTATTAAATAAACCTAAAGATAAGTCATTTGCGTTTGTTAAAATAACAAAAGTAAAATGACAGAGCTCTGGGGAAATCCATACAATAATATCCGAATGTTTGTTGATTGTGCATAGGAAACATTTCAAGAATAATAATTATAAGAGTTATAATTTTGTATTACAATTTATAAATATATTTTACTTTCTGACTTAAAATTAGCATAAGAATATCAGATGGGTTACAAAATCAATGTCGTGTTTTTTGCCGGCACATCCTGAATAAAATAAGTGTTAATGATATCCGTCTGTTACTTATCATTTTTTTATAACTCAAATTTAGGGTTATCTGTCGCTTAACGATTTTAATCAAAGGTTGCCTCTAATAAACCAAACAAAACGTATTGGTCCCCATCTCTCCAAAAATGTCGTTTCGTAAATTATCGTGGAAACAAATATTCTGTCATGAGATTGTTTTAAAATACTTAATTTCTCAAAATCGTCTATACGATTTCGTTCAAAGTTTAATGTAACGTGAAAATTATAGATTTAAACCAGTAGAAAAAATACCTAGAATTAAAATTTTACGGTTCAAGAACAATTGGAAAGAAACAAAAACATACCGTCATCGAAAGCAAGTTTTAAATCAAATACGATTTTCCCTGAGGGATGTGTTTATATCACATCGACGCAAACTCTTATTATTTTTGAAGAAGGGGATCAAAATCAGGGGATCCATGCTTCATTTCCACTTGTTTAATAACAAACTAACATTTTCGCTAATTTTGATTGGTTTTATTTCATTCTGGGTGAGTCTCAACGTTTTTGTTTTAAGACCACAATCTAACTTATAAAAAAACTGGCACACAGGTAAGTATCACTACAAATACATAACGGTTCAAACGTGGAAGACATGAACCGTACTAATCAAAAAACCTCCGCACATAAGGAACGAATCACAATCCGTTTTACATGTGATTCACGTACGATTATGATATATAGAAATGACTTTTTCACGAAAACAAGTCCTGCGTTACAGATATTGAATGAAATAGTTTGTGCAATGACCATTGTGTACAACTCACGAAGTCATGTAATGTCGTGCGGTTTGGGCGACACAAAGATTTCCTCCAGGTTGCCACAGATTTGTCGTGCAAACTATCGTACCGCTCCTGCTACTGTATTCAGAACCTAACCGCTTTAGCGGGATTTTATTTTCACGTAGTTAATTCTAGAAACGTGAAAACATTGTCCGTGATTTTGAGTTAAAATGACTATTAATGGTTTAGGTAAAATATTTATTTTTATTACAAGAGATAAAGAAAATACGCAAGTTTTATTCCATTACATAATACGTTCCAATATGAACACTCTCTTTTGTTCAGCAAACATTCAGGGATAGTCATTCTACGCCCAGGTGTGCCCGATGATATCAGGAGTAACAGCAGCTATTGAAGCAGAACTGAAGTAACCGAGAGTATTAAATATTAAAATTGTGTCCAAGACATCATAATGACAATAAATTTAATGCCATGGTAAGTTAATTCTCAATTTTTGATATGTGTGATTGGATGAACGTATGAACTGGAAAGTTCATCTTGATTTTTTTTTCAAAAGAAATTAAGATAAATTTCATTTGTTTTTCTGCACCTAAGTGACACTGTTTCTCTTGATGAATTAGAATCTATTTTAAGATATAGTATTGTTCTTTGGAAAACTGTGTTAGAATTGGTTCCTTTAAACTGCTTGGGTTCTCACTGGATTTATTTTCAATATAATCAATAGTTCAGTACTCAATTAACCTTTATTACCAAGAATAACCATCTACTATCTTATTACAATGCTACAATATTCTTATTATTACTATTAATCAAGAATGACTCTAATTGTTGTGACTCACAGATCTGATTCTACGTTATAGTTTAATTATCTGACTCTGAAATAATTACAAGTTTCTTAACACACGAAGTTTGTTCACCCTGTTTGCAATTCTTGTGGATTCTCGTCCGAAGTCTGAATTCTCCGAGGAAGCTCCTACTCGTCAAGTCGGTCTGGCTATCTTTAAGAATTCCTACAGCACATTCCCTTGATCAATCTTGGCCCACTGACCACTTTTCCTCCCACCCAAGGGTTTATATAGCATTGTAGCATCAATGACGTCTGCCTTACTTGCAAGGTAAGCAATTTCGTCATGTTTCCAGGTCTGTCACAATAATTGTTGTCATTCTGGCTTCTTAAAAAAGAACTTAAACTATATTTCTAACTAAAACTATCCAAATTCCTAACAATTGAGGAGGTGTTGATACATTTTTTAGACTACAAAAGAGGATAGTCAGAACCTTGACAAATTCTAGACCATCACACTCATGTAAGAATCACTTTAGGGCTCTAGAGTTCATACTCTATTTGATCTATACAAACCTTGTGATGGGTTGATCGAAAGAAAAAAAATTACAAGGAATAAGTGTATTATTTGAACACAGCTATCATATAATTTTAGACTCCCAAAACACCCCTTGAATTTATTTTCGTAAATTCCAATATTAGGATTTAAAACTATATAATGAAATATCTAAAAATAGATCAATTTAGAATAAAAATTAACTATAAAATCATTGATAGTGCTTTTTATGATGTAAAATCTTTTATGGAAGGCCCTTTGTGGAAGGCCCTATAAATTAGATATTGTGATGATTTTGAAATTAACTGTGGATTTTAATAATAAATATAATGTTTAGTTCAACCTTAACAAACTGTTATTATATATGATTTTACAAATTATACAAAAAATTTTGTTATGTGCTGATTTAATAAATTGAATCAAATGAGAAAATTCTCTCTCAAATGGCAGACATCCATGATTTTCTCAATGTTCTTAATGGACCTCCTGAAGAAAAAATCCATACAGGCAGATCGAGCTTCTTTGTAGCCACAAAAAACATCTATACAGAAAATTGTCACTGAGAACTACTCTTATGACACTGTAATTTAATGGAGCTTCATCTTGTTTATATTTTTTCCCTTTCGATTTTTGAAGAAACTGAAAGTCCACTTACGTGACATCTGTAATCGTTTTCTCAGAAAAGACGAACCCAAGACTCGATCACGTGTTATTCTAAATCACAAGTTTATCACAAACATACTGAACAGTTGTATTTGGTACCTAATCTCAAGAACACGTCCATTTATGTTGAAAGTTTCTCCATCACTGAAATATAAATCGGTAACTTTTATCATTGACTATTGCATTCAGTCTTGACGCACGAAATTCAACTCGGTTAGGGAGATCTGCTTCATTTTATGTTTAAGCTGGATTTTGTAAGAATCAAACGTTTACGAAGTACGTTCTGAGAAGTTCTTTTAGGAATTCCAAGATCCAAACTGCTTGAAATGAGAAACTTTTTAGAGTTACGCAAACATTCCTGCCTCAAATACTACACACTATTCGATGTACCTGGACAACTTGGAGATTTCTTGATGTCCACATTTTCATATTCTTTAAACTTTTAAACAGACTGTAGGCGGTTCTTCACCTTAAGTAGTTCCACAATGCACTGTAAGCAATGATTTAAATTTTTTTAAACACATTGCGCTCTCTGTTGCAGAGTCGCCATGGCTACTGTCAATTTGAGTAACAGCAAAAGCATCTGCGCATGTTCGCAGTGAATTTAAAATACTTGACAATTTAATTACGGGAACATTTTTGGAATATATCATACACTATGCGACTCAATTCCGACTTTACGGCATTGCTATAGATAAGGGATTGGATTATTCGTGAATTAGGGGTCGTTTATTGTGGTAATGTAAAACCTTATTGAAATTCAGTAAATTCAAATATAAAATATCAAAAAACAGCCATTTTAAATATGGTTTTTGTTTATATTTAGTGTGTTATTCAACTTATAGCACTTTAAATTAAATACAAATTTCAGGTTTTAAATCTTCAAGTAATGGCACTAACCTCAACTCTCTACGATGTAACTTCGTCTCTGATCTCCCAAGAAAATATTCTTATTGTTACAAAATCCAGGGATGTATTACCGACACGAGCTTAGCGAGCGGAAACGTCACATGAAGCTTTCAGACTCAACAGGTCCACTGACACTTGTGAAGCTACCTTCGATCTACCAATACAATTTAATCCTACAAGGCACAAGTCAGGTTTTGTGTGTCAAGTTTAGAAAATCTACATTATATGACAAGGCTGGGTAAGTACTATGATAACGCCTGTCAACTTATTTAAATATAACTTGAAATACTTCTCATGTAGTAAGTAGGAAAATTGCAATACTTGTTTAACTGTTAGAATTAATAAACAATATTTTCCATTTTATTTACTTTTACTGTTGAATAGCTTTACAACTGCGTTATAAAATGTTAAACACGTCTATTAATACTTCAAATTACTGATACTTAACAACTGAAGCGATTTATGTTTCAGTTGTTTTAAAGGATAACAAGTAAAAAACATTAAACCTTTCACTTCGTGTCATTTAGTGAAATTAAAACTCTTCAAACACTTAATTGATGATGAGTTCTAGTACTGGTAGAGCAATCCCGAAGTTTTCCTGCTGGATGTACACATTTCTTAATTAAACCCCTTTCATCTCTCGTATCATGTCTCTATTAACCAACTCTTGTTCTTTTTAAAACCTGATTTTATTAGGAGTATTCAAGTGTTAGGAGTATTTATTTTTATACTCCTTTCTTTTTTTGAAACTATGAAGAGGTTTTTCGCCTTCAAACGACAAGAAAAAACTTCTATAAATAATTCCAAGATGGACAGCAAGTGTATCAGAAACTGCAGTAGCAAATTCGTCCCTAATAACAAAAATCATCACCACCAAAAATGTAATTTCTGTAGTCAACCAACTCGTGTCCTCTTCCAACTCTGACACTATTTGAGGGCTATGTGTCTTTATTTTAAACTCATTGCTTCTTTTTTTTATATATAAGACGATGATGACCGAGTGGTTTTCACCTTTAAACGACAGATAAAACTGAACGTCTTACCGGTGTAACGTTCTTGAAAATGAAATATGAGTCAATTCTGAACCGGTAATAATTATACCACACGGGAAAGGTGACGTTGGTACCACTACATGCAGAATTGAAATCTACTAATTTTTATCTAATTCAATTGTGTATATCATTACTTTCTTCTTCGGTGAGGTTCTTTATATATGTGTATATATTAAAAGTTTCCACTCGCTTCGCTCGTATCAGTCTATGACCTTGAAGTAGTGGATTCGTTACGCTCGTGTCAGTGCTGCGGCTCTGACGGTGCTGTACGAATATCATAGTTCAAGATTATATTTTTTACAATGACTTAATTATTTATCGTCGTTGAGAGGTTGGTACCATTGCGTGCAGAAATAAAATCTACATGTTTTTATCTACCGCAGTGTGTTAAATAACACACAAGATATGAACTAAACTATTTAAAATTGTCGACATCTGGAAACTTTCAATTCCATTTTTCTAGATTTCAGTTTGAATAAACTTGTAAGCCATGATTTCATGTTTCTATCTTTATTTTTGTGACCGCTATCGTGCTTACGTACAGAGACGACAACGATAGACGGACGTTTATCAAAAATCACTTTTCGGGTTCTTGAGGCTATGAAACGTGAAAATCAGTTAAAAAAGCAGACGTTGAAATTTGTTTTGCGTACCAAACTTACCCCATACTTAGTATACTGGTTAAGAAAAAACATTATTCGGCCAAGTTACAAAGAAATTTATTGCTAAATTGTGTAGAGATTGGTAGACGCGTTTATCAGCAACTCCAGTAACACAGAAACTATACCTCACTTCGCTCAACTATTACCACAAAACATCTGTCAATTAACAAATACGACTAGAAATTAAACCTCACCGAGTCAAATGAATGACCTTAGTAATTACACGGTCTCTAAAAGAGGAAGAAAACGTTTAAAATCAGTAAACAAGTTCCGAAGACCTCACACGAGAAGAATTAGCAAGTGTCCATCATTTGAACCTGGACCACAGATTCATTAATCATATCCCGTCTGAACATCTCAAGACAAATCTGTGCGTGTGGAGGATTGATGGTCTGAGAATACCTCCCCCTGGGGGGTGCCTACCCGAATAAACAGACCTGCCAATTGTTCAAACTTTGGGGTGGGGTAGTGCTACCTTCTTGGATACAATTAATTAAAACATTTCGTGTTTCGAACATTTGTTTTTGTGCGAAATGTATCTCCTCTAGTTTTCTGTGTTTCTGTTAAATATAACGTTTTTTGAGTAAAGATTCAAATGTTCATTCAACAACAAGAAAATGGATTTACAAAAGTTAAGGTACATTTTATATTAAAAACTGCATCAACCCTTTATTTCACTTTGCAAAAACGAAACTAAAACTAACTAAAATTTGAAAAATAAACCTGCAAAAACATTAGACTAACTTTTTTCCTATCCCCCCTCATTTGCAAGTCAATTAATAATCTCAATTTTTTTTTAATAATAACTATTTATTATCCACTTTGTTTACCTAATTTTTTTAAATTTAGTAATGTATGTGGCCTAATTTATACTTTTTTTATTAATTTTATTTAAACTCAAAATCTAAAAGTACCAGGCCAAAGACACCAAGGATATAAACAGAACTTGCTGATCTCTATCTCTAAAAAGAATGTCTATTTGGCATAATCGTCATAAAACAAACCCAGAAAAACGTTTTAGAAAGTCAAATCTGAAAATCGACAGAAGTGTTTTCAACCATGTTCTTGTGAAATGCAAAAGCTTATTGCTCAAAACAACTTTCTAAATTGGGCTGAGAAATGGGAGTGTATTTACTGTGAAAGATATGCTATCTTTCAATTTGACGATTGAAGTCTCTACAAGTGTTGCTCACTTTAAGGGAATTTAATTTAAATAACTATCATATTACCAAGACTTGAAATCCACATACTTAGTAAACAAAAGAAATATCAATATTTTTTGGAATATATTTTATTAATATCTAAATAAATCCTGTTTACCGTTAGTTCCTTAGACTTTTTTGTTTTCAGAAACTGTGCAATGTTTATTCACCGTTTATTTCTAAAACCACTCCCATCAGTCAATTATTAAAACACAACAAGAAATAGTTTAAGTAAAAAGACTGGGCTGAACGTTCCACCTGTCTTTTTCTCTTTATATTTAAGGATAATTTTTCTTAAAACCGGTTCAACAAGATAAGTATCTCAGCTTACTTGTATTCTTGTGTCAGTTAATATAAAAGTTTAATAAATGGACACTTCCCGTGTGGAAGTACATCAAAAATATAAACACTATCATTGTAGATGGTTCTTTCTAAACAAATACTTTTATAGACTTTTAGTCAAAGTTGAATAATGATAAAGATGAACTAAGCATTACGATGTCTGCAGTTGTGGCAGATAAAGCTGAATTCAGATCACCATTGGTTCTTCCTTTCACCATTCTAGGAAACCCTTACCTCCTCCCAAACCTAACTTTAGTCCTCGTAAACTTCCTAAGGTTCAGGATGTCATGGTATGAAAATCCTTATTTTGTTCTACAACTCGGAACATCTTTTACCGAAACACTCCTTCATTAAATGACAATGTCAACCTCCCCGCATCTCAAAGTCATCCGTTATTATTTATTATATTGAAAAACCTCTTTTTTAGAGAATAGTGCTCTACCACTAGACTAGTCACCATTGTAAGGTCGCACCTATTCAACCTGAAGTGTGATCTTTATCTAGCCTCATTACCACTCCTGCCAGTCTCTTGTCTGTTTGTTTATTACACCAATCTTGGCATTCTCTTAAACATTACTTCCACAATAATCAGCAACATGGATGGTCTCCTATTTATCAATGGCAACTGAAACATTTTACAATTCAAAAAATCCACAAGGTGTTATCTAATCTAACTTAACCTACCCTCACCTTTTACACATTTCTACTTAAAACAATTAGTATAAAAATCATCGATAGATTTTAATGAAATTTTAAGAAAAAATGTTCCTTGTGGAAATGCATAAATGAGTAAAATAACATAACCTAAAATTGTATTTTTCCCAAAGAAGTTTGAAGCCTGTAAATAATCCTAAAGCTTGTACAAATTTTAATTTTCTATACAATTTTAACCTTTTAAAAATACATTTCGATGTAAAAGAAAGTCAAAAAGTACGAGAATTACCTCAGTACATTGTGTAGCGTAACTCTAGGCTCGGCAGTTTTAAGAGAAATAAATGTTCGTACATCTGGATTTAATTCGATCATAGGGAATTTTTTTATTCACAATAATTATTATATACAAAGAGGTTAAATTTATCACTTCAAAGATTCGCCAAAAGGATTTATCTAATATAACCTAACATAAGCCTCAACGTTTACACATTCTTAGTTTTAAAAATAAGCACTAAGTGTAGAAATTATTGATGAATTTTATTGAACCTTAGAAAATGTGCTTCTTATTTTAAAAAATACAAAGAGGTAAGCATAATAAATTTCAACCCAATCTATCGATTAGTTTACGAATAAAGATGCGTAAAACCCATAATATAATATTTCTTAGTTACTCATTACGATAATCGATTTTGTTTTAGTATAATTTATTTTAATATTTTACATTGTAAAGTACTTTGTAAAAAAGTTGTAATTTAAAAGCATTAAAGTTTTCTACGATCTTTTGACTTAAATCTACAAAAAATCAAACTTTTTTAGGTTATGGAACCGTATTAGACTCGAAATATAGCAACTTTTTTTAATCTTTACAAGAAGCAACTTTTCCTAAATTATAATACAAATCTATCAATAATTTCTATACTTTTTAGTTATTTTTGTTTAAAATAAGCACGACCAAATTTTAAGGTTATATAAAAAAATCACAGATCAGACCAATCACATTTAAGCCCATCTCATTTTCTCTGTGTTCATAATTAATTTTTAATATAAGCAATAAAAAGGGAATTGTTTTAAAGTAAATAAAGAATTTGGGTGTGTTTTATTTGTATAACATGGAATTCTATCAAGTACCGTCGGTCATCAGTATAAACAATAGTAAATAAAAGTACCGTATAAGTTTTACTTAAATTCTTAATGTCATATTATGCTCTCCTTCAAATACGGACAAATTTTGCGTAATTTTGAAATGCCTCTAACAAGAAATTGTACCTTCCAGATCAAAAGTGGTTTATGTTTTGTTTTACTTTCCCACAGAGGACTGAAGACAACTAACTGATGGCATCAAACACGTTAACAATATTCTAAAATTGAATATATGAAATATTATCAAAATCATTCATAAAAAATTTATTAATAACAAAATCAAACTAATTTATTTACAGATACTCTAAATCCATATTGTCTTTTCATATTCAACTCATAATCTGAGATTCATCGTTTAAAAGTTGTTTAAATTGTGTGGCGGTGGGTAGTGAGTAATGTGGACCCCTAAGGGCTTCGGACAAGCCAGGGGGGCCCAGTTAGTGTTCGACCTAACCTGACATCGATTAGTCACCATGTACTTGTCGGGGGAGACGTAGGTAACCACTAATGGACTATGTGTGTGTGTATTGTGTGGAAAAACCAGAGGTACATTGATAAATTAACAGAAGCGAAGAATCGTATGTAGGTTCTAAATCATTGAGATGTTTATTTAGTACGACGTATTAGCTATAAACAGTCAGTGTATTATGATGAAATATTGCGTTGTAGATTTAAAGGTAAATTTAGTAAAGATTTTGTTTTCGTTGAGCAATTATTAGATTCGAATAAAAATAAGATATTCAAAAAAAATTAGGATTTGTATGAAAGTCGAGTTGTACCTCAGTCACAATGTCCTTTTATACTGTAACTTTCATGGAAGTAAGAAAAGTGAGATAACGAAAAAAGGTGGTTGTATTCCAAAACAAAGTAGAACTGATAGCGATTTTTCGTTTACAAACCCAGCTTCAGGAACTTTTGTGAAACGATTCTTGACTGCAGATCACGTCCTTCACAGTTATATAATTACCCCGTGAAGCTTTGTCGGATATACTGTCCGGTGCTCAGAAAAAACTTGCTGAAAGACATATCCTCCGTCAAATGATATCTTAAAAAATATATTATTCAATCTTCCAAGACAGACAAAGGATGGTCTTCTTGAGAGAAGGAATGTGAGATTTAAATGTAATTTTATTTCAGAGCAGAACAGAATAGAATTGAAACAATCTTTTTCTGTTTTCTGTTTAGTTAACCCTTTGAATAGACTTGTAAAACAACTCTTGACTGTGTGCACACCCCTGACATAAAGCTGGCTACCTAGTCCAACACTACACCAGGACTCTTCGTTGTAGCGACCGTCGATCCTCAGAAGAGACCCAAAACAATTCCTTCGTTCATTGATACTTTATATTACCAAAGAGACCTCAAACTATTGTGAAGAACAAAGTATTGAAAGGTGAAATGATAAAAATCTTATTCTAGAACAAAACATAATTTTCTTTTTTTCGAATAAATCGACTTCAAAAACCTGGTGAATATCTCTTGTCTCTTGACTACCCAGTTCATACTTTACTCCAAAACATCGCAAGTGATACTGCCTGGTGCTTAGAGAAGACATCGAAAATAATGTTTCCTACATTGATCAGTTAACAAAGAAGTGACTTGAACCTCCAGGGTAGACAAGAAGTAGAATAGGAAGGTGAAATAA
Source organism: Aphrophora alni (assembly GCA_963513935.1). Lineage (NCBI taxonomy): Eukaryota > Metazoa > Arthropoda > Insecta > Hemiptera > Aphrophoridae > Aphrophora > Aphrophora alni. Next base: position 71,722,569 of record OY740775.1, read on the forward strand.
CAAAATAAGTGTTATTTCAGAGCAAAGAAAAATTCGACTTCACCTCCAGTAAACTATTGTGATAAATCCTAACTACTTGCATGTCCTTCACAGACATCTGGGTATCCGGGCTATACTCTACTCCAGAAACCTTTGCCAGATATACTATCTTGTGTTCAACAAAGATTCCAAAGAATCATTCCATAGGTACATTTAAAAAAAAACTTATTCAAATTTCCAGGGCAGACAATGGATGGAAAGGTGAAATAAATTGAAAAAGGTGGTACTATTCTAGATCAAATATTTGTTTAGCTAGAATTACCCCCATTTATGAGTCTGGCTATGTGTCTCCTGACTATTGACATGTCCTTTACAGGAATGTAGCTATCTACATCGGTCGGCATTTTTGGCGACTACCAAACTTGCCCTAAACTTCATATACTGTCCAAATTAAATGTTTCAACTTTTCAAAATAGCTGCCTTTTATATTAGCTTTTTGTTTAATCCAGAACCTACATGAGCCTCAATTTGTACAACCAACGATCTGTATTTGTTAATATCAAGCTCAAAAATGAACAAGTTAAAAACGTTTTCCATTTTATCTCCATCCAGAAATATTTTTGACCGAACTCGTAAATTGTATAATTACGACATACTTAAGCAAGTATTATATAAATACAAGTTGCCAGTTCAGTCACAAACTAGGTCCCGTTACAGTCGCTGCCATTGTATGTATAAATAATTTCGACTCTAATGGTAATAACAACATTTCTATTGTGTAACAATGTGTTTTCATCGTAACAAAGATAAAATTCAAAACTCAAGCCATTGTTGTATAAGATTTGTCCTTGATACAACTGTTTTAATAGGCGTGAGACAGATATACAAATGTGTGGAATTTTTTTCCATGATAAAAGGAAAGTAATTTTAGGTTAGTTTCTCACAAGAGAGAAAGTTTTGTGATGAGATGAAATATCAATGTTGATTTTATGGAATCTGTCTCGAGAATCTGTTTTGAGTTAAAAAATTGGAATAATATCCACCTGTGCTCTGTTTGTTTAAACGAATCAACCAATTTTAATCAAATTTAATGCGCGAACATTTTTTAGTCTCATCTACACTAGGATAGCCGCCCAAATGCAAAATTATAAATAGCAATTTTCTAAAAACATTGCAACGATTTTAATAAAACGTTTCTTTAAAGTAGTATCTAAGCACTCAAGTAAAATCTATAGGTTATACTTTATTTTTCCAATCTAAAAAGAAAGTATTTTTTGGTTAGTTTCTCACAAGAGACATTATTCCTTCATTTTTTTAATAATTTTTAATTCGAATGTCATAGTAATTAATTGTAATGAAATTTTTCAAACATGAAACATCTAAGCCTTCCATTAAGGTAACTGTTTAGAAAAAAAACTTTCCTGGATTTATCGATAAAGAAAACCAAAAACCCCCTTATGAAGTTCTTATAAAACTGAGTTAAATTTTTATGAATTTTAAAATTAAACTCATAAAACTGGTAATAATGATACCACACCTGAGAGGTGAAGTTAGTACCATTACATGTAGAATTAAAATCTACAAATTTTTATCTAATTCAGTTATGTATATCATTACTTTCTTCTTCGGTGAGGTTCGTCAGGGTGAAAAAAAAATCTTCCCAGACGTTAAAACACTAAAATTCGATCAAACAAGATCGACCTTTAGGGTGGGTTTATGGTACAGTCGAAGTAAATTTAAGCATTAGATGAATATAAAAACATATTTTTTTAATAAGGCACTTTTTGACTGATAAATACCAAGCTGATATTTTTATGGAGATGGTGAAGAATGTTTTTTGTTTGGACAGTATTCCTCACAGTTTATGAATAAAACTAACAAAGATATAGGGAAAAAACCCAATGTGCAAATTTATAAACGAACTTCCTAGAAAATTAAAAAAAGTTTCTTAAGTAGAAAAACTAATTTTTGTTCGTAATGTAAAAACAACTTTTTTTTAATCCCTTCTTTTTTTCATATTTAAGTAAAAATTGAAAATTAATATTCCAGTGTGTAAAATTTGAAAGTTAATATTCCAGTGTGTAAAATTTGAAAATTAATATTCCAGTATGCAAAATTTGGAAGTTAATATTACAGTGTGTAAAATTTGAAAATTAATATTCCAGTATGTAAAATTTGAAAGTTAATATTCCAGTGTGTAAAATTTGAAAATTAATATTCCAGTTTGTAAAATTTGAAAGTTAATATCCCAGTATGTAAAATTTGAAAGTTAATATTCCAGTGTGTAAAATTTGAACATTAATATTCCAGTATGTAAAATTTGAAAGTTAATATTCCAGTGTGTAAAAATTGAAAATTAATATTCCAGTGTGTAAATTTGAAAGTTAATATCCCAGTATGTAAAATTTGAAAATTAATATTCCAGTGTGTAAAATTTGAAAAATAATATTCCAGTGTGTAAAATTTGGAAGTTAATATCCCAGTGTGTAAAATTTGAAAATTAATATTCCAGTATGAATATAACAAGAAAATAAATAAGACGACAAGGAACAATAATCGAACAGGCAACAACGACGGACGGACGGCATGTCAAAATTGGTTTTTTTCGGTTTCCCAGGGGCAAGAAATGTGAAGTATAGAGGTCGAAATTTGTTTGACGTAGCCAAACATACCACCTTTAGAGGCTCACATGTAGTGTATACGGTCTTGGCAATCCCAAGGGACGTCGCTGGATTTACACTTGCTTATGTAGTCTTGGATTAGACCCCTCTCGCTCGTCCTTTCTATCTAATCTCCCTTGACTAACTTATGTTCCAACCTTGATGTTAATAGAATATTCGAGGACGAAAAATCTTTATTTTATGTTCTTTTAAAAAAAAGTTTATAAGGTAATGATATCCAAGAGCTTTTTATTGCCTTTAAACAAGGGAAATATTTAACTTACTTGTAAAAATCCAGTAATAAAGAAGAAATATATTAGTTGCTCAAATAAAATTTTCGATAAATAGTCGAATATTGTATTGGTTTTTTATTTTATTTTGTGAATTGTTGTGTGGAAACTTCGTACCTGTATGATAGCTACCAACTCCAGACCACATCCATCATACAAACACAACGCCCTATCCTTTCAAAGGATCCCCGACACCTCCCAAATTGAAGACAAAGGATAACCTATTATTGATAGATGTCAGCGCTCTCTAGGGACATTTGTTTTAAACGTAAAAAAAAAGCGAAGACTTTGAGTTATGCACGATTCCTATGCAGATGTACTATTGAGTTTGGAACTTTGAGAAATGAGTCTGTCTGTCGCTTAGAGGTGACCTCGGTTCTCAGCTTGTGTCTCCAAAATTTATTTTACAAGTTAAATGACTTCAGTGGCAGACGGACACGATGTTAAACTAGGAGAATCTGTGCTCTAATCTTTGAGATATTAAAGTGTTACTGCTACCTGAATTGTAGATACATTTATCAATCTGTCGACAACGTTTTGTCTTTAGGGATAGTATCATGTTTGGAACTGTTTTACATAGAAACCTTTACATAAACATAATAGTCTATTAAAGCGATTTGTTAGATTTTCTAAATCTATGTTCTAGATCGATAATCGCTATAGATGGACGACGAGAACTTGCTTATGTACAGAGTGGTCTAAAAGTCCTGAACACACAATTTCAGTTTTCAAATTAATTGGATTACAAACATTTTTAGTTTTGATATAGACTCTATTTTTCATTTCCTGACATATAGGAATTATTGTTAATATTATGTATTGGATCAAAAAAAAAATGATGTTGGGTTTTATTTCGGATATATAAGCTTCTGGAACGACGTCCATCTGTTTTCCGTCCACGCAAATATTGGACAGATAGTGATGAAATTTAATATTTGGGAATATTTCCTTTTCTTAATTTTTTCAATAAATTTCAACGCGCCAATAGAAGTTTTCACTTCAAAAATCTGTCAAGTAGCTTTTATAAAATTTCGATTACGATTGGGTGAAAGATGAAGATTTCTTTTGAAATACCATTTACTCTTAAGACAAATTTACGACACAAAGTATAGGATTTATTTCAATTTATACAATTTAAAAAAATAGATATTTTCACAAATCTAACTGATGCTCAATTTTACAACTTTTGAAAACAGGAATACAAAAGTTTTGGCGACTAATGGGATAGGATAAAGAGGGAATTTTTTGAAAAGTAGTCAACTACTGATTCCGGTCTTTTTATGAGATCCTGCTTGGGCCGTTGACACTAGACACAGGTCTCACTATGCGATTTGATTTGATTTGATTCTTAATAACTACAACCCAAAAGTACTTGGAAACGCGCGCAAAGGTTTTGCAATGCCCATGTCAAATGGGATGGGTAAAACGGGATAGTAGATTAATACTACATTGAGGAATTTATTTAGCAAAATCACTCTCCCTGAAACTTGACTTGAGAACAAATTGCATCTAAGTGTACTCCATGGTAATAATTTGGGGGTAATAGCTCTTGAATTATTAATTTAGATAGAAATGAGTTTAGGTTAGGTTAGGTCCCCTTTGATGGACATGAATATCCCTGATAAATTTAATAACAAGGAGATTATGACATGAGGGGCTGTTGGTTATTAATTATATTGTTAGTAAAAGGAAGTACGGCCTGTCGCGAAGGTTGGGAAAGGCGTGACAGTGAATCGACAATATTTTACACACTTATAATTTTATTTGTTTAGTATTTATTTTTATGTGGGTGTGTTAAAAGTTTGTGCAATATTTTTGTACAGATAATTATTAATAATTGTGATAAATACATCTAATCCCATACGGAATAAATTAGCTATCACATTTTCGGATGCACTTTTGACGTACATCTTGCATTTCATTACAGGATTTTTTTCTAGTAGTTTATAAAAGCCTCTTAGTCATCAACACTTTGATGATGAAATAATTGCCCCTAGCCCTCGAATACTCTAATAAATTCAGGGTTGTAAAAGAACAAGAGTTGCTGGTGATAGAAAATATGAAAGAGAGGGATCTAGTCCAAGACCAGATGAAGAATGGTGTAGATCTAACTAGTGTTACCTCGGGATTGCTACACACTTATACATTATAACTGAGCCCCTATAGGAGACAAAATGTTATGGATGTGGGAGTGTCTAGAAAATATTGTCGCAAATTTCACCAGACTCTTCTATAGATGAAAATAAGAAAAAAAGTTCCAAAAACAAAAATAAGTTCGCAATGCTTAGTTTTCGAATTATCCACAACTTTGTTTTCTTTTACTAAACACTTAAAATCTTTGGGAATTGTAAATATATTGAGCTCATATTTGGTGTACATATTTGTTACATAACCTTTTACTCCCGTACAAAAAACCAGAACTTTCTTTGTATATTTTTTAAATCGCGGTCATTTAAAACTTTTAATGTCAAAAATCTATAAGACCGCTAACTTTACAAAAACATTTTTGGAACAAAAAAATATTTACATTTTTAATAACAAACAAAGTTTTTTTTATTTTTTCCGTAGCTCAAAAGATAGCCATAGTTATCGGCTAAAACCAAAAACATAATTTGTTGCTACTTGTCTATAATAAACAAATTTACTGTACAACTAATATTTAAAAAAATAATTAAATTCATTAGAATTGCTCAAAAACGATTAATTTTACAAGAAATTCGTAAGATATACAAATTAACACACACAAATTCTTTTGTTAAATTCTACAATTTATTGGTCTAGACGACCATGGTTCGCCAATACGGCATTCACGAGGCTTATACAAAGACTGTAAATAAATTGTACACTTTAAGAAATGAATTTGTGTGTTTGTTATTTGTATAACATGGAATTCTATCAAGTACCGTCGGTCATCAGTATAAACAATATTAAATTCGTAAGACATAAACAAAAATTGTAGAATATACTTACAAATCTAATTTGCCCTTGTATATTAAAATCCGTTCATAAATGAAGGAGAAACACGCATTTTACCAATATTAAAGATATTATACTTGTAACATAAATTCCTCCTAATTGTAAATTGTATTTAGTTGAAGACGATTTTTCAGCAGTCATGGCTAATTTTAATGTATTTTCCCCAAAATTATTATCGTAATTATTTTTCAGTAATATTTGCCAAACAAGTTAATTACTTTGCCAATTATCCTTCACATATACTTAAAATTTGACCAAAATTGGTAGATTATATTTTCAAAAATTAGGTATTTTATAACATTTCTACGGTTCCACAAGTAGCTTTCTTTGTGGGGGGGGTTGGAGGCCAATGACAACCAATATGTGTTGTTTGGATCCGTAGAGAATTTTTTTGTTACGGTTGTATGACTAATATCCCTTTTTTTAAACTATACTGTTATGTTTAAAATATATCGATATATATATATATATATATCACATTTACTAAAATTTATCCTGTCTTTAGGCTGTTGACCACTATACAAACACCATTCCAAAAATCACTTTTTTAGTCCCAAAGAACATCATAACAGATTCTCCCACGAAAAACTGTATATTGATTTTTGTATCGTCCATTTCATAATTTTCTTTGTAGTACGTATGGTCAGAAAATAAATTCTAAAAAGTTTAAAATGTAACATCAAATTGATGAGCGACATGGTACTTACCCAGCTCCATTATACAATAGAATACAAGTACTTCTTCTAAATGTAATGCACAAAACTTTGTATCTTCGGCGTTGTAGAAAATGTGAAATTGTAATGGTAGATCAAAAGGTTTATCCAGTAGAGTTTGTTTTAAACAATTGTTTTCAGAACCTTAATTGTATATCACTACTTTCCTGATGTCGGCTAGGCTCGAATAGTCTCATGTTTATGTATTCAAAAATCTCTACTCGCTTTGCTCGTGTTACTGTCTCAGCCTTGTCGGATATCAAAGCTGTTCAAATGTGAAGTAACCTCAACTCGCTATGCTCGTGTCCTGCCAGATCTTGTAACTATACGAATATCGGATTTTCTTGGAAAGTCAGGCCTCGAATTATTATAAAAATAACTTCGCTATTTGTCATGGTAAAAAGGTACCTTTAAATACAGAATTGAAATCTGCAAATTGAAACGGATAAAACATAAAATTTTGACACTTTTTTATTCTTTTTAAAATTTTTGATAGCTTTAACCGTTTGCGAGTTACAGACTCTTAAATGTTTGAAAAATTCGCAAATTCAAACTATTCCAGGAGAAGATTTTTCTTATTATTCTAAGTCAAACTCAGGTTAATTTTAAACTAATACAATTAGTAATAAAAACAGTAGTCAAGGATAAAATAAAGCAAACGCTTAAAGTTTCAAATAATTTAATATTAAAAATAAATATATTATTAAAATATTTGAAACTTTAAGCGTTTGCTTTATTTTATCCTTGAATATAGAGTTTCAACAAGAAATATCTGCTATTACATTAAAGTTAAAAACAGTAGTGTTATTACACCTTTTACCCAAGCTCTAGTTTAAATTTCAACTTATTTTGACAAGTAACAAAAATCGTTTCTGGAAATAGCTAGAATTTTCAAGTTTTTAAACATTTAAGTGTCTATAGCTCCTAAACGGTTATCAATACCGAAAAATACCTTAGAATAAAAAAGTTTTAAAATATTATGTTTTACCTGAAACCTCCTTTTAAATGTTTAAATAGGGGTTCTCTTTAGAAAATGTAGAGCTGACCGCCATATTGGAAAATGGCGGATAGTATAAAACATTTCGTAATACATCAGGTTTTAACTCAAAAAATCCTAGAGTAAACTTTTAAAGTTTTTGTAACTTTTCTACTTATCGAACAAAACAGCACACCTGTTTCACTCTCCATGTATATATTTTTATTTAACAAACTAATTTCATTATTATAAGCTGTATACCAAATATAAAAGAAAATTAAAATTATCTCAGCAATATGCGACACTATAAGTCAGTCAAGTACTTTGAAATTCCACAACGACAAACCTAATTCCAAGGATTTTATTTTTCCACGACGGGGAAATATTAAATTTCCACAACTCATCTTTAGTCCATCCATGAAACCAAACGTCCCATAATGCAGAATTAGAATTACAATATGCAAAATAGGACTTAATTATGCATTTGTATTTTTTGTATTATTTTTTACCAAAAAGAAAGTCCAGGAAAACAAGAAGCGGTAATGTATTCTTTGCACGTCACTGGGATATCCTCATAGGATTAGGAATATGGACCAGTGTAGTTTCAGTATTGTTTGAATTTATTTTGTGGATAAGTTTTTTTTTCAATTTGTAACTAAATAAACTTTTTAAACGCACAAACTCTCTCGCTTAACTGTCTTCAAAACTAAATAAAGACCCACTAAATATATTCGTTTGGTAGTTGGCCGTCAAGAAATGAAAATAAACCATTTTGGCCGTCTTTAAAACAATCCTTCTATACTTAGGACCTAAGCTTGCTTCGCTTGTGGTGTAAATACGTCCTCAGCGTAAATTGTGTTTGATTAAAATCGGTTTTAATGACGACAGTCATAGTTCACTTTAGTTTTGTTGACAATTTTCCTGAACTGTAATATTTTTTTATTTGCAATTATTCACGTAGATTTACTTGGGGACAAACTAATTAATTAATACAGGGATTAGTCTACCAAACATAGGTTTCAGTACTGAAAACGTGCTTTCTAATCCTCTTTGAGGTCTAAATTTTCCTATCCCTCACACCAATAACCACTCCATGAGTAATGAGTTAATTATTAAAAATAACTGAACACAACTCAAATTGACAAAATGGATGATCTATATGCCTACTACTAATCCAGCCATTTAAATATATAGCGATGAAAAATCGTGTGTCAACACCGTGTTGTCTTTTTAAAAAAATTACTCAAATCCAATAGGACCGTTTCAAGATGGCAGTCGAAAATTTTAATACGTCACAAATAGTAGCGTAAGTAATACACAATCTTCATTTAGTCCGAAAACTATGGGAAAAAGTAGGGAAGTGTGAGAGATTTTATTTCCTCTTGGTCATCATTGCATTATAAAAAAAAAAGGTAGAAATAAAATAAAGATCCCTAGTGTTCGAATACTCTAATAGCATCAGGGTCGGAAAAGAACAAGTGTTGGTCAAGAGAAACCTGATAGTACAGATGAATGACGGGACCTAACCCAAGATTACATGGAAAAATTTAGATCCACCTAAGATTGCTGAACCTTAGATGCGCCCCTGAGAGTTAAGAATAACTTATGAATTTACATTAATTCTAAATTTACTGTATTATACAAAATATTAGAACCACTATTTAAAAATGATTGTTTAAAGAATTTTAATATGATACTTTTCTGTATCTTACATTTGTATAGACATTTTTTCAATCACGTCATGTTTCATTTTCAATTTTTGATTGAACAACAACCCAACGACATTTTTGAGGGAATTAGTTTTTATTTAGTTTTGGGAATGTGAGTGAGAAAGTTTGTGCAATGTTTTTACCCCATTTATTCAATAACTCAAGTTTCTAAAATTTCGTCTAAGTTCACAAGTAATAATAATAATTAATACACAGAGTGGGCAATATTTCTTTTATCGTGGGTACTATTGCTATATGGTAAACTGTTAATCTGATAAACATTAAATGGGGGAATCTCTGTTACTTTTTCATATAACTTAAGAATATATTTAGCAAACTCTGTAAAATGGCCATAATTTTCCATATGGTTGCTATTTTCTTAATATCTTATAGGGACCTCTATTTCGTGTGATGTTTTCGGATTCTGTACATAATTTTAAGACGTTTTCTCCTACGTTATTGTTTGATAAACTCGTTTAGGATTAATAGGTGCTTGAAGTTTCCAACATTTAATGTTTGAACAATTTTCAACGTCAGGAGGAAATTTTTCCACACTTCCCATTGTTGAATCTAGATAAAAATTCAAGTAGGCATAGTCTAGGATGTGTAGGACTACAAATAAAACAAATAATTTTAAAGCTATTTAACTCCTTTAGCTTGTTCTACATTAATTCCTTACGGAGCTTACACTAAGCAAGTTTTTATTTGTTGCATAAATTATTTGTTTTATTTTTAGTCCTACATTAGTATTTACACATTCTAGACTATCTCTAATTATATTTTTATCTAGATTAAACAATGGGAAGTATGAAAAATTGCCTCCTGAAAATGTAGCAAACGTCAAATGTTCGAAAATTTAGGCTCTTTATTAGACCTAAAATAGGAGATTTATCAAACAATAACCAACAATAAGAAGTTTTAAAATGTTGTACATAATCCGAAAACACCTTATAAAATAGGGGTCCTCATATGAAATTAATAATATGGCAGCCATATTGGAAAATGACGACCATTTTCTAGAGTTTGTAAAATAGATTTTTAAATTACTGTTTATGAAAAAGAACAGAAGTACCAAAACTAAAGTGTTTCATCAGATTAATAGTTTACCATACCAATACTGTCCAAGATAAAAGAATTACTGCCCACTCTGTATATTCTTAACACATCACAATTTAAAGCAATTTCTCCAGAATTCGCAAATCCTAAACAAGTGTGTTTGATAGTAATATGTGCGTGGGTAAACAATAGAGTTGATTGAAGTGTGCAAGGTCAAAGGTTAAGTTAGGATTGTAATGCTACATCCCTGCTGACCTAGCCCTACCCTACTGCGCAGGTACAGTCTTATCAGGAATACAAATCAAAACAAGAATAGTTTCTCTTTGTTCCTTATACTATGCTATAACTTACACAGTGTTATAAATATTACATAGATAAAAAAGAGGTAAAAAATAGTTTTTGATTTAGTTTTTAGGACGTTTCCCATCATTTGTGTATATTAATATTAGTCTAATACATGAGGTTTCAAAAAACTGGATCAATTTTCTTCATCAAGTGGAACTTAGCATATGACAAACCTGAGAATAACCTATTTTTATATCGTAAGATTATGATGGAAACCAAAGCGAAAACGATCAAGGTAAGACAGGAATTGGGGGCTAAAACGTGACGTGAGATGTCAAAATAGCGAACTATACAAACGTCATCGGCAGTGAACAGAACTGCACTCAATAAAGAGCAAACTCCAAGAGAAAGGTTTCGTGCCAACTAGTAGTTTACTTAATGGTTTTATAGAGCTGTAAAGCCTTTTTCCCTTAAAGAAGAAAAACTTTACACCCTTCATCACCACAAATAATAAATCAAATACGTTTTTCCTCTCCAACTATTAAAAATATATCCATAGCCACTAACAATCCTCCCTCAAAATTGTAGAAGGGTCATGAAAATATATTTTATACTTTTTAGTCCGTTTTAAAAACGTGGTATGTTAAAAACTTTTTTTTATTTGATTTATTACTTTCTGTTTTTTAGTCCGGATGAAAGATTTCAATCGGTTTTGTATTATATTGATGAGCCTCTGACAGGGACATATATAAGAAATTCCCAATGAATTTCACATCCTGTTTAGCTGCAAATGTTTGAAATTCAAAATATTACCTCTTATTACCTACAATAGTTCTATTAGTCTTGTAACTCAGAAAATTAAAATAAAAGAAGTAAACAAAAATTATTTTATTTTTTTCATGTACATGATTAAAACAATACAATGTCAGATCCTTCTCCAGTACAAATTGTAAATGTATCATAAACTTATGGTGGTGAAAGTCGTATTTGACGCAATCTTCCCCTCTCCGTCTGGCATCTTAATTGCAAGGTGTTTTAAATATTGTTTAAACAAATGTAGAGACATGAAACCAACTGAATATTGTATTGTCAACCAATTCTAACCTACGTTCAAAATTTCAGGTCTCTAGCTTATCGGGAAGTTAGTTTAAACTTGATTGCAAAATTCCACCCGGACAGACTGACAGATATGACGGAAACCGAACTAATAAAAACGTGGTAAAAAGGGAAAAGGACATACAATAGTGATGTCTCTTACCCCTCTAATACTCTAATAACGATAAAGTCGGAAAGAACAAGAATTGGTCAAGAAAGGCCTGACTGGAAAGATGAAAAAAGTGTTATCACGAGACGACCTGAAAAGTGTAGATCCAGCTAGATCTCCTCGGGATTGGCAAGCCCGTACTCATAATATTGAACCTTCTGAGGGTGTGTTGATTAAAGTACACAATTCGCAACAACTACTGATTTTTTTCCAGAAAAAATTCATCTCAAGAAATATAAGGTTTGTTTAATTCTTTGTATAACTTCTGGGTGCTTTGGTACATCCAAAAAACTAAATTATTTTGTTTCAGACTTATGTGTAAATAAATCCGAAAAAAAGAAAAACAGTCGCCATGCCCTAAGTCATTATACAGGATATTTCTTTAATACAAGGAGATAATGCTGAGGGTTGTTATATGGGTCAAAATAAAGAAAAAAAGTTCCTGTCCGGCAAGCTTTTTACCATCTATCAACCATTTTTTTACTAAATAATTATCAAATAAACGAAAAACTTTCCTATTTATAGTCGAAGTTTGACTAAAATCGTTTCACTCGTTTGGGCTGTAAAGTATTACACGGACAACAGACACGATTACAAAAACTATATATTTGGACTCGGAGGACCTCAAAACAGAAACATACCCAAAAGAAATCGACGAACTAAAATTATTCTTTTCCTCGTCGCCTTCGGTGCTACCGTTCATTGAAGTCTCTTTCGAGCATAACGTTTCCATAATAATATGTAAACGAGCCTAATTTAAGTATACGAACAATCAAATACACAATTTCTCCTTGTCATAACACTTTATAAAACAAAATGGAACCAGTTTGAACTCTGCTGGAGATGGTGTAATGCCCTCCTTATGTCCTGTTAACTTGTGTTTTCATCGCCAAATTACCTTGACGTAGAGATGTCGGATAATACCAAATTTGAAGTTGTTGTCGTGAAGAGTGGGTGCATCTGTAGCGGCATCTTTCCCCCACAATGTCACGTCGTCTGCCAGAGTCGGTGGACGTTGATGTGAAGATAAGTCTAGCAGACATGTTTTACAAAATAGAGCAAAACTGTAGCTTTGCAAAATAATAAAATAAGTTACGAAACGTACTGTTCCAATTCTTGCTTATAGAAACTTATACAGACAATCTGAGAATTTTTTCATAAACAAATATAATTTTATGTTACAACTTATGTCGTCATTTTTCATAAAAATATAAGCTTATAATAGAAGTTCATACAACGATTGTATTATGATAGCCTTTAAGGTACAAGTGAGAAATAGGTTAGCGCACGAGCGAAGCGATTCTTCTGAACTACTCATTACTACCTTAAAGGTTGCTACACTAGTTTATCTACGACTTAACAAATATACAGTATGTTCCAAAACTTAGAGGTTCTTTTACAATTGGCAAGACAATTAAAACACCCTTTGTGGAATATCGGTATTCAAAAAAAAAAAACATTAATTATGTTGATGAAATATTTATTTACAAAGTCAAAGAATTAACAGAGAATTAAGTATATACGATTATTTTACAAATTAAACGTTCCTTGCCTACAAGACAACGCAATAAATCCTTTGGATTTCTAATCCTTTGGCCCTATGTAAAATGTATTAAAAGTTATTTGAAAAAATTAACCGAATATTTTAACTCTTTTTCCTGTGTTTCATTCCGATTTTCATTTTAAAAGAGAGATCGGATTAGAATATTTATAAAACAATTTGATGTTTCTTATTATACAGTGAAAATGGTTGTTCTCCATTTTTAAAAATAAACAATAAACAGAGAATGAATAAATATTATTTTCGTCATACTACTTCAAAAACAGCTGTTTCCCATACATGCATTGAGATGCTAAAATTGTTCTTTTTAGTCTTAGGACCTAAAATCACCAGCTGAGGTTGATGTCATCAGCTATTATTTCGTTTATACGAATTAATTAACGATTGTAAAGCATCTATAAAAACAACCTATACTCTCGATTGTAAATAACCGTTAAAACAGCTGTTACCATCGATGTGAAGGTAAATAGGTTATAACATTTTAGTTTTTGTGAAATTGTTTTCTTATATTTTTGCAGTATAACGAAAAATATAGTTCATCACTTGGACCAAAAGAAGCTTTTCGATTCTCGATCATTTTCCTGCCTCGGCTCCGCTGTTAAACTTAAGTTGTATTGAAAAGCTTCACATTTCGTCCTAGTGATGAAATATACTATTTTTGTTCTCCATTCAATAAAATCATTGTATGTTTTCTCATTTGTGCGTTTGTATTTTTTAAATAAAATATTTTCCAGTGTTAATTTTGTTTCAATATTTATTGTATTCGGTATTAAATGCATGTCATCATTACAGGATGAATCCGTCATTTTAAACTAAATTTGAAATCCTTTCTGTTTTACAAAAAATGTATAACAAAAATGTTTGTATAGGTTAGGGCAAATCAGCAATGTCAACGAAACAGCTGATAAAACACATCTTAAAGTAAACCTGTAGTTAAATAAACGTTTTTGAAGTTTAAATAGTACAGTACAATAAATATAGGCCTAAATGTTTTCGTTAGGGTCGTAGGTAAAGTATTTTATAAGTTATAATTATTAAAATTTAATTTAATTGTGATTTCCCCCCCCCCCCCAAACAGTAGTCGGTTTCAAATAACTGAGTTTAAAAAAATATTTTTTGAGAAGTGATGACAAATTTCAACTTAATTCTTAGGTTCTTAAAGGCAACAATGCACTGACTAGATCTTATTAAATTTTCTACTCTGCTGCTTACAAACCGCGTTTCTTGTGGTCAATCCGACTTTACCTTGCTATACTTAAGAAATTTAAACAATATTACTTCGAAAAATATATATTGACTTCGCGAAATTTACAGAGCATTTAAATAGGAAGCAATGTTTTGAAATAAATGAATTTTGTATAGCGCCTATCAACTTGTTTTATATTATAATGTTGTATATCGTATTGGTTAACCTCAAATTTATTTTATTGTTATTCTGTTCAGCTGTTATTACATTTTAAAATTGGTTGTCATAGTAACGAATATTGAAAAGTAAACTTTTTTTTTAAACTGATTTGTTGCTACAGGCTCTGTGTATTTAAAATATTTGGTCAATTTAAACTTTTCTAGAACTCAAGCTAGATATTAAAAATTCACTTACAAAGATATTGTTGAGTTAGAATTATGTTCTAAAATTAGTGATGATCGTTTCCCAGAGGTTATAACGTGTTACATTTTGATTTTAATCTTCTGGAAAGGGTGCTTCGTATAAAGAATCCGCAGTAATTACTTTGAAAGAAAGAGTCCCTTAACTCTTGACTGACAACTAGCGAAATGACTTTTTGGGTTTCGATGAATGTACCGTTTATTTTGTTAATCTAAACAATCCAAATAACCAACAAAGCTCAGCTGGCTTAGAAATCATTGGAGCAGAGAGTTTATATAGAACTTTAACAAACTCTGTATTTAGAATAATATTTTACCGAATTTACCTAAAATTATAATATGAATATTATTTTTAAACGTCACTAATTACTTAAAATTTAAGTTACAAACACCTCTAGACCAAATAGCTACAAAAAAAACCTGAATTACAAATGTCTGTTCTGTAACATGTTTCATATACAGACACTTTCATTTAGAGATAGTTAATAATTACAAAATAAAATGAATAATGTATCACTTCGCTCCTGCCTGACAAGAACTAGGCCTCTACTGTGATAAATAGAATCATTAATCAATTTGCTATTAAAAACCACTTGGAACTATTGTGAAATTTAATAAATAATCGCCTTGTTGGTTGCAGAAACAAAGAGTTCATCTTTGAGGTCGCAAGATTACGACCTTTCTTAACTACGTTTCAAAATGGATCTTTTGTGACCCGAATAGTGGACTTTTAGATACACGTTCTCCCTAAAACTTCTGATTCCCACAGTCTGAAGTCTCCGTTCCAAAGCAAAAAAACTATAGATGTTTCTTTTACAGTCTCCTTGGTTTTTAGGTGATATCTCATTGGATAGTGTCCTTTAGTAGATCTAAGTCCTTCCTCTTCAATGATACATTAATGCATTCCCCATAACTGAAACATTTCCCAATTGAATAATGCAAATCATAATTTATTTGCCTTTGTTTGTTGAACTCATATAATACGCATTTATTCCATTTAAGACGCTCATTTTGTATCGTTCATAAGAGTCAACCATAGTTTTGGAAATGAGCAAATACTATTTGTACGCTGTCTCTTCCCCCCCCTCTCTCCACATGGATTATTGACAGACAGATCCATATCATTCTAAAAACAACCCTTCTATATTCAATAGAATTCTAAATTAATTTCTATACGGAAATATCATTACTGAATTTATTTATGCATCCTATATTTCGTCTCTATACTACTTCTATATTTAAAAAACTACTTTGTATAATGCAGTTTATATTTTTTCGGGGTGTTTTGTCATTTTCAATTTATAAAATATATATATATATATATATATATATATAATGGAGACTCCTAACCGTCGATTGCTCTAATAGCGTAAGGATAGAGAACAAGAGATACCTGACAGGAAAGCTGAAAGAAGGGATCTAACCCAAGACTAGCTAAAATAAAAGGATCAAGCGAGTGCTAAAACCACACGACTTGGGTCCGTAAGGATTTACTTTTATATAAAGTCTTTTAAATACCCTAGCACCATCAAATTTATTTCTTCTTCAAGTAAACATACCTATTCCTTGAAACCCCTACCACAGGTTTGGTACAATAACACACACAAATAAAATATTTATTTGCCTTATGTTATTATAGTTCCCTGATGTACATTTCGGTAACCAAGTTACCATCATCAGAGGGATCAGAAATAATATGTAAACGAAATGTACATCAGAGAACTGTAATAACATAAGGCAAATAAATATTTTATTTTATTTGTGTGTGTTATTGTACCAAACTTGTGGTAGAAGTTTCAGTGTTTTATACTGTTCCATTCACCACAGTGCTCATTGAACACCTATTATACATATTCGTAATTAGAATAATTTCTAGTATTTTATACTCCTCACATAATATTTCCAAAAATAAAATAGTTCAACTCGATGGTTTTAACCTTTAAACTACCTAAGGTCTCTCTTTTTATTACCACTACATGTGGGACAATAAAAAGAATATAAACGCAAAGTTTGTAATATACTAGATTTACCGTCTTGTCTGTGTAGACGGGTTGCGACTTAAATGCACGCTCGTGAAATTATAAAGATCATAGTTTTAACTTACGGACTCTAATAAAGAGAAATCAATGAAAAGCAATCAAACTTTTAATGACTATTGATTTCTTTGTCTCACTACTCATGAAAACTACTTTTAAAAATACACTAAGCATTTCTCATTGTATGGTTAAAATAAGTTTTACTTGTTATACAAGACTCTATAATAATATAATTTCGTGCTGGAATTTAATTTTAAATCAAAATAAATATGTTTTCAGATTTGTAGGTCACGCCGTGTTCAAGTTAGAGTATTATCATATAATACGATTCTTTAATTTTTAGTCTAGCCCGAACATATTTTTTTTTTTTTAAATCAAATGAACGTGAGTTGTACAAATGAAATATTGTTTTTACTTGCGATTTTTCTCACGGTCATTAATGTTCACATTCCATTAAAATTTCATTGAAATTGGTAGAGCCGATTTTGAGAAATAACGTCTTGTATAATAGATTTTTTAGTTCTTTACAATAAATTTTTGTAGAGATGGCGAATGGCGACCAGTATGTTTTGTTTGGATAGTTTGAAACTACATCCGAATAAAATTTAATAAAAATCGTTAAAAAAAATCACAATTTGTTTTTTTTTTCTTATAGCAGCTACGCCAAAATTTTAAATTATCGAAAATATTAAACCAACATCCCGTATACCCACATACTAAATTTGATTAAATTCAGTCCTGACATTGAAAATTCGGTCCTCACATTTGTCGGACTCGGACGATCTGAAAACAGTCAATATAAATTGTTAACACATCGAATAATTTTCTCTTCACTACTAAAATGAGAGATAATAAAAAGAAACTTTTACAATAGTTTAATCGCTTCTAAATTTAAAAATCAAACTTTATACGTGTAAGCATGATAAAATTAAAATAGAACTGACCCCGTCTAATGCAAGAGAATTAAAAATTAATTTTATACCAGATTTTTTTTTTTTTTTTACTTTATCATCAAAACTTTGATCAACGGTAGCTCCAGCCTCGAGCGCTGTTTTTAAATCAAAACCCATCAAAACTACTTCATACCAAACCTGCCAATTAGTACCAGAGCAATAAACATACCCGACACCCCCCGTTAGTTACACTTTATTGAAAACAACCCGTTCACAATATCATTGCATAAATTCAATATTTAATTACTCCAGAACCTTTCATTTTTTGAAATAATAGCGCATTGCTCGGCCCAGTGTGAAGTTCTTTGCTATTAAAAACTTAATTTAAAACTTTGATTTATAGACGTAGGCATTACAAGTCAATTACGAAGTGAGAATAAATACATCAGACACTGGGTGAAGGATAGACGCGACGCACGCGAAATCTTCCGTTTATATTACGACTTGTAATTCAATATTGTTTGAAATTTGTTTATGTTTTAACTATCAGCAGGGAGTGTCTAGAACACAATTAAAATAGAATCTGATTGTAAAAGCGTTTTGATTTGAGAACATTTCGTATTAAAAGTAGGTTTTAAATCTGTGTTTGACGCAGGCTATCATGGTATTTACCCAGCCAATCATACAATCATACAGACAAATGATCGAAATATAATGGATAAAAGTTAGTTTTTTGGGATTTTAGGAAATAATCAATTGTATTTGTAGATCAAAGAATTTTATCCAGTAGGTCAAATTTGTTTAAAACAATGTTACACAGATTTTCTGAACCTCCAAATCGATGTTATTATTTCCCATCGGTTAACCACAGAGGTTATATTTCTGTCTATAGAAAACGTTTTAATGAATTTTTTTTTTTTTTTTTAATTCATTGAGATATCTTTTCCGTTTCTGAGAAAAGGGTACATAAGCTCTGAAAAACAAAACTTTCAAAAAACAGCAACAAAACTAAAAAATATATGCGATAAAACTATTTAATAACCGTATTCTTATCTTTCAATCCATCCCAAGAACATATGTGGAGTTATCTCCTTCCTCCTCTTCCTCATTTCATCTTCAATTGTCTTCTTTAGTTTATGTTTGTTTACAAACCTCATTTTGACCTAAAAAGGTTTTAGCTATACGATGTGAAACTTCCACCATGTCTTTGTTTGTCTTTGGGGATATGGCGTATTGTACCCTCTCGTTTGGATAACGCTAAGTGGAAACACTCAGCCCAGACTGCAGTTTGTATATCTTTGGCAGAAGACAAGTTTCTCAATATAGAAAGTTTGTAGTATCCTTGTACCTGCAGGATTGCGAAGTTCGTTAGTCCCCCCCCCCCCCAGCTTTACTTCCATGCGGTAGCACCGGGTTAATATTTTTAAACTTCAGTCTGGAGCCCAATCTTTTCTAAAAATTAACTAGTTCTTATTGTATGTAATTACTGTATATAGAAAGCTAGGTAATAGCATGGAGCTCAGTGTGCCCACTCTCAGTTTGGTCTTAAACTTTAAACTAGTTCTATTTATTTATTTTTTTTTTTTTACACTTTCGATTACCGTAGACATGTAAAACCAACATATTTTAAATAGGAGATTTCAGACTATAATTTAGAATGAAGAACCGAAATTTGATTTTTTTTTCCATATTTTAAAAAGTAGTTATTATTCCATATTATTAAAGTAGTTACAATCGCTTTGAGAAAACCACATGTTTTCTATTTGAATTTCATGGCAATTTTCACACAATTTATAAAATACTTTTTCTCTTATTTAAAATGAGTTTACATTAAACTTAAGACAATATTCCATAAAAATCAGTGCATTTCTTTAGGTTCTAAAGTTGTATAAAGGCATTACTAAAAACAACTTATTGTGAAATATATTCAAAAAAAATGTTTAAATCTGTTAAAATTCGTCATATTATTATTACTTATAGAAAGTATTTTATTTTTATATATAAAATTTATCAGTAACATTGTTTTAAATATACCGTC
The DNA here is from genome assembly GCA_963513935.1 of Aphrophora alni. Taxonomy (NCBI): domain Eukaryota; kingdom Metazoa; phylum Arthropoda; class Insecta; order Hemiptera; family Aphrophoridae; genus Aphrophora; species Aphrophora alni. The sequence continues at coordinate 71,742,610 of OY740775.1, forward strand.
TGTCAAAAAGTTTCACAACGGTTCAATAAATTGAAAACAAAAAAAAAAATTTTATATGTGCCTTCTGGTGATAAAAAAAGTACTTTTAGCCAAATGAGACAATTTTACCGGTCCCGCAAAAATGAGGGTTTGGGGGGAACTCAATAATCTTAAATGGGAACCCGATCGAGTTAAAAAGCTTATTTAGTAAAATACAACTGAGCAAAGTAAA